>BLBF01000077.1:7102724-7115015 GCA_015471245.1 Laticauda colubrina | reverse complement strand
TTCTATTCTATTCTATTCTATTCTATTCTATTCTATTCTATTCTATTTACTCAACTCGACTCTATTCCTACTCTGTTCCACTCTACTCTACTCCACTCCACATTCCTATTGCATTCCATTCTCAACTCCAAAGTTCGAACAATGTAGCAGTGGAACAACTTGCCTCCAGAAGTTGTGAAGGCTCTAACACTGGAAATTTTAAAGAAGAGATTGGACAACCATTTGTCTGAAATTGTACCAGGTTTCCTGGGTGAGCAGGGGTTGGACTAGAAGACCTCCCAGGTCCATTCCAACTCTATTATTCTATTCTAACTAGCAACGTGTTTGACCCTATCCTTGGGCTCCAATTGGTCATCTCTTAAAAACATATAATGTCACTTTTAATAGCAACCATTAAATGGCCCTTAGATCTTATTTTGCCTACTTTTCTCTCAGTATTGGAAGTATTATAATAATAATTATCACTATCATCCCATCAAAAAAGAAAAAAAAAATCCCATCACTGTGCAAAACATCAGGAGGAACCCTTTAGCATCATTTCCAACTAATACTGGATTTTATTAAAAGGCATAAGCATTTGTGGTCACTTGTTGCCATAGACCAGCAGGGCTCTCCTAGAACAGAACAGAACAACAGCGTTGGAAGAGACCTTGTAGGTCATCTAGCCCAATCCCCACCTCCGCCCAAACAGGAGGCCCTACACCATTTCTGACAGATGCAAGATAAAACAATTGATGGGTTGTAAAAGAATCAGCCTGGATCACTTTAGACTCAGCCCTACAACTTTTGGAGTGATTCCAAAAGAAAATCCACTGCAACTGTACGCTAAAGATTCTTCTGGCAACATGGGAAATATTGCTGCGGAGTTGGCGAGAGGTGCGTGGCAGGATTGTGGCCTATGTTATCCTGCAAGCTTTCTGATGTGTGGGCGCACTCTGATGAAATTCAGCTGGTGCCAGTATATTTGCAGCTCATGAGTTCCCAAAGCCTTCCTCACAAAAAGAGGGGATTTTCATTTGTGCCTTGTGACAAGTAGGACACATTTACTTTTCATTATATTTATCTCATAATAAACTGGCCACATTTTACTCTCCAAGATTGCCAACATGTCCTGAAAAATATTTGCTTGATGGACAGGCTGGGCCCATCCTTCCCAATTGGTTGTTGTGGTTCGCCGTCAGTCTGTGCAGACAGCAGCGAAAATGTGCGGTGGGGAAGAACAGGGACCAGTCCGGGATTCTGGGGAGGACTTAGACGAGGGTCCTGCGTCCGATGGAGGGATGGGCCAGGGCCATCTGAGAGTGGTGTGCTGATTCCAGAGCCTTCGGAGTCTGACAGCAGCGAGGCAGACGACCCAGGGGAGCCTGTTCCCAATGTGCATGTGCACAGAGCTGCTAGAAGGCGAGAGCAGCTGAAAGAAGAAAGGGCAACTCAGGAGTAAGGCTGGGAAGTGACTGCCTCTCCCCTAAGGATTAAAGAAAGTGCAAAGGTAAAGAAATCTTTGCAGGAGAGAAAGTTGTTCACTCTGTTCGGATTAAACCTTGAAGCTCTGTGTGGATTTTGTACTTCAGTTGGTTTTTTTATTGTGAATTTGGCACTCTAGTTGTTGGCAGCAATTCAAAGGAGAGAAAGGTAGATGCTTATCTCAAGGGACTGTTTGGGACTCATTATGGGCTGGGAATGAACATAATTCCCAGTGTTGAAATAAAACAAGAGTGATTTTGACTAAGCATGTGCTTAATTATGGTCTAAAAAAGCCTTGGTCAGAACAGCAAGACTGTGGCCTATGTTATCCTGCAAACTTTCTGGTGTGTGGGCACACTCTGATGAAATTCAGCTGGTGCCAGTACATTTGCAGCTCATGAGTTCCCAAAGCCTTCCTCACAAAAGAGGGGATTTTCATTGTGCCATGTGACAAGTAGGGTATATTTACTTTTCTTCTGAGGATCTTCATTATATTTCTCTCACAATAAACTGGTTGCATTTTGCCTGACAGATATTTGCTTGATGGACAGGCTGGTATGGCCAAGCACATGGGAATGGCGGTCGAACAAAACCTGAAGACCCAGGGATGAGAAAGGCAGAACAGGTAGTCCTCAACTTACTACAACAGTTCATTTAGTGACCGTTCAAAGTTACAACAGCACTGGAAAAAAAGGGACCGAAGACCATTTGTCACACGAACCACCGTTGCAGCATCCCCATGGTTACATGATCAAAATTCAGACGCTTGGCAACTGACTCGTATTTATGATGTTTGCCATGTCCCGGGGTCACGTGATCCCCTTTTGTGACCTTCTGACAAGCAAATTCAATGGGGAAGATAGAGTCACTTAATGACCATGTTACTAACTTAACTGCAGTGATTCACTTGACAACAGTGGCAAGAAAGGTCGTAAAATGGGGGCAAAACTCACTTAACAACTGTCTCACTTAACATAAATATTGAGCTCTGTTGTAGTCATAAGCCAAGGATTACCTGAACTCCTACAAGACAGGAATGAAACAGACTCCATTCAGTTCACCTCAGCATTGCTATATTTTGCAAAGGATAAAGAGAACCTGCATTTAATTCCTCCCGTTTACTTTCCAAAGAAAATTAGACAAAAAAAAAAGAACCTTGTTTGCTTCTGTTATCCTCCTCTTGATAACACACAAACAACCCTCCTGTTTTAAAATTAAATTATTTGGGGAAGAGGCTGGTCATCTTTTTCGGATAGAAACAAAATAAATAAATAAAAGGCAGTGGACACTTGTCACTTCCGCCTTACCTGGAAGAAACAGCAAAGTTGTGAAATAAAAATGAATTGCTTTTGTGACTGAAAACCACCACTTTGCCCATTCAGGTCACCCCCAACTTGCCAATCCTAAGATAAATCCACCGTCTAGACAGCATCTCATCGTCTCACGATGTTCTGCAGCACAAGGCATGAAAAATTAAAGTATGATGCACAATGTGCTTTTCAGATGGGTTTGCAGCAGTGTTTTAAGGTTTGATTGATTTCCTCGCCTCCAGCAGCAATGACTTATCAAGTTTCTTTTATCTTGCATTGTTTTTCACACTCAAGTGTTCTGTTTTCTTCTAAAATGCTTACCATTCAACAACCAATTAAAAAAAACCCTAACATAACCAACTGGAGCTATACTTCCGCTTACTCTTGGAAACGGGTGATCATCACATGAACACCAAAACCGTTCCACTTTGAAAGGGAAGGCATTAAGAAACAAGCAGGCTTGAAATAGGAATCCACTTTTTTTTTCAGCAGCTCAACTGCTGTTTTCAGTGGCAGATCATAAGTCTAAAGCATGAGAAGGTTTCACCCTCCAGGGTAGATTAGAAAAGGCCTGACTTCCCTTTCAGAGAGAAAGCAGAACTGCTTAACTCATTCTTTGCATTGGTCTTCATGCAAAAAGAAACTATAGCTCAACCCACCAAAACATAACTGTAAAAGACAGACTAGAAATAAAAGTTAAAATAAGCAAAAATAATAGTAAGAAAACACCTGTCTGATCTCGATGAACACAAATCACCGGGGACTGATGGATTACATCCCAGAGTCTTAAAGGAGCTGGCAGAGGTCATCTCAGAACCACTGTACCATATCTTTCAAAAACCCTGGAGCACCGGGGAACTACCAGAGGACTGGAAAAGAGCTGATGTGGTTCCCATCTTCAAAAAAGGAGAAAAAAAAATCAGACCCAGGAAACTATAAACCAATCAGCCTAACCTCAATACCCAGGAAGATACTGGAAAAGATAATAAAAAAAACAGATCTACCAACATCTAGAAACAAAGTACAGTAATAACTAGCAGTCAGCACGGGTTTGTGAAGAACAGATCATGCTAAACCAATCTTATTTCATTCTTCAACACAGTGACTAAATTAGTAGACCAGCAAAATACTGTGGACATAATATATTTCGATTTCAGCAAGGCATTTGCAAAGCAGACCACAACCTACTCTTAGGAAGCTAGAAAAAAGTGGAATAGATAGCACCACCACGAGATGGACTTGCAACCGGCTGACAAACTGTACTAAATGAGTAGTCCTGAATGGGTCTAAGTCTACATGGAGGGAAGTAAGCAGTGGGGTGCCACAAGGTTCCGTCTTAGGCCCAGTACTCTTCAATATCTTCATTGACGACTTAGATGAGGGAATAGAAGGGGAACTTAGCAAATTTGCAGATGATACTAAGCTGGCAAGAAGAGCTAACACCCAAGAAAATAGGCTCAAGATCCAGATGGATCTTGGCAGACTAGAACACTGGGCCATATCTAACAAAATGAAATTCAATGTAGAGAAAAGTAAAGTCCTACACTTTGGTAAGAAAAACCAAAAGTACACACACAGACTGGGTAAAACCAGGCTCAATAGCAGTAACTGTGAGAGGGATCTTGGAGTCTTAGTGGACAACCAGCTAAATATGAGTCAGCAATGTGCAGCAGCAGCCAAAAAAGCTAATGCAATCCTAATATTCATTAACAGAGAGATACAATCAAGATCAAGGGAAGTACTACTACCACTCTATAAAGCCTTAGTAAGACCACACCTAGAATACTGCATCCAGTTTTGTTCACCACATTACAAAAAAGATGCTGAGACTCGAGAATAAGACAGAGAAGAGCAACCAGGATGATTAGGGGACTGGAGGCTAAAATGTACGGTTACAGGAACTGGGTTTGACTAGTCTAGTGAAGAGAAGGACCAGGAGAGGCATGAGAGCAGTCTTCCAATATTTGAGGGGCTGCCACAGAGAAGAGAGGGTCAAGAGAAGACCAAACAAGGAATAATGAATGGAAACTGAACAAGGAGAAATTCAACCTGGAAATAAGGAGAAACTTTCTGACAGTGAGAACAATCAACCAATGGAACAGAAGTTGCCTTCGGAAGTTGTGAGAGCACCATCAGCTGAGACTTTCAAGGAGAGATTGGACTGCTATTTGTCAGAAATGGTGTAGGGTCTCCCACTTAGGTGGGGGGTTGGACTAGATGACCTACAAGGTCCTTTCCAACTCTGATTATCTGTTATCTGTTTCTCTTCTTTGTTACTCTTCTCTGAAACAAAGTGAACACCTCTACAAAGTGAGTCAAGGATAAACTGGCCTAGTATAAATGAAGCAGCAGCTGCCAAGAAAGATATGAAGGTAAATAACAAAGCAAATATGTCTTTGTCGTGCAAAAACGAGTATTTGCATAACTGGCTGAACTGAATCAGATCTTTCTCCATAGTTTTCTTACTGCTAAATACAAATCCCAAATCCTGATTGCTCATCTCTGAATTAGATTAGCCGAGGACAAACAAAGGAGGGTCTAACAGAGTCCGATCATATGAAGATCATGCAGTCAGTTTTTTTCTGAGATTCTGTCAACTGAGAAATATAAAGTGCAACTATTTCTCAGACAGGATATACAAATAAGTCTCAAAGGTTCTGGAAACAAAACAGAAAAATTACAGATGTGCAGACTTCAGGCAAAATGAGGACAGAATACCCTAGACCTTTTTGGCACAAATGTGCTGAAGTCCTGTATTTCATTAACATTTTCATTATTATGCCAAACTAGTAGCTGTTAGCAGCTGTTTCTCTGGAAACCCTCAAGTGTCCTTATCTTGCTCAATGCAGGATGATTTGGAAGTTTACTTTTATTTTAAGCAAGTATTGCAGCACCCTAAAAACTTAATGGTTGTTTTAAATTTCCGTGGATTGCTTCTTTTCTCATTATTTTTTTAATGTATTTATATTTATTGAGGATAATGATTTCTTATCCAACAAATGCATAAATAAATGCAACAAATGCATACAGGATTACGCCATGGTTTGGTTTTTACCTGGAAAATGTTTAAATGAAAAAGATTCCTTCGTATTTTTCTCTGAACGTGGCCATACAGACTAATGAGATTTTCCTCTCTAATCTTTGTTTTATATGGGGATTATCTTCAAATCAAGGTCACCTTCCTTTTGAACAAATAAAGCACCCTTAATCTGACACATGACATGTTTCTGTTGTCTGGAGACATTTTATAAATATACATCACTGACATACTGCAACATACCCCAAATATCTTCATACAAGTTTCCTTAAAACAATGGCAACTAGCATCCTTAAAGCACCTAGTATCCAGGAATTTAGCAGGTGCAGCTATGCTAGAACTCCTGTTCCCAGAATTCCCAGCCAACACGCACCTTTGCTGAGCATCTTGGGAGCTGCACACATCTCGAGACAATATCAAACTCAGAACAGTTATTGCAATCTTTTCTGATGGTTGCAAAGGCTATCCTTGCCCTTTACACAGCATAACAGGCTAAATATCTGTTCTGTGGCAGGATTTCCTGGATTAAAAAAAGTGCAGAAACAAGGAAAAGATTCTCTTCCTCCTTTTCATCTTCAAATTGGTTGATGTTCGGAAAACAGACCACTTCACAGATCCTTGGAGATGGCGAACAGAATTTGATAGAGCATGTGAAAAATCACATGGCGGGAGAAATGGCTGCCCAGTTCAAACTTAAGCTGACTCTCCCCTGCTTCCAGGAAAAGCTGATCAGGCCTATGTGCCCGAAACCCAACAGCTAAGTGTCTGAGTTTATGCTGAAAAAGAATTTGTATTTACTGGTGGGACCAGAAAACAACGCTCAACAAAAAGGGCTGATCTCATTTTGAAATACCGTGGTACCTCGGTGCTCATAGTTAACTGGTTCCAGGAGGTGCAATGTGTACCAAAAACAATTAGTACCAAACAATATTTTTCTCATAAGGAATACGTGAGTCATAAGGCTCCCGACAATGGCAAGTTCTACCTTGTGTGTTGAGTACCAAATAGCATTAGCACTTAGACTCATATAATGCTTCACAGTTCTTTACAGTCCTCTCTAAGCAGTTTACAGAGTCAGCCTCTTACCCCCAACAATCTGGGTCCTCATTTTACCTACCTTGGAAGGATGGAAGGCTGAGTCAACCTTTAGCCTGATGAGATTCGAATTGCCATATTGCAGGCAGCCGGTAGTCAGCAGAAGTAGCCTGCAGTACTGCACTCTAACCACTGTGCCACCATGGCTCAAACAGAGTTTGCATCGAAATGCATTGAGTATCAAATTCGATGAGTTTCAAAGCAGTTGAATGCCAAGGTGCCAAAGTACGATACTTTGACAGGGATATTATTCTGTGTACATGCAATTATTTTTAGATCTATATGTATATAGATGAGCTGTGGTGGCGTGGTGGTTAGAATGCAGTATTGCAGTCTACTTCTGTTGATTGCATGCTGCCAGCAGTTCGGCAGTTCAATTCTCACTGGCTCAAGGTTGACTCAGTCTTCCATCCTTCTGAGGTTGGTAAAATAAGGACCCTGATTGTTATTGGGAGCAATATGCTGACTCTATAAACTGCTTAGAGAGGGCTGTAAAGCACTGTAAAGCGGTATATAAGTCTATTGCTATATCTCCCCTGCAATGCCTCCTGATGCCTTTTATGGCCACGAAAGTCTCTGCCAACTACACTCTGACTTTCAATTTCCTGCCAGTGACAGTATCAAGAAGCATCTAGAAAGCATAATGTGAGTTAAAAAGAAATTTCCCTTTACAGAGAAAAAAAAAGAAATGAAAGTCTTGCTTGATCCACCCACATGAAACTGTTCTACCAAATCAGCATTGCCACCAACAGATAGAGGCCTCTTCCTACCAGGTCAACCACAAAGCTCAGCTTCTCTGAGGTAAACCTATAGGAGACTTCAATGGTCTTTTTGAAACATAAAAAGTAAAGATTTCCCCTGTCCAGTTGTGTCTGACTATGGAGATCAGTGTTCATCTCCAATTCTTAGCCAGGAGAGCAGTTGTCTGAAGATGCTTCTGTGGTCATGTGGCCAGCAAGACTATATGGTAAAGGTGCATGGAATGCTGTTACCTTCCCACCAAAGTGGTACCTTTTTATCTACTTGCATTTGCACGCCTTCAAACTGCTAGGTGGGCAGGAGTTAGAGCATGGAACAGGAGCTCACTCCCATTGCACAGTGCTCAGATCTCAAATGATCAACCTTCCGGTTAAGCCCAGCATCTTAACTGCTAGGCCACTGTGCCCCTTCTCTGAAACATATAAGTGTTCTTATCCACATTCCTTCCAGCTCACTCTGTCCTATGAAACCAGCCATTTGTCATATGCTGTAATTTTTAGGTAGAACATGTTCTAAAAAGCATCAGGTTCATGTCTGGTGGGTCTTCAGGGGCAAGGAAAGGCTACAAGGTGTCCCACACATTGCATGTCAATTAACCAGCTTAAAAACAAAAATTAAGAGTCACCAGAAGGCTGTCTGTTAGGTCTAAATTATAGAGACCCTGCAGCCTCAGTGGCTCACATAGTAAGATGCCGAGCCTGCGCACTGCTGAGGCCAGCAGCTTGGTGGTTTGATTCCCGTGAGCCAATAGTAGGAACAAGAAAGGAACCTCCCGATTGCCTACTGACATTCAGGTGTCCCACAGGCAAAGGTAACACCCCCCGAAAAAAATTCTTTCACAGAGGCAGGCAGCCATCTCGGTGATCCCTGGCTAACACGTGCTATATGTTAAATAAATAAAATCTAGAGACCCAGAGTACTCTGACCTCTGTCATTCTCTCTCTCAAATTCATATGGCATTTCTACAGCATGACACAGAAGGGGTAACCAGAAGTTCATTAGCCTGGGAAAACCACACAGGAAACTGAAAATGCAACACACAGAAGACCCAAAGTCCAAGAAATTCTGAAAAACAAAGAGCTGCATGTTGTTTTGTACAGACAGCCAGTTAACTAACTTTTTAAAGTAAATCAATACTACAGGTGCTCCTCAAACAAACCTACATCTGCAGACTTCACTGTGACTCTCCAGCCTTAATGGGAATATTCATTGTAAGCCCACCCAAACGGACAACATGAAATGCAGACATTTTGGAGGGTTAACAAATAAGGATTACGAAATCCTTATCCAAACTAGAAGTTAAGACAAGTCAAGCAAACACTTAGGTCCTTGCAGAATAGAGCTGTGAGATTTTAATAATTCTTTGTAGCTGGATGGACAAAAATAGGGATACGGCTAGTCATTTGCATTCTTTTAGTGAGACGTTGAGGTTACTCAAAGAATGCAAAGGACCAGCTGTCTGCCAGGAATATCAATCTTTGCATTCCCCACCCTCCAGTCAGAGCTGAAGAAGCTTCTTGGATGAGAAATGAAACATCTGCAAAGAAAAACCAGAATAGTCCAGTTGCCTTCTGGAAAAAGGACCTTTGGGACAACTATGACCTGGAGGACTGAGAATCTCCATAGACATCAAAGTAGTTCCCCCCCCCTTTTCTTTTCCATTTATTTTAAACATTTAGTGCAGGTCTCAAAAAGTAGTCTAGTGCTCAGACAGAACAGAAATGTATGTTCTGCTGTGAGTACCAAAGCATTTGCCAACTTTTTCTGTAAGCATAGGATTGGTTTTCAAAGAAAATGAAGCCACTATGTTCACTGACATATGATATCCTGGAGCTGTGGTGGCACAGTGGTTAGAATGCAGTAATGCAGTAAGTCAGGAGTTCGATCCTGACTGGCTCAAGGTTGAATTCCATCCTTCCGAGGTGGATAAAATGAGGACCCAGATTGTTGGGGGTAAGAGGATGACTCTATAAACTGCTTAGAGTAGAAAACAGTTATGAAGCGAAAGATTAATTCTACATCCTCCATGGAACCCTGAATTTAAAGAAGAATTTACAACATATAAAATAGCAGAGTTGGAAGGCATCTTGATGGTCTTCAGTCCAACCTTCTGCTCGGGTAGAAGACTCTATACCATTCTGGACAAATCGCTGCCCAATATCTTTTTGAAAATCTTCAGTGATGGAGCACCCACAAGTTGTTCCACTGATTAATTGTTCTCATTGATAAATTTCTCCTTAAGTTCTAGGTTGGATCTCTCTTTAATGATCTTCCACCCATTATTCCTTGCCTACCTTTGGAGAATAGGTTGACCCCAACATCGAGTTGGCCACACCCATCCAGTCACATGACCATGCCCACCCACCAAGTCATTAGGGCAGAGAGCCCCTTGCTAAAAAATATGAAGCCCACCCCTGGTCCCATCCATGAGAGAGTGTCATCTGGCAGGCCACAGGAAGATGGCTTTTTCTGGCCATGGCACCTACCCACCCTTTGGAATATCATCCCTCAAACATCAACTAAAACAAATAAAACAAGAAGCATCCTCCTTCCATTATTCTTTCTTTTCCATCAAAAACCAAACCACATGTAGATTTGAAACCTGAAATATTTGTATGAGGAATGGTACCTGAAGGTTACGGTAAAGAAAAAACATACTTAATCATACATGTCTTAATAGCAGCTAGAGTTGTATTTGCTCACAATTGGAAAAGTGATAAGATACTGATAGAGGGAAAAGTAATTGAAAAAATATTGGAATGTGCAAGATGAATAGGTTAACATTAGAAATTAAAGAAAAAGAATCTGAATATTACATGGTATGGGATTTGTTTTATCAATGGTTAGAAAATAAAACAAATTAAAATGGATTAGATGTATGTATGAAGTAATTTAAGAGAAGCCTGCAAAATAGATATATTGGATATTAATTACATTACTTATATGGGAATGCGATTGTTGTTATATTGATAAGAAGAGTATTATTACTAATTGTTAAGCACATGAAATATGTATCTAATTGACACACGATTGAAATGAAATGGATTTATTGTATGTGTATATATATATATATCCTCCAGTATCCTTCTGTTCCACTCAGCCACAGTATTGAAGTCAACACAATGTAACCCCAGCTGAGTCACAGTAGGGCTGTAATCTGGCTCAAGGGAGGCTGCTGAGAGAGATATCTTATTCACTAGAACGAACAATTTCACTGCTTTTTTCTTTTTTCTTTTGCCTTTAATAAAGCACTATGAAGCAGTTGGCCATATGCTTTTAAATAGCTCTGATCTTTCATTTAATTGCACTGTTGTGATTATTCAGGCTGAAGGACAACTGAATCAGGAGGAAGTTTAAGGATTTTGCAAAGGAACAAAGGCTTCTTGTGAAGAGAGAGGGAGGTCAAACTCACTTCATCTAAACCCTAACTGCAAAAACTGCTGCGCAATTTATTCCTCTTTCCTGGGTGGCCCTTGGCCAGGGACAAGCTCAAGCATGCCTCTCTTAAGTGTAAGGTTTAAAATGTGATTTATCGTGCAAATCAGTTGATATTAGAATGCAGAAGAGTCTTAACTTTTTAGTATGCCCTTTAGGTTTTTTTTTCTAGCCTAGAAAACTATTTCAATGTTTGGCAAAACTTCTCAAGTGGCACAATTCTCTCCAAAGCCAGCCATTAAGCAATACAGCTAGCAGTTGTGAATTTCTCCTGACAACTTTTAAAAATCACACTTGCCAAAACACCTCGGGGAGACATTTAGCCAAGCAAGATTAAAACAGCTTGATACAATGGTTAGATTTAGGAGATTCCATTTTTTCTATCCCATACAATGAACGTACATATATATGTGTAGCTGAAGAGGTAGAAGATCTGATTCCTATATTATTTGAATGCTGACTGTATAAGGGGGCAAGAGAGAAGTACCTTGATCCACATATTAAACATATGGCCCAGTGGGAGGCCCATATTAAAACAACATCTACCTCGTGTGTGGCCAGAATCTGAAAATGACATTTAATACAGCATAATTTCTGACTAAAATGGTCTGACTGAGATCGTATGTGGGCCTGATTGGGGTATATTCTATATTCTATTAATATTATATTCATATTCATGAATAGTAGAGATGATTCCAGCAGACTGTCAATCATTTGGAAACCTGCACTCTCAAATAGAAAGATCTCCACAACACAAAACAGACAAACACCTGAGCACAGACAGACTCCCTCTGAATCCTCCAACTCAAACACCCCCCCCACCAGGCACCCAGGTGAAACCCAACTTGCTAATGAATAACAGCCGTCCTTTCACACGAAGCCAAGCTGCACTGAAAGCCTCCAACACAAGAACAGAGGGTTGCCAGCCAATCAAAGCCACAAAACAGACAGAAGAAACCAGAAACACCAATCAATCAAACTCCAAGTCCAATGAACACAGACCCAGGCTCCTAGCCAATCAGAATGGACCAGCCTCGAATTTGAAACCAGGAACTATGAGACACACATCCATACAGAAGCCTGATGAGATTCTGCTGAAACGTTGCTACAACTTTAACAGAACTACAATGACGTGGGATAATACCCGAAGGAAGCTGAACAGCACACATGTAAGTACTCGCGAAAGCCTAA
>BLBF01000077.1:7064402-7087724 GCA_015471245.1 Laticauda colubrina | reverse complement strand
TATATGTATATGTATATGTATATGTATATGTATATGTATACACATACATACATACACACATGTGCTGTTCAGCTTTGCTCGGGTATTTTCCCACGTCCTTGTAGCTGCGCTTTTATCAAGTAGTAACCCTACTTGTACTGGCACGAAGCCGAAAGCACCAGCCTGAGGATGGCAAGTGGGACCTCACCAAAACATCGCCAAGATACTCTTAATCTTACACAGGAAAAGACCCGAACACCGAGACCTACATACCTGTACCCGTGAAAATCTACGAAAACATATATGTGTGTGTGTGTGTTAAAAGACACTAAAGAATCTTATAATTTAACAGCCTTCCAGGGTACAATTATCAGTTTCATGACAACAAAAAAGCCAACATAAGCAGACAAGATCTTAACAAAATTAAACATAGATCTAGCAAAACAGAATACAGTAAACAAAAACAGTCAACAAAAAAGGGACTTCTCAAAAACTACACTGCAAATCTGGGCATGTCTATGGATTTGCTAAATAAAGAAGTTGTAAAGAGAGTTGTGCCCACTGTTAAGTGAATCATTGCAATAAAGTGAATCATGTGATCATTAAACTGTCCAGCTTCTCCCCCCCCCCTTTTTTTTTTTTTCCTTGCTGGAACCTAGCTGGGAAAGTTGCAAATGGAAATCACATGACCCATCATGAATACTTGTCAGTTGTCAAATGCCCCAATTTTGATGATGTGATTGTGAGGATGCAGTAATTTGTAAGTGGAAGGACCAGTTGATAAATCACTGTTTGCAGCGATGTTATAACTTCAAACTGTCACTAAGCAAATGATTGCAAATCAAAGACTATATGTTTACCATAATGGAATTCCACTTGCCTGGCTACAGGGGGAAATGCTAAGATAATGCAATATTCTACTGTGACACATATATAGTTAGTCCTCAACTTACAAGAATTTGCTTAGTGACTGTACGCAGTTACAATAGCATTGAAAAAAGTTAAACTTATGACCATTTTTCACACTTATGACTGTTGCCGCATCCCCAGAGTCACATGATTTACATTCAGATCCTTGACCACTGACTCACATTTACGATGGTTGCAATGTCCTGAGGTCATGTCATCCCTTTTTGGGGCCTTCTGACAAGCAAAGTCAAGGGGGGAAACCAGATTCACTTAACAACCAACCACATTACTACTTTAAGAACTTGCAGGGATTCACTTTACAACTGCAGCAAGAGAAGTTGTAAAATGGGGCAAAACTCTCACAACACATTTCTCACTTAGCAAGATAAATCTGGGGGTTCAATTATGGTCATGAGGATTCTCCTTCAATCGTGAAATACTCAGGCTGGAGCATTCATCATCCTAGAGCTGCCCCACCTTAAACAGGGGTCACCTTATCAGGCAGACCCTACTTTTCAGCTGATCATTTTCATTGTACAGGTAGTCCTCGACTTAACAATAGTTCGTTTAGTGACCATCACAACATTAAGATGGCATTGAAAAAAGTTAACTTAGCACTGTTTTTCACAGTTACGATCTCCGCAGCCTCCCCACGCTCATGAGATCAAGATTCAGACGGTTGGCAACCGGTTCATGCTTATGACCGTTGCTGCATCCAAGGTCACGGTGATCCCCTTTTGCAACCTTCTGGGAAGCAAAAAAAAAAAAGTCAATGGGGAAGCCAGATTCACTTTGCAACAGGGCTTCACTTAACAACAGTGGCCAGGAAGGCTGTAAAAAAACAGGGCAAAAAAAAATGTCTCCCTTCACAAGAGAAACGTTGGGCTCCCTTTGTGGCTGTTAAGTCAAGGACTACCTGCGTTTGTAATGGTGGGCCTCCCAGAGTTCCCCTCTCGCCTATTGACAAAATGGGGGAAATATAAAACGAATTTAAATTTATTTAATGAACAAAACCTATCCACCTTCCAAGGCTCCTTGATGGATGGTGTCCCAAAACAACATGGATGGTGTCCCAGGCTAAAACAACAACCAGAAAGTTAAACAAATCTTGCCAGTTTTTTTTTTTTTTTTTTTTTTTTGGGGGGGGGGGGGAGACAGGAAAGAAAGGCGAGTGGCTTTGCAGAGACCACAGGCAGAAATTTGCACGCGCAAAAAGTGGGCGTGCTTGCACGCGCAAAGGCACACCTGCCCCCCCCCCAGTCCGCAAAACAAAAGGCAATACAGGTGCTTCTAATCCAAAGGCTTTTTTTTGGGGGGGGGGTTCCTTCCTTCGGCCTCACCCCCCTCTTGTCACACCGTCCCCTGCCCCCAAGGAAAGGAGTTGGATTAAGGGCCTCCTTCCCGCCCGGGCCTCCAGACGCGCGCCTGTGACTGATGGGTGTTGTAGTCCTCGCCTCAGGGACCGGGAGGGGAAAGGGAAGGTGTCGGCCGGGCTCGCTGAGGGGACACTGCGACGGAGGGGAGGGTCTTCCTCCGGCCGGGCAGGTTACCTCGGCACGCCGACGGCAGCGACGAGCTGACGAGTCGCGCCGCAAATGCGGCGCAGGTGCTGCATCCGGCCATGTTCCCCCGTCCCCGGCCGGGGGAAAGAGAGAGGGAGAGAGTTTTTCAACGCCGAAGAACCGCTCTCCGCCCGCCGCTTGGCCTATCCACCGCCTCTGCAGCGCTCGACAGCCTGTGTGGCGTCACGGGCCTTGGCCGCTTGAGACGACGGAAGAAGGCGGCGAACTACGCCTCCCGGCAGGCATCGCACCGCCCTTTTCCCGAGCGCGCGCCGCCTGCTGGGAGCGCCGTTCAGGTCGCGCGGAAGAAATGAAGTCTCGCGAGAGGAGGGAGGATGGGCAGTGGAAGGGGAAGAAGAATAATTAAATAATAATGTATCACCAGCTAATATTTGTGATACATTCTTAAATGTTCAGTTGACTTAGCTTCATGTTGGACAGCCACCTGTCTGAAATGGTACAGGGCTCCTGCTTGAACAGAAGGTTGGACTAGAAGACCTC
This sequence comes from Laticauda colubrina, assembly GCA_015471245.1. NCBI lineage: Eukaryota > Metazoa > Chordata > Lepidosauria > Squamata > Elapidae > Laticauda > Laticauda colubrina. Next base: position 7,084,773 of record BLBF01000077.1, on the reverse strand, counting down.
CAAGATCCTTTCCAGCTATTCTGATTGGCCACAAAATGCTGTTTGCTGCATGCTAAGTCATCATAGTCCCAAAGGTGTTTTTGCAAGAGTCAACTGGACTTTCTTCTCATCCAAGAAACTTCTTCAGCTCTGAACTTCTTGGGAGAGAAGCGAAACATCTTCAAAGAAAAACCAGAAAGTCCAGTTGACTTTCTGACTTTCCAGTTGCCTCTTGAAAAAAGCACCTTTGGGAGAACCTTGACCTTGAGAATCTCCATAGATATTAAGCCGTCATAGTTTAAAATTTTATTGAAAATTAAATTTTAAAAACATTTGAACATGATGATCTTTTGACATATATCAGCAGTCTTTACATTGTTGAACATCAGAATGTCATCACACAATATAGCATATACAGACACGCACATCTATATACATATTTATATTGTAAATCTTTATATTCATTTCTATCTAAGAAATTTTATTGTAGTATGAACTCATTTCTATTTTACATTTTTTTGACTTCCTTTCATATCCAGTTGTAATTTTTTTCCATATTTCATAAAATTCTGAAGTATCTTCTTGTTCCTTCAATTCTAATGTTAAGCTATCTAGCTCGGCGCAGTTTTTTAGTATTTCATCATTATTCATTATTATCATTATTATCATTAATAGCATATCATATTAATTCATGTCATATTAATAATTCATTATTTCATCATCTTTTGATTTCCATATTTGGGCAATTGATAATCTTGCGGCTATGATAATATGTATAATTAGATACAGATCTGCTTTTTTAAGGTTCTCATTTGTTATTCCTCGTAAGAACATTTCTGGTGTATAATTTATTTTTACATTTAACATTTCCTCTATCCATTGCCAATTTTTTCCCCAAAATTCTTGCATTTTCTTGCACTTCCACCACATATGGTAGTAAATGCTTTGTTCCTTCAGGCATTCCCAGCATGTCGAAGATTGGAAGCCATTCATTTTAGCTAATCTGGTGGATGGGAGGTTCCACCTATGGGGCCAGCTGTTGGAGAAAGCGGCAGTGCGAGCAATCTTCTCCGCTTTGCAAGCCACTTTTCCTGTGTCCATGAAACTCATTGGAGCTGTTAGATGTCCTGGAGGGACGGCTGAAGGAGTTGGGGCATCCTGCAGACCGTAAGCAAGCAGCGGCTGGCAGCGAGCAGCCAGAGAAACCAGATCTGAGAGGACCAAGAGAAGGTGACCAGCGATGGCTGCTGAGATGATCTGATGGCTTGACAAAATAAGCGATCAACAAATAGAATGATGGTGATCTTTACTTGACGGAAGTTTCTTTTCCCCGAGGCTTTTTACGCAAAGCGGCGGAAGGGAGTGCAAATAAGACTTCAGAGCTGTGGAACCTGATGAGAGGTGAGCACTTCGAAAGTTTTAACTGTAGCAGTGAGGGCGCTGGATAGCGAAAGAACTAGTGACAAGGAAACCAGGAAATAAGAATTGAACAAAGCTGAAAGTGGCAAAAGAAGAGAACAAAAAAGAAACCTTATAGTGTGTATTCATTTTTGATATTAATCAGTTTGTGAAAAAAAAAGAAACTAAATAGAGACTTGGAGATTTTGAAACTGTGGTAAAGTCTTAAAGAAAAATGAAGTCTCTAAAAGAACAATGACTTTGCAATATAGAGTAGACATGACAACTAGAAGAGACATTTTCTGAACATCTGTGGGATATAATTGCTAGTGTTTAAAAAAAACAAGAGAAGATATTGTTTTACTTTATATGTGGTTGGAAACTCAGCCACTGTGGTTTGTTAAACCATGATTGAGCAAATGGCTGGTTTTGCACAAAAACCTGTGTTAACAAAGCAGTGGCTTCAAAAAGTAGATAGTCTGGTTCAAACAATATGCAAAGTTTATGGCTTCTTTCTCACAAACCACTAAACCACCAACTGACCAAACCATTTTAGCTTTGTTAAATTGTATAATCCAGGCTATATTTTACAGCAATTCCCCAGCCTGGGACCCACAATGCATGTTGTAATTAATATTGTTCACATGTAATATAAATCCCTTCATTACTGTAAAAAGAATGTAAGTTCTTGCATTAGTATTGTAATATAGCTACTTGATGTTTGTTTGAGGTTTCCAGTAGGAATTGCCAATATATTAAACTTTTGTCTATTGATCTATTGTTGATTGGGCTGACACCAGTAGCTATTTCAAATTTCAGATACTCTGATCTTTTTCTTTTGGCAAATGACTCATCTGAGGATTTCTACTTGCAATTTCTACTGAGTTTACCTTAAGTTATTTCCTTTTTTCTACTAAAGATAGGAGAAAGGATACTCTACATTGACATCTGCATTACGATTTTAAGTATAGTGGAGATTATTCTCCTTTATTTCTAAGTGGAATTCAAATAGATAGATAGAAATTTATACATTTCTGACATGTATAAAAAGCAGTTTTTAATACTAACCTTTGCCTCTGGGTGGCATGCAATGTCCAGGTTTCAGGAAGGAAAAACTGGAATGGAGTACATTGGGAGAACAATTTTCAACCCACAATGAATTGTGGTTCATTCTATAAAATTCCAGCAGTAAAACCAACAGTTAAGAGAGCAATTTTTTCAACAAGTAATTTTAAAAGCATATTGTGTTTTAATAGTAATTTTATTATTAAAGATTACCATTTACAATAGTACAAACTAATACGAACTAAAATGAATTAAAAGAAATAGAACATGGATAAAAAAATAGAAAATAAAAAAATAAAAATGCATAAAGCAACATCCTACCTCCATCACAAGTGTCTCTTAAAATACAAAAAACGATTTCTTCTTCCATATCTTATCTCTAAGCAAATCCTTAAAGCCTCCTTGTTCAGTTTATGTCACCAAACATGCTTTTACCCTTCAGCATTGGGCTGGAATTCCTAGCAGGGAATTAACACAAACTACAGTCGCTTCTTGGGGATTCTGGGAGTTGTAGTTCAACATCTCTCTTGGGTGTATGTCAATGTTTGAGAGCAATAAACCTCTGAATGGGATTCTGAATTGTAAACAATAAGTAATACAGCCAGGATTGTGCAAAATGAATAAGAAATATAAAACCTCCTCGTAGCAAGGTGGCAACAAATCTGTTCTTCGGCGATGGAGAACTACTGTACTTCCGCATTAAAAGGACAGATATGCGCCTGCGCAGATCTCCGCCCCATCACGTGGGCTCGCGTACCTTCTCTTCTTCCGGCTCGATCCTCACCGAGCTCGCTCAGCAAATCCGCTTCCACTTGTGGAAGCCCGTTCCCCCCCCCACACACACTTTTTTCCGGCCATGACGTCAGAGATTGGCGTGCCGCCTCCGGCCTTCCCCGCCCACTGGGGGAGGCGGGGCAGTTGAAGCGTCGGGCTGCTTTAAGGAGAGGGACGGTACCATTGTGGATGGCTGGAGGGGGGCGACGTTAGTTCTCCCTCGCGTTCGCAGGGCTGACCCACGCCTGGTGAGCACGGGGCTTGGCATGTTGCTTTCCCGCATTGAGGAGCGGGTTTTGCGGCGGCTCGTTAGAGGACCGTGGAGGGACCCTGAACTGGGGCTGGGGTAAATGAAGGGGCTGAGGGTGGGGGGTGGGGTGGTGTTCTATTGTTCCTGGCTTGAGTGGGGCTGTTAAAAGAGGAGTGGACGCGAGGGGGGGGGGCTGCAACTGACCAGGGGACGGAGTGGTGAGAATTGCATTGAGAACTGCCCCTCCCTGACCAACCTCATTAGGAAGGCATACTGGACCACTTGCTCCCAGCCTGGTCTACCTTGTAAGACTGTTGTTAAGGATCAACATCAATTGCTGTTAAATCTAAATTCTCTGCTGGTGTGAAAGTTGTGCAGTTGTGTAATGAGTAGGGGGTAGTGGAGGAAGGAGATGGGAGTGGAAGGGGGCTCTGCTGGGTGCAGGAAGATGGGCTTCTAACCTTGTTTATTTACATCCCTTTTTAAGCATTTTATTTCTGCTTATGTTTCCTTCCCAACTCAACATAATCCACTTTAAAGGAAAAGGAAAACGGGGCTTCAATCTCAATTTAAGGGTGTATTTGATCTGGTGCTTATTTCATGCAGAGTATGATTACTCCGTTGCAAAGGGCTGGATGCCCAAAGCCCTGGATTTCAGATTAAAGGAATGCCATTTCCGTTAGATGTTGCTAAAGGTTTCCTCACATGAGAGCTGTTTGGACGGCGGAAGCCCCAGAGAAAAGGGTTTTTTTTTTTTTTTCTTTTGGTGTGGTTTTCATGTGTTCTTGGTTTTTTTTTTGCTTGAGAGTTTGGTGGTGTTACAAATTGAATAACTTCCATAAACAAATAAGAGTATCACTTTTCTGCAGGTGTTCAGGCAGAGATTGCAAATACATCAGTTAAAGATTCTTTGGCTTGGATTCCTGTACAGAACAGAACAGGGGTTGGATTTGGGGGCCTCAAAGGTCATTTTCAACTCCCTGATTCCAAATGATAACTACAATTTATTGTTTTAAGAGTTGTCAGTTCCATTACAGTTATTTAAAGTCTTATTACATATTTATTGGAGGTTTTTTGGGGAGGGGGGGAAATAGAACAAAAGAGAAATATAATAAATACAGGTCGTCTTCAAGTTAAAACCACAATTGAGTCCAACATTTATGTTGCTGAGTGAGACATTTGTTAAGTGAGCTTTGCTCCATTTTACGACTTCTCTTGCCTCAATTATTAAGTGAATTGCTGCAGTTGTTAATTTAGTAACACATTAATCTGGCTTCCCCATTAACTTTGCTTGTCACAAAAGGAGATCATATGACCCTGGGACACTGCATCGGTCATAAGTATAAATCAGTTGCCAAGTGCATGAATTTTGATAATGTAATCATGGGGATGCTAGTATGGTCACAAGCGTGAAAAATGGTCACAAGTCACATTTTTCAGTGCCGTAACTTCAAACAGTTACTAAACAAACTATTTTTAGTTGAGGACTACCTGTATAATAAATACTACAGGACCACATCTGTTTCTTCACCATGCCTTCAGCTGAATCTCAGCTAGTTTTTCACTGGTTCTTTTCCCATTAATTCTAGTTCTATTGCCGTCGCCTTTTCTCAAAAACTGCTAAATATGTCCGTTGTTTTGGAGCAAAGAGACTGTGTCCAGAAGACCTAATAGCAATTGCACTTAGACTTATATATTGCTTCACAGTGCTTTACAGCCCTCTCTAAGCAGTTTACAGAGTCTGCATCTTGCCCCCAACAATCTGGGCCCTCCTTATGGGAGAACCAGGTTTGGGTTTCAGCCTGCTGGATATGTAGTAGGAGATGTGTTGTTATGGAGCAGTGCATGTTTAAACTTATTTCTGGTTATCCTGAAAACATCTGTAGGAATCAAGTTATATTGCCCAATTAAATAATTCTTGGGCAATTGTCTTGGTATGTGAATAAGAGATGAAATCCTGCTCTAACATGGAGAAGGAAATGATCCCTGCAAAAGGCTGTTGGTATTTCAGAAAAAGGAAAATTCAAAGAGAATCATGTAGTTTTCATTGGAGACCTAAGGGATTTTAGCCCAAAATCCTAATTGTCCATTTCAAATGGCATGTCAATAATTATAGTTCTTGTACAGGGAAATCACATGAGGGGCTTGGGCATGTCAACAGCCACAGAGATATATCTGTGGTTGCTCCTTAGAGAGCTGCTCTGTGGTGTCTCCAATACTACTAATCCTAATCATATAATCATATACTAATCATATATCTATGATCCCAACTCTAAGGCACCTGTTGAAGTTTTCTCTTCTATCCAGGCCTTTCCTGTCTATTCCAATGAATAGTTCTGTTTTGTTTTCATTGTTCCATCCCCATCAATTGAATGAGCTTTTTTACAAAATATGCAATATAGGTGTTTATGACTGTATTTTAATTTTTATTGTAAACTGCTTCAAGGAACAATCTTGTGGGAAGAAATTTATGAAATAAGCAATGAGAGGTGTGCTTTTAAGTCAGAAATTTGCTAAGTAAATACATGTATTGCTGTACATCTTTTTGTGCATTTCATTCCTCTCTAATTTGCTGGTGACTGTCTTTCTCTGTGGGTGTATAGCTCAGTATAACACATTGTGCAACTGTTAAGGAGTTGTAGTCCATCCTGCTTGAGCAGGGGGCTGGACTAGAAGACCCCCCAAGGTCTCTTCCAGCTCATTTTAAATCTAAGAGCAAAAGCTACAGTGTCAGTTAGAGGTGCTACGACATTCTTTATGGATTGAAAATATTTGGAATGTGTCTTGACTACTGAATACTTTTTAATATGGAATATGTAAGTAAATGAATTCAAACTATCTTTTAGAGTTGTAAGTAAACTGTAGCAAGAGATGGAATGGTGGGAGCTCATTAATACAAACTGGAGATAGTCCTTTAATTCATAAATGTTATTCTTGTATAATTTACTGCCAGATGGGATAGCTGACTACACTTCTCCATGCTTGGATGGTCATGGAAGATTTATGGCCAAAGCTGGAAGATCAAAGGAAAAGCCCAATCATTAACTGTACTGAATATTTCAAAATAGATTTCCTTACTGTATTCTCAGCTCTAATTTAGTACACTGATATACAGTGGTATCTGAAGATTCTTAATGGTTCAGTAAAATTACAAGCTCGTTTCCCAAATTGTCTAGCAAGTTCTACATCTTGTACTAAATCACAATGTATTGGAAAATCACAATGTATTGGTTTCACACAACACTAAAGCAATAAAAATAAACTGTAAATTAGATAGTTAGGTTTGCCTACCAATTGTTAAAAGAAATGAGCAGCAGTTTCGGTCAGGGAAAAGGCAATTTTAAACTTTGGAATTGTTAGAAGGCTGACATTGACAGACTATTTCTAATTCTTGGTATACCTTTCTGCATGCAGCATACAAGCTTTTAATACTTTTTTGAACATAAGCAAGCTCCAAGTCAGTAAGACAGTTCAAAGCTGAGAAAACGTTAGAAATGATAGAAGAACTTAAATCATTGATCCTTTCAGAGTGTACTGAATTAGCTTTGTGTGTTGCTACAACATTACGGCACTGTATTATCTGCTTTTTCCTGGAAAGGGTGCTTGGTCTCTTTAGGAGAAGAATGGTTAGGTGTGAGAAGATGTTTCAATGTCTGAAATGACTTCATATTTTAAAAACCAATCTAGCTGAGAATTCAGTTCAAACTAGAATCAATTCCGAGAATACAAGATTTGTAGTGTACCCCCTCCAAACTGTGTGTTTCTTATGCACTCTTGTAAATATATATATATTTTATTTTCCAATCTAACAGAAATTGTCACTAATATGGATTAGTTTTATTGAAGACTATAATTTTACTGGTGGTTTATAGGTTGATCATAGTTGTCAATATTCATTCTTAGTTTATAGCAGTGATTTTCAAACTTATCCTCTTTAATATGTGTGGACTCCCAACTTCCAGAAGGCTGGCTGGGGAATTCTGGGAATTGAAGTCCATACATCTTAAAATGGCCAAGTTTGAAAAACACTTGTTTAGTGGTGAATAGTGACTTTTTGAACTGTTAACCAATAGGATAAGTTCATTTACTTAAAGCTGTATTATACTAGAAAATGATAGCCTCCAGATCTAAATCCCTTGTTCATTCACCTGTGTTTTACATTTTTTTTACTTTTTTTTTACACTTCTTGTCTTCTTTTGTATAAATTTTCTTTTAACATTCAATAAAAAATACAAAAGGAAACAGGAAAAGAAAGAACGGAAAGAGTAATCTTCAGTGTTCAGGTGGTTAAGCAATAATCAGCAGTTCGGAACAAGGTCACATGCCTTATGCTTGATATAGAAATACTTTTGTTACAGACAGGAAGAATTTTAAACAGGTATGTTTCTGATCAGGTAACTATCAATCATAGTGGGGCTCCATCTGATAAATTTTATTTCTGCAGCAGTGGGAAGAAGATTCACCTGGGCAGCCATTGAAATAACAGAGGAAATGCAGGAATAGAAATTCAAGATTAGGGGAATGAGAAGGAAGAAAATAGAGGTAGTCCTTGACATATAACAGTTCATTTAGACCAACAGACCATTCAAAGTTACAACACTGAAAAAAAAAACTTATGATAATTTTTCACACTTACAACCATTGTGGCATCCCCATGGTCACATGATCAAAATTCAGATACTTGGTAACTAACTCACATTTATGATGGTTGCAGTGTCCCAGGATTATGTTTTTCAACCTCCTGACCAGCAAAGTCAAAGGGGAAGCCAGGTTCACTTAACTGGGTTAAGAACTTATCAACTGGAGTGATTCACTTAACAGCTGTGGCAAGAAAAGTCATAAAATGGGACAAAACTCACTTAAGAAATGTCTCACTTAGCAGCAGAAATGTTGGGCTCAATTGTGGTCATAAGCTGAGGGCTATCTGTAAATAGATTCTTTCATAAAACTCTGGATTGGCTTAAATAAAATGAGAGAAAAATGAAAGGAAGCCTCCTTCCTTGAAGCTACATTAGTAAAAATACTCTAGAATGGGACAAAATGTAACAGCGAAAAAGTAGAGGATGCTCACAACTCAGTGAAAATCACATGAAAACTACCTCATGGTTTATGGTGAGGTGTAAACCTGGACATGGTGGCTCAGTGGCTAAGATGCTGAGCTTGTCGATCAGAAAGGTTGGCAGTTCGGTGGTTTGAATCCCTAGCATTGTTGCATAATGAAGTGAGCTCCCGTTACTTGTCCCAGCTTCTACCAACCTAGCAGTTAAGAGCACGTCAAAATGCAGATAGAAAAATAGGGTCCACTTTAGTGGGAAGATAAAAGCATTCCATGCGCTTTTGGCATTTAGTCATGCCGATCACATGAACATGGAGACGTCTTCGGACAGCGCTGGCTCTTTGGCTTTGTAACGGAGATGAGCACCATCCCCTAGAGCCAGAAACGACTAGCACCTATGTGCAAGGGGAACTTTTACATTTTTAAACATGGTCACTGCTATTTCAAGTATCCACTACATATTTCAGGATGCAAGATACTGTATGTCTCCAGGTTCATAAATCAGTGAATTCATGACAATACTGCTGGAGAAAATAGAGTAAATAGTTACTGTAATAGTGCTTCAGATAACATTGGTTTGTTGGGATTTGTTTTACCGTGTTTTACAGATTGGTGAACGTTTCCGCTGTCTTAAGGCACTTCCTTCCATCATTGACTTTCTGATTTTATGCTGCATTTCTGTCTTGGTTATAATTCAAAGACATTCAAGGTTGGTTGGTTTCGTTCTTGCAGAATTAAGGTCCTTCTCTTAAGCTGTGCATTTAAATAGCTTGTGCAAATCCTTTAGGGGCATGAGCAGAATGTACCAAAAATGTGTTTTAATTCACATTCTCCAGTTGATTAACAGACTTGGGAGTGAGTTGCTAAAAAATACACCCTCTTTTCAAGCTACTTAGGAATTGAGGCGGAGGGGGGGGGGATGAAGGAAGAATTGGGGAAAGTCTAAAAGCCATGAAAGATATATAACCGTAAAAAGCAGTTAAAAAGAAAATAAAAATAAAGGAAATTTGTGGATTTGTTCAAGGTATTCTCTCCCTCTGTGAAGGTGGGGAGCAGCTAAGCAACAATTGCAGGGGCTAGAAAGCAAGCACTGGAGACATCTAAGATGTAGTTGGTTTGATTGAATTTTGTTCATTGCAGGCTCCTAAAGCCCATGTCACACTGAACCAATGGATGCAAAGAGAATGTAAAACGGACAAAAAAGCTTGCCATCCGTTGGAAAACGCAATGCATCCATTGTGTACTCACTGCGTACGTCTTTCATACGCTCTATCCATCAAACATCCGTCTACTGCTATTTCATCCGCTCAGAAAGTTTTGAGCTGCACAAAACTTTTTGAGCGGATGAACTTTCCGCCGCGTATGATCTACATCCGCGACACATACGGGCAACAAACGTTCTACATCCGTTGTCATCCGTTACACGTCCGATGTATCCTCTCGGCATCCTCTGGACATCCGCGCAACTCACATCCGCTCCAGCGGAAAGCGGAAAGAGGGAGGAAGTGAAAGGTACGCGGAACGTCCACACAGCGTTAGTAGCACGGACAAAGAAAGGATGTAAGTGGATGCATCTCGTATATAAAGCATTAAAATGGACAAAACATTCATATATGGGACGTATCTCGGATATTTAGGATGTCTGGAGGATGCCTAGACTATGTGGAAGGACACCTAGCGGAAAACCGACATTTCCTATAAAAAGGGGGAGGAAATCACCTGGATCTCACTTTCAGTCCAGCAGCCCTGGTGTGCAGACCTCTTCAGCCTTGCCCTTGCTCTTCCACATCATCCACTGATCTCCACCATGGATCATCACACACTTCTTATGATAGCCGCCATCATTCAACACCAGAACCAAGCCCTCTTCAGACTGTTTCACCTGTTCTACGCAAGGAGAAGAAGGAGACGTCCAAGAACTGTGTGGCTCCGACGATGGATCGGGAGAAGAGTGGAGTTTGGACTGTATGACAAGCTGATGGTGGAGCTGAGGAATGAAGACACTCGTGCATTCCAGCACTTCATGAGGATGCCACCAGCCATGTTTGATGAAGTTGTGGAGCGTCTGAGACCCAGGTTGACCAAGGCAAACACCATCAAGGTGGCACTGACTCTGCGCCACCTGACCTCTGGGACCACGTACAGAAACATGCAGTATGCCTGGAGGGTGCCACACAATACCATCAGCGTTGTGGTCAGAGAAGTGGTGCAGGCCATCATCGAAGAATATGTGGAGGAGCTCCTCCAGTGCCCCACCACTGAAGAAGGCTGGAGGAAAGTTGCAGAGTAGTGGTATCAGAGGTAGAACTTTCCCCACACCGTTGGACCATAGATGGGAAGCACGTGGCCTGCAAAGCTCCACCCAACTCAAGGTCCAATTATTTCAACTACAAGGGCTTCTTCAGCATCATCCTCTTTGCCATGGTTGATGCTGACTACAAGTTCATGTACATCGATGCTTCAGGCAACGGGTCAGCTTCAGATGCCCAGATATACAACGCCAGTGACCTCAAGGGTGGGCAGGAACGCAACCTCATCATGGGTTTCCCAGATCCAGACCCCCTACCTAACGACACACAAGATGTGCCCTACTTCATCGTGGGTGATGACGCCTTCTCCCTCAGAACTTACCTCATGAAGCCCTACACTTCCAGATACCTCACCCGTGAAGAGAGGATCTTCAACTGCAGGCTGTCCAGGGCAAGACGGGTGGTGGAGAACACCTTTGGCATCCTGGCCAACAGGTTCCAGGTACTTCTCACCACCATGCAGCATCGCCCACAGACCGTGAGGAGGATCATGGAAGCTTGCTGCATCCTGCCAAATCTCATGCGCACCCGCTACCCAGTGTTGCAGAACAGGCTCGTGGACCTCCAACAAGGCAATGGGGACATGGAACCTGGGGGATGGAGGCAAGGGCAAAACCTGACAGACACTCAGGATGTGCAAGGCCCCAACAGAGCCTCACGTGAAGGGAAGAAGCAGCGCAACCTCCTGAAACACTGGTGCAACTCCCCAGCTGGAGCGGTGGAGTGGCAAGACAGGATGATAGATGCTTAATGGATGCTTCCTTCAGCCTGTCTCATCACACTGATGAGATTGTGCCATGTATGTTGAATGGCCCTACAATGAATAGGGCATTAATAAAGAGTTTTGTTTATTTTGAAATGTGTTGATCAATGAATAAATTGTTATTGATAATAAAGGGCCATATGTGTGGCAGCTGGGAGGGTGGACCATACAGTCCCACTATGCTTGCACTGAGGTTTATCTATCCCACAACTATCCTTACCCATCCGACAACTATCCTTACCCATCTGACAACTATCCTTACCACAGCTATCCTTACCAATCCCACAAGCATGCAAAGGCTTAACCCTTTTTTCAAAGTTTTCCCCAACACTTTATTACGTAAAAAAATGAACCAAGTGTGTGAAACAAAGATAATCTTTATTAACAACAAACTGTATGACTTTATTAAAAACCGAAATGACCCAAGTAAAGTGTCTTAAGCAAAGATAAAGTGAGCAGGTAACAACTCAGTCTCTGGCACTCTTCTCAGTCACTCTGAGGTGTGCCCATGGTCTCAGATGTAAAGGGGCCAGGGACTGTGAAGGTGGCTGTTGCTGGAGTGCTGGTCTGAGGCGCCATTGGGGTGCCTGACCCCGAGAGTACAACAGGAGATGGTGTGTGCAGGAAGCTCTCAGAGAGCTGACTCAGTCCCGTGAGGTTGAGATGCCCTTTCTCAAGTGCCTGGGATGTGAGGCCCAAGACTGATGACAGATGTTCTGAGGAAGGGCTTGGCTGTGGGGTGGAGGAAGGAGGAGTGTAGTGGGGCTGTCTGGTCTGCAGCTGGGTCAGGCGAGGCGTCTGTGGCATCTGTGGCGTCCGAGGAACCTGGGTGTGGACTGGGAAGGGCTGCCTTTGCTGTGAGAAGTCCTGGTCGTGGTAGTCTTGGTAGTCGAGGGGCTGCTGAAATCCATGGAAGGGCTGTGACATCGCCTGGGGTGGAGGAGCAGACCTGGAGTGGGTAGCAGCAGGTTCAGCTGGGCCTGGAGGGTGGTGCAGAAGAGCTGTGATCCTCTCCTTCATCACCTGGTACTGGGCCTCAGGCATGTCCATGAGGGTCTGGCTCATGTACGTGATGAAGGGCTTGCGGTTGGAGGATGGTATGTCAAAGTGGACCAGCTGGGAGAGGAGATCTGTGCTGGCTGTTATTGTGTCCCTGATCTCCAAGAGGACAGTGTGGCTCTATCCCTCTGGTCTGCCTCTCTGCCTGCTTTCTGTGGAGGTGGAGCTGGGTGTGGGTGTGGGTTGGTCTCTGGTGGCTGCCTCTTGCTCCATCTGAGACAGGGGATCCTCCACGTCCTCTGGCACGGGGAGTGCAGCTGTGGGGGGGTCTCTGTCATGGGGCGCTCCGCAGACACCTGCCTGGACACGGTAGCTGTCTCCTGGCTGGAAGAGGAGTGGCTCTCTGTGGGCTGTCTGAGGGAGAGGGTTGACAGAGGGGCTGCTCCTTGGTGGCGGATCTCACCCTCCAGGAAGCTGCACCTGGCCATGACATAGGTCTCCCGGTCAGTTAGCTTGACAGCAGCCTGCCCGGATCTCTTCAGGTGCAGCTTGCCATACCAGGTGTGCATATGCTTCCACCACCCCAGGAGGACATCTGAAGTGTAGCCCAGGCTCTCCGCCTTCTCTCCTCGCTGCCTGCTTCCGCTTGGTGTTGCGATAGAGCCTGTGGCCCTTCGTCCACAGGTACTCGTTCTCCCTCAGCCATTCCAGCACCTCCTCCTCATGGTCTTCGGAAATGGAGTATTGTTTCCTCTCCCCCTTCTCCTTGCCTTGCCTCTTCCTCCCTCTGGCAGGGGCTTCAGGGCCTTCAGCAGCAGGGCTTTGAGGGCCTTGGGGCTGGTCCACCAGAGCAGCAGCAGGAGAAGCACCAGCAGCAGCAACACCAGGAGCAGCAGCAGCAGCAGCTTCAGAGTCAGCGCCAGGTGGTGGGATGGTGGTTCTGTCCTTGCCAGGGCTGGCAGGAGTAGGCACAGGCTTCCTCTTCTTCCCCCTGGTGTTCTCTCAAGATGTCTCTGGCAGCAGGTCTTTCCTCTGAATGCTGACTGCTTGCGAGCTGCATCCTTTTATATCCACGGAGCTTACACAATTCATCCTCCCCGCATGCGCAGTGAACGCTTTGTATCCACTACACATCCGCTATGCATCCTATAGGCGTCCGTGATGCATCCACGGCATCCGCTACGCATCCGCTATGCATCAGTTCCTTCCGCTACGCATCCGCTTCACTGTTCTCCCCCGGAAGCCCTGCGGATGTGTCATCCGCTTCCATCCGCTTTCATCCACTAGGCTTCCTACGAACGTCCACTTTACATCCCCGCTACATCCTCCCCACGTCCGTTCCTTTCCGTTGTTGTCCGCTCTGTTTATGCAAATTTGGGGCACTTTTGAGAGTGGATAACAACGGATGGAAAATTTGCTCATCTGCTGTGTCCTTTTTACATACGTTTTGCATCCGTCGGCCAGTGTGACCTAGCCTTAAGCTTCAGCAATCCAGCTTTAAAACAAAACCGGATTTTTGGAGTTTCAGATGTTCAAAAGAGCATCCCAAAAACCTAGAACTAAAGAGAAATTTCCTGACAATCAGAACAATTAATCAATGGAACTATCATGCCCCTGTTGGAATCTGATTCTGAGGGAGAGGTAGAACAGCTGATAGGGAGTGAGAGTGTGGCTTCAGTGGCTGTGGAAGAAACTGGGGAAGGGCTCACTCCGTCTGGGCATTCAGAGAAAGGTCCAGCCCCCCCCCCCCCCTTCTTCATCCTAGGACACCCAGGGAGGAACAGATAAGGGAGCAATGTGGGTGACAGGGGAGAAAAAGGCCCTGATTTTCTTAATTAGCTGCAGCTGGGAAAACAGGATAAACAGGGTGTTTGCGCACAGCTCCTTGCTGGAAGCAAAGCTTGAATTATTTTGGGTTTGTCAAATCTTATCTCAGTTCTGGCGTCCTCCCAACTGTGTGTGTTTCGTTATCTTTTGAAGTCTTCAATTCTTTATCCTGCCCTGCCTCGTTAATTGCTGCAGCATGGTTTGTGTTGGTTTTTATTTATAATTTAGATGTACTTTGGGTTCGGATGGAATTTCTTCCCTTTAAAAACTGTTCTTGGGAGAGGTTTTTCTCCAGCCAATGATAACTGGACATTGGGGGCTAAGTTGGAGGTATTAAAGAGACTTGACCTATTTTTGTGACTTTGTTGCTTTTGTGCCACGCCCCTTTGGGTCATCGCAGTAACGTTTGCCTCCTAGAGTTGAGGTGTTCCATCACTGGAGGTTTTCAGAAATAGACCAGACAACCATTTGACCAGGATGGTATAATGCCATGATGGCAAACCTATGGCATGTGTGCCACAGGTGGTACGCATAGCCATTTGTGCCAGCACGCAAGTCACAGGCAAACTTACCTCACTGTGAATGTGCATGCCTTACAGCTGATTTTCGGCAGGTTGGAGACCTTTTTCGGCCTCCCAAAGGCTTGAAAAAAGTCTCTGCAGACTTTGCAGGATGAATAATAGGCCTGTTTCATCACTTCCTGTAAACACCTGAAGTGATGAAATGGGCCTATTATTCGGCCTGCAAAGCCTGCACAGGCCGAAAAAGGTCTCAAACTGGCTGAAAATCAGCTGTGAGGTACAGTGTAGATAAGGGGGCGATGGGAGGGATTGCACATGCATGTGCAGGGGGCAGGGGAGGGGCATACTCATTGCCTTCTGGATGCTGGCATACAAGTGCAAGTGCTTACACAATTTTTGGCACAAGAGCCCAAAAAGGTTAGCCACCACTGGTATAAGACTCTTGCCTTGAACAGGCAGTTCAATCAGAGTAAACCAATCAGAATAGAGCTGGAAGGGGCCTTGGAGATCTTCTAGTCCAGCCCCCTGATCAAGCAGGAGATCTTATACCATTCATGACAAGTGGCTGTCCAGTCTCTTCTTAAAAACCTCCAGTGATGAAACACCTGCAACTTCTGAAGGCAAATCCTTCCACTGGTTAATTGTTACTGCTGTTAGGAAATTTCATCTTAATTCCAGGTTTGCTTCTCTCCTTTGTTAGTTTCTCTCCATTGTTTCTTATCTTGCATTCTGGTGATTTGGAAAATAAGTGGACCCCCTCTTCTTTGTGCCAGCCCCTCAAATACTGGTTTCTGAATATATAATCATAGACTAATAGGTCTGGAAAGGACCTTTGGAGGTCTTCTGGTCCAGTGGTCTGCGAGAAAATTTTGGTGGTCCACAGAGAAATGTCACCCCCAAAGCACCCCCCAAAGCAATTCAGGCTATGCAAGAACACAAGGCTGTGCCACCCATATGGCCCGCAGGAACACCAGGCTTGCATTGCTTGCATTGCGAACAACACGAGGTAGTGAGGGGAGGGGGGAAAGGGCAGAGGGGGAGAACTTGCCCCACTCACCCCACACGCATCGCCTGGCCATCGGGCTGCTTCTTTATTCTTATGCTTTTGGCTGAAGACAAGGAAAGCAGCAAAAGTCTTTCTTTCTCTCCTCCAAACTCCACTAAAAATGAGTCATTGGGACCCTGCAAAGCATCCTACTCCAAGAGGTTGCGCCAGTGCTCCAGGTCTCACAAAGACTCATTTCTGGCGGAGTTTGGGGGAGAGAAAGAAAGACTTCTGCTGTTTCTGCTGCTTTCCTTGCATGAAGCCAGAAGTCTCTCTCTCTCTCTCTCTCTCCCTGAGAACAGATCTGGAGATGGTATCCCGAGATCACAAATAAAGAATGATTGATCGATAGGAAAACAGGGTGGGGAATTTTCCCGCAGCCTTTTTTGGGGATTTTCCCAGAATCTCTGGTCTGCGGGATTTAAAATTATGAGCTTGGTGGTGCATGAGATCCAAAAGGTTGGTGACCTCTGTTCCTAGTCCAACCCCTTGCTCAAGGCAGGACACTTTTATGTTGTCCTGGACAAAAAGTCCCCCAGTCCATTCATGAAAATATGAAAACATCCTGAAGCATTCTG
This sequence comes from Laticauda colubrina, assembly GCA_015471245.1. NCBI lineage: Eukaryota > Metazoa > Chordata > Lepidosauria > Squamata > Elapidae > Laticauda > Laticauda colubrina. Next base: position 7,068,209 of record BLBF01000077.1, on the reverse strand, counting down.
AAAGTGGGTGCTGCGTGCTTTGTGACTCATGGAGCTGTAACCTTGGGGAAATCCACAAGACCTGCAACTCCTGTTAAAATGTAGCTCCTCTGAGATGTTGATTTCTTCTTAAAGTTTGTATCGAGCCATTCTGCTTGCAATTGTGTGAGTCAGACTTGGCCTGTATCCATGGGCTTCAGTATTTCAGCTTGTGTTACGCATGCCTGGCTCCGTTTTAATTTTATAGCTAGAAGGAAAAAAAGTAGAGGGTCTTATAGTTTGAGCTATAGAAGGAGAGATATAATTCACCTATAAAACTGTTTCTCAACCTTGGTATCTTTTAAGATATGTAGACTTCAGCTCACAGAATTCCCTAGCCAGAATGGTTGGGGAAGGAAAATCAGGAGTATGGTCGTATCTTTCTTGACTAACGAATTTGGTCGAAAGGCAAAGCCTTCACCCTGAAAGTTTATGCCTTTTAATAAAACCTGTTAGCTGAAAAAAGATTGTTCCCAAACTTTGGATTTTTAATGCCATGTTGTTGGGTTAAAGAATAGATCAGAATATTTTCCACTTTAAACTTCTGTGTTTTAGTCTCTGCCTGCATCTCTTCCAAACATTTCTCACTGTTTTTATATAAAGCAAAACGTTTTAGAGAGCAGGGATAAATAAAATGACAGGATTAGAAAGATTTATACTGAAGGAGTCTTTTGCTTCTTCTCTGTATCTTCTGCAGTGCTGAATTTTTCATCTGAGATGCTTTCTCTGTATATTTCAGGTTTCCCTTACCTTGGAATTTGCCATCATCATGGGAGAGATTAAAATCTCTCCAGACTATAGCTGGTTCAGAAGTACGGTGCCTCTCAAAAAGGTGGGTGCAGATTAATTTCCCTCTCTGCTCCAATTTACTTCAGGAGCATTGTTTTATACATTGCAAGCATTGTAAACATAGATGAGATATGCTTTCAGTGTTGGAATTATATTGCATGTCTTTCAGAAAAACAAGATTTGTTATTTGTGTTAATCTTCTGCTTGGGGGATGCATTTCTCCTCCAGCCTTGCTTTTTGTTGAGTGGCGTTTTCCCGAAAATACAACCTATCCTGAAAGTAAGTCCTAGCTTGATTTTTACACATGCACCCGATATAAATCCTACTCCCAAAATAAGCCCTAATTAAGATCCCACCCACTCCAGAGTGGACGGGTAAAAATTAAGCTAGGGTGGGGATGGGGAATGGTGGAGCTGCCCTACTACTTACCTTCGAGAGTTGTAGCCAGGCCTCGCACATCCCAACATCTTCCTTGCCAGGCCATTTCTTCTGCAGTTGGCAAGGCTGGTAAGGCTTTCCTGAATGCCTCTGTAGCTGATAACAAAGCTCCGGATCGATCCAGAGCTCCATTATCAGCTACAGAGGCATTCAGGAAGGACTTGCCGGCCACAGAAGAAGTTCCTGAAGACCTCTGACAGCGAAAAGGAGGCCAGGGGCGACGCACGCAAGTGAGGTTAGTCAGTGGATGACATTCCTCAAAAATAAGACCTGGTGCCTTTTTTGGTGACAAAAAAAATATAAGACAGAGAAACACAGTATATAAATATAAATATATATGTGCTGTTCAGCTTCCTTCGGGTATTATCCCACGTCATTGTAGTTCTGTTAAAGTTGTAGCAACGTTTCAGCAGAATCTCATCTGCCATCTTCAGGCTTCTGTATGGATATGGGTCTTACAGCTCCTGGTTTTAAATTTGAGGCTGGTCCATTTTGATTGGTTGGGAGCCTGGACCTGTTTCATTGGACTTGGAGTTTGATTGATTGGTGTTCCTGGTTTCTTCTGTCTGTTTTGTGGCCTTGATTGGCTGGCAACAGTCTGTTCTTGTGTTGGAGGCTTTTAGTGCAGCTTGGCTCCGTGTGAAGGGACGGCTGCTCTTCATTAGCAAGCTGGGTTTCACCTGGGTGCCTGGTGGGGGGGTTAGGTTGGAGCTATCAGAGGGAGTCTGTTTTTGCCCAGGTGTTTGCCTGGCTTGTGGCATGGAGATCTTTCTATTTGAGAGTGCAGGCTTCCAAATGATTGACAGTCTGGTGGAATCATCTATTCATGCTGTCAGGTCTTTTTTCAATCTCTATGGCTTCTCTGATGATTCTGTGGCTGGGGTTTTCTATAGTGGCCAGGGTTTTAGTGCCATTGAAGTTGATGTTGTGACCTGTGGTTTTCATGTGTTGGACTAGTGAGGAGGTGTGTTCCAGCTTTTTTACTGCATTTTTGTGTTCTTCTAGGCGGGTACTTATTCTTCTATTGGTCTGTCCAATGTATGTGGCCGGGCATGATGTACAGGGAATTTTGTATATGCCTTGGTTTTCCAGGTCAATTTTGTCTTTGGGGTTTCTCAGGATGGCTGCTATTTTTTTGTCTGTTTTGAAGGCAGTCTTGATGTGATGTCTGTGTAGTATCTTACTGATTTTATCTGTGGTACCTCTTATGTAGGGCAAGACAGCTGTTCCATGGATCTGTTGATCTTCTAGGTCTCTGTTATGTCTTGGTGTGTTTTTGTCGATCAAGTTGGTGATTTTGTTTTTGTGGAAGCCATTGGCTGTCAATACTTCAGTCAGGGTGCATAGTTCAGTCTTTATATGTGTCTTATCTGCCAGGCATTTGATTCTGGTAATTAGGGTTTTCGCTACGGAATTTATCTGTGCTGGGTGGTGGTGGGATTGGGCGTTGAGGTAGCGGTTGGTGTGTGTTTTCTTTTGGTATATGGTGTGTCCCAGTGTGCCATCTGTTCTTTTGTAGATTAGTACATCTAGGAATGGTAGTTGTTTGTTTATTTCCGTTTCCATGGTGAACTTGATTTTGGGGTGTGTGTTGTTTGGGTGTGTGTTGTTTAGGTGTGTTAGGAAATTGTTTAGGTTTTCTTTTCCATGGGGCCAAATCACAAATGTGTCATCGATGTATCTTAGCCATAGTTTGGGTTTGTGGGTGGCATTAGCCAGGGCTCTGGATTCGAATTCTTCCATGAACAGGTTTGCAATGACGGGTGACAGTGGTGATCCCATAGGGGCTCCTTCAATTTGCTTGTATCTTTGTCCTTTGTATATGAAATATGTGTTGGTTAGGCAGTGTTCTGTTAGTTCCATGAGGTCTTTGGCTGGTTGGTATTTATTTTTGATGATTTCAAGAGTTTCTTTTATGGGGACTTGAGTGAATAGTGAAACCACGTCAAAACTTACAAGCAGATCTTCTTGTTCCACATTTAGATCTTTGATCATTACCAAGAAGTGGTATGAGTTTTGTATATGTTAAGCTGCGGTTTCAGCATGGGGCTGTAGCTGTTTTGCTAAGTGTTTAGCGAGGTTTTGTAGTGGTGCTCCTCTGGAGCTGACTATGTGATAGTCAGAATTAGGGTTAGGGTTAGCCTCCAATACAGGAACACAATGCTGCCAGCTAATCAAGACCAAAAAAAAAGCCACAGAACAGACAGAAGGTATTAGAAACACCAATCAAGCAGAACACAGCAAACTCCAAGACCAATAAACACAAACCAAGACTCCCAACCAATCAGGATGAAGAAAAAAACATTCTGGCACAGCGTAGGCTAACCTCAAATTTAAAACCAACGGCTATGATAGCCTGACCCACATACAAACTCAATACAGAACCCTGATGATGGCAGATGAGATTCTGCCGAAACGTTGCTACAACTTTAAAAGCACAACTACAATGACGTGGGAAAATACTTGAACAAAGCTGAATACCATACATGTAAGTACCCATATATGTATGTATGTGTATGTATATGTATATGTATATGTATATGTATATGTATATGTATATGT
>BLBF01000077.1:6941541-6955343 GCA_015471245.1 Laticauda colubrina | reverse complement strand
TCCTTTCACACGAAGCCAAGCTGCACTGAAAGCCTCCAATACAGGAACACAGTGTTGCCAGCCAATCAAAGCCACAAAACAGACAGAAGAAACCAGAAACACCAATCAAACAAACTCCAAGTCCAATAAACACAGACCAAGATTTCCAACCAATCAGGATGTAGAAAAAAGCATCCTGGGACAGCAATAGGCTAGCCTCAAATTTAAAACCAACCGCTGTGAGAGCCTGACCCACATACAAACTCAATACAGAAGCCTGATGATGGCAGATGAGATTCTGCTGAAACGTTGCTACAACTTTAAAAGCACTACAATGACGTGGGTTAATACACGAAGGAAGCTGAACTGCATTCATATGTGTGTGTGTGTATATATATAACCCATTGGCAATTTCAGGAATTTCAAATTTGGATTAATGAGTAAACAATATTAAAGGGAAGGTCATTCATCAGCCGAGCAAAGTTTTACTTGTTTCATATCTTCATAAAGTTTTTTTCTAAAGAAATGATGCCACAAATATAATTCTGCTTGTTTATTTGTACATTTTCTCTTCTCAACTTTATTCTGACAGGACAGATCTATGCCTATCTACCCAGAAGTAAGTCCCATTGATTGATGTTTCAATTAGATATAATCTTGGATAAGTATATACCAATTTGCCCTTAATAGTCTTGCCAGAATACTGTCTGTGGAGAAGAGAACTTTATAATGTTGCTTCAGATTGATCAGGGTTCATGCTCACTGCAAAATAGTGTCCAATCTGTATCCTGAGCTTTGATTCCTCATGAACTGTTGTGTAAGCCCTCTCTTTGCTCTGTTTGGCTGATGAAAGATTTTTCTAGGATTTAGTGTTGGGGCATTGCTTGATAGGCATTGCTTTGAACACTGCTGTGATCTGGGTGAAACAAACATATTTTGTTTGGCCTGTAGTGTCTCCAAATGTTTTTTAAATTAACAAAATTCTGCTTCTGTATGATTTAGTTACCATATCTGTAAAGTGTTCTACCTATTCCTACTTCCATGTTATTTGCGCAGTCAAGCAGCATTTTGACTGGTTCACATATTTTGCTAGGCCATTGTTTTTTTTCTGCTTGAAAAAGCCCCAGTGGCTGACTGTGTGAGGATTTAATAACATGAGGATTTTTTTAACATGAGGATTTTTTTAAAGTGTTTTGGATTAGTTCCCACCAAAACGTATTTGCACAGTGAACATTCTAATATCCATCATTGGTAATTGCTCTGTTGCAGAGAAGCAACTTATTGTCTTGAATTATTTAACACCAAAGCTGAAAATAAATACTGTTTTCTATCACCATCTCAATCTTTTATTCTGCCTTCATGTATTTGTAAGCATTGTTCTCAGGTTCCCTATCTGGCTTTTGCTATCACATTCCACTGGGCTTAGAATTAACCTTTTTTAGTTTAAGCATATCATTATCTGATCTTATAATTATACACCAATGTAGTATTATTAGGCATATCATAATTTATAGACTTGAAATATTCACATATACTTCAGGTATTATTGGTATAATAAAAGTAAAAATGTAAATAAGTAGTTACAAACCTAGCACTGTGTATAACTAAGTTGTTTATACTTCTACTAAATGGCAGCTTAATTTTTTAAAAATGGGAATGTGAACATTTTTTAAAAACAGAAGTTGAAATGTCCTGAGCAAACTTTTTTTGAGAACTGCAGACATTGGACTACTTCAGTTATATTACGGTACTTAGCCTTTATATTCAAAACATAATTGGTTATGTACTAGTATAGTACTCTAAAATTCAGGTCTGGTTCTTAAGTATAAAAAACAGGCACAATCTGTTCTTATACAAATGTCTCTGCAAGGTTTGAGTTGTAAGAGTCAAAGTAGCAAATTGAATCTAAATTTGCAAAGGAAGAATGTTGTATAATAACATTCTGTAGTTTGGCACTTGCCATAATCTGAATTAATAGGTACTTTCATATAGACAGACAGGCTTCTGAAATTAATTTATGCAAAGAAGAGCAAGCCAGGCTCATGATTTGAGTTTGTAAGAGTCAAGACACAAAGACAGCAGTATTCATGAAGAAAACAGAAATTTAACTTCTTATTCTGCAAAGTCCACCATTGTGTGATTCTGAGTTACACTGGAACTCTCATAATTTGAATGCTAATGTTATACAAATGCAGTTAACAAGCAGTAATTGAGGTAAATAAACTTTGAATGGTGTCTAAATTCTGCTAGGCAGAAGATTTTCAACCTTGATTTTTCACTGTTCTCCTTTTAGTAAGGTCAAGGGTACACTCCCTGGCAATTTATTTTCATAAGTATTTATGTTGCTCTTCCTGTTATAATAAATTGCTTTGAGACTGTTGGTCATCTTAACATTTCCCAAAATAAAAGAAGAAGCAAGTACCTTTTACAAGGAAATAATGCTTGGGGCTTAATATATAACAGATGCTATTCTTCATGTCTATGGAGATTGTCAGTCCTCCGGGTCATGGTTGTCCTGAAGGTGCTTTTTGAAAAGGCAACTGGACTTTGTTTTTTCCAAAAGCAAAAAACAAAGTCCATTGCCTTTTGAAAAAGCACCTTTGGGATGCCATTCCTCAGTATATGTGAAAGTATCCCCCATTATGTGTTGTATTAACTTGGTCTGCATTTTGAACAGGGTTGCACTCTAGTCCTTTAAGAGTATATTGGAGAGGAAATTCTTCATAGAAATTCTTCATAGAACTTCATTGCCATAGAAGGGGAGGACTTGCTAATGGGATTTGATTGTATATCTTTAATGCAGGGTTTTCCAACTTTGGCAAGTTTAAGAGGGTTGAACTTCAACTCTCAGACTCATGAACCAGGAGGGGCTGGCTGGGGAATTCTGCGAGTTGAAGTCCATCCGCCTAAAGTTGCCATCATTGAAGAAAGTCTCCTTAAGGGAATGAGATTCAGTGACTTCTTGGGTTCAAGGTTCAGCAAGTAGATTCCATGAAGTGGGGGATAAGTTACTGAAAATGTATACCGAATAATCAAAAATCTTTTGTTTCTTTTTCCTTTTTCAGGAATTTCATGCGGGCGTTCCTGCTTCCCTGTTTTAGGAATAATTGGGACTTGTGAAACTCAGCTTCTAAGAATTATTCCTTTTCGAACTTTTTCTGAAACACCAGCATACTTTGCTTCTAAAGATGGTGCTAGTAAAGATGGTTCGGGAGATGGCAGTAAGGTATGCACTTTGTGTGCTTCAAAAAGAACCCCATTCCTTATCCCACATACCACAAGTAGTACTTCACTTATGACTGCAATTGTGTCTGGAATTATGGCCGTTATGTCTCATGCCAGTTGTGAACATGATTGACCCAAGTTTACAGCTATTGGAACTTTGAATCATCAGAGTCATAAGTATCTATCTGGGAGATACGTTGTAATTTTAAATGGTTGCTAAGTGACCAGTCATAAGTTGAGGACTGCCTGTAAAGCTAAAAAACGTACATGTATTGAGTGACATCTTGAATCATGTCATTTCCCATCTAATTCAGCACAGGGAGATAGACACAGGAACCAGGTCAGAGGCCATAAACTAAGTCACTGATAAAAAAAAAACCTTTAACTGTAACTTGGAATGCAGTTGTCTGAATTTAATCAACATGTTCTTGTTGTCAGAGGACTTTTGATCTTATAAAGCTAAGTAAATGAAAAACTAAACACAGACAGACAAATTACTTTAAACTCAAACTTGCTGTCTGGAGTTTTTTAAAAGCACTGATTATGATCTGGAAGCATAAATTATGTTGAAGTATTCGATGTAATGGTTAAGTTGAGCAATCAGTTATTCGTGTTTAGACATCAGTGCCTTTTAAAATTCAGCAAAGGTACTTTTCGGATTAAATGCTTGATATATTCTGCATGGAGATTATCTTTGTCTTACAAATATGGCTGGCTTGCCGAGGAAACAACAACACCAAGCATCTGCTGCAGCTGGCACTTCCACTTGAGCTTTCTGCCAGTGATGAGAGTTTCCTGGCCCTGTTTCCCTTGGCTGCGTACTGGAAAAGAAAATGGAGAAGTGTTCTCCGCTTGTCCTGTTCCTTCTTTTTGACAGCCTGGGGACTGACTTTGAGGAGGAAGCAATTGAGTAGCTTTCACTGTAGGGAAAGGAAGCTGAAGGAGGTTCTCTTTATAGAACATGAATTGCTGAATTTGGGGCAGGCTTAGGAACTTTTTTCCCCTTGATCCATTTGAATCAGAAACATCTTCCAGTGAATGATGGCACTTAAGCGTTCACTGAGGATGTCAGTTTCAGTGACACGTGGAAGTATCTGCTTCACTGTGAACATTTGCTGTTATCTTTGGATTTTAAAGAACACAACATGCAGTTTTGAGAGAAAAACTGAGTTGAGAGAGATCGCAATTCTTTGTTGTGGAGGGGAGGGTAACTGCTGATCTCAAAGTAGCAAAAGATGTACAGGTAGTGCATGACTTAAAACTATTCATTTAGTGACCAAAGTTACAACAACACTGAAAAAAGTGACTTGTGCCCAGTTTTCATACGACTGTTGGAGCATTCCCTGTAGTCACATGATCAAAATTTGGATGCTTGGCAACTGCATCCAAACTGCATACTTACAACAGCTACATGTCTCAGGATTATGTGCTCCCTTTTGTGACCTGACAAGCAAAGTCAATGGGGAAGCCAGGTTCACTTAACAACCATGTTACTAACTGAACAACAGCAGTGATTCATTTAACAACTGTGGCAAGGAAGGTTGTAAAATAGGGCAAATCTCATTTAACTGTCTCAGCAAAATACATTTTGGGCTCAGTTGGCCTCATCAGTCGAGGACTAGCCAGTAGCTAACTATAAATCTATTATCTGACTTTCAAGATCAAGATTTGAAAATTTTGATTTGAAATCAAATCAAAAATTTCAAGATTTATTTTTTCTTTTTCTTTTTAATTAGAAAACTGCTGGGGAAGGAGGTGGTAAAAAGTCAAGTTCCGGAAGCTCAGGAAAAGGTGGAAGCCAGCTGCGATGCCCGAAGTGTGGTGATTTATGCACACATGTGGAGACTTTCGTCTGTAAGTTCTAGAAGACGTATCTTCTGACTTTCTCCATTTTAGTAAAAAAAAAAAATTGCATTATTTGCTCAAGGTGCTAACACTTAATCCGTCCTGAATGCCAGTCATTTTGCAAAGGAGTTTAGACATTGATTCTTGAATGCCATGGAGATAAGTAGCATACCACTTAACATCCAGAGTTTGAATAACAACTTCAGTACTAACAACACAGCTTCATATTACCGTTGACCCAAGCCATGTCCTTGTGCTGTTTCAGTCCTTTTATTTGCTGATTCAGCAAGTCCTAATCAAAGAGATTAATGGAAGGTAAATAGTCAAGCTTGTTTCTCAGTTGTATAATCATCAGCCATCTAATCTTCTTAGAGTTGTCAATGCAGCCCACATCAAAAACCCCGATTTTGGGTAGTCTTTTTAATATGCTTGAATCTTCAACTTTTGAATCATTTTTTTTCTTGCTTGCTAACTTCAGAGTGATCTTGTTCTACATGCAGCGTATCAGCTTTGTGTGTGTGGTACTCTGCAGTTGGTGGAGTCGTGGTTATTGGCCCTAATTAAAGGTATCTTTGCATTAAGTGCTAAATGGCAGTTTCCTTCTACCCAAGGGGTGGGGCATGTATTGCATGTCCCAAAATTGTGCTTTATCATTGTACATGCTTACTCACTAACCAATCTTTCAACATGAGCAGGAAAAAAAAAACCTTTATGTGATTTCTTTTCTGTTATCTCAAGTGGCATCATAAACCTAAGTTTATGTTCTGCTGGCAATTAAGATTGTTGGAAATAGATATGTTCAGGTTTTAGAAACTGATTTTCTGAGAGAACTGGGTGGTGTTTTTTTTAAACATGGGCTTTAAGCTACATTTTTATGAAATTTCAATGTTTATCTGTTTATATCCTTACCTTCATAAAAGTTCAGGGGACAAACAAAAGTTTATCTCATAGCTTTCTGAAATAGATTAGTATGTGAACAAGGCAGCAGTTTTGCTAAAGACCTGACGGCATATTAAAAATGTTAAAAGCACAACAGATTTTCTTAAAAGCATGTCATAGATATTAATTAAGCAGCAAAAAAAGAAGAAAGCTGTGCTAATAACAACTACCTAAATGGTTTGAGTAGATGGCTGTGGTGACTTCTGATCAAGAAGTAAATAATAAAGAACATTTTTAGACAAGAGATTGTACCGGAATGAGATCTCCTGGTGTATATCAGCAGTAACCTAAACTCTATAACTAGTTGGTCACAACCACTAATAGGCAGGATTTTAGGATTAGTGAGCTTTGTGCAGCATTGTGGTGTTTGTTTTGTTTTTGCCAGTCTCTTAGAATAAGATTTAAAATAAGATTCATTCATCTGAACAATGGCTATTGAAGGGCCTTCTTTTCCCCACTTCAGCGTGTTCAGCTGGAAGATAAATCGCATACACCAATACCCATGGTTCTTAAATGAATAAGTAAAATTGAATTCACTTAGAAAGTAAAACAGATTTGGTATTCCATGTTATGCTTGACTTCAGGGAGTTGTCTAAATTAACTCAAAATAGTTTACTTATATCCCTCTCATTTACAGGAAATATCTGGTATACAAAATTAATTATTTAACCATACAGTGTACCATATTATATAATCGGTAATCATGTAGAATATATCTAACACTTGAAGCATAAAGACCAGTAAAGAATTCCAAAAGTAAAGATGCCTAAACTCCATTAATGTTTACAACAAATTGTTCTAGTTTTCCAAATGTGTTAAACATCCTATCAAAATTTAGGTTTGGTCAGTTTCCAGTAGAAGACGCACAAAAGGCATCCTAAAATCATGAAAGGACATGGTTCCAAAGCTGCAATGCTACTGAGGAACTTTTTTCCCTTTAAACTTTTAAGTTCAATCTCCAGATGAGCTGTAGAGCAAAGTCCTTGTGATCCTCGCTGGGGTTAAATGGGAATACTTTGAGTTAGTCTTCAAATACTTACTGTATATACTCGCATATAAGTTGATCTCGCATATAAGCTGACCCTTAAAAAACTGCCCCCAAATGAGGCATTTTGCAAAAACTCGCATATAGAGGGAAAAATACAGAGGGAAAAGTCGGCAGGGCAAAAGTTGCGGCTCATCGTCCATCCAGGGAGAAAGGCTGCAAAGGTCCAGCTGACAGGGAGTGCGAGAGCCAAGACTCTCATCGCACAAAGCCGCCACGCTAAGTCGCTGCTCCAGTGCAAATCGAGGTAAGGCCACCTATAAATCAGATTTATGCACGTATAAGCCAACCCCCAAATTTAGGAAAAAAAAAAAAGCGTTCTAAAGTCGGCTTATATGCGAGTAAATACGGTAAATCTTTAAAAGTTAAGCTCAGGTCTTGAATTGAACTTAAAAGCATTTAGGAAGGCAGTGGAAATTCTGCATCAAGAGTTAAATGTTCTGATTTATAAGCACCAGGAGAAAAAAGTCCTGGTCACCTCATTAGGTCAAACTAAAGGTTCCAAACTTTTTGGGAATTGTTTAAAATATTTGGAAATCATACTTAAAGATAACATTCAACAATGGGAAAGGGTGGATTTCTGGCTGTCTCAGTCATCACTTGGAACAATGGCCATTGATCCTGAAAATTGCTGTACACTAGTTCTTAAGTCTGTGTAAATATATGTGATGTCATCCCATTGTCTAAGAACATACATGGCACAATAGGAATAAAAGCATTGTAATCACAGCGTGTGTAGTTTTCCAGCAGATGAAAAGCCAATTTTCTAGGTGATTCTTTCAAAAAAATATTTTGAAAGTACACAGGTATCAAATAATAGTTTTAATATGATTGATCCCTTATGTGCAGAAAGTCAGGCAGTGCTACATGGTCTGGGGCTTTTCAGGAGAAACTGGAGTTGGGACTTGTGCGGCTGGAACATAGTCTTTGTCTAATTAGAAGTTTGTGAAATTAGCTCCAGGAAGCTTTTCATTTTGAAAAAGGGGAAAGGGAGCTCATACTAACAAAAATTTAGTGCTTTTGACACCAAATCTGTCAAATTGAGTTTTGAGGGGCCATCTGTGGACCAATCTCCCTTTATTTTAAAAGGATTTGTTAGCTCATTTTGTAAGCACTGTATTTCAAACTGACTGTTTAACTGGCCTGGTTGGAAAACCAGCTGTTGCCAAGCAGGTTCTGATTCTACTTTTTTGCAGCTTCCACCCGCTTTGTGAAATGTGAAAAATGCCACCATTTCTTCGTTGTGTTGTCAGAAGCCGACTCCAAGAAAAGCATCCTTAAAGAGCCAGAGACAGCGGCAGAAGCTGTAAAATTGGCCTTCCAACAGAAGCCACCACCTCCACCCAAGAAGGTACAGCCAATTAATCTTAGCTAGGGGGATACCACCTCTTTCATATTGTATGAGCTAAATTACTGTAGCCTTTGGCTGTCAATCCTCATTAATTGGGCCCTTAATGTACCATCTCTTGTGAAATCATACTATCCTTTCCTTTAGATCAGGGATATCAAACTGGCAGTCTGCTGGCCAGATGTGTCATGTGCAAGCCATGCCCACCCCATCTCTGTGAATGGGAAAAACGTAAAACATCACATGACGGCAAAGTAATGCCACGAGTTTGACACCCATGCTCTAGATGTTGAGACTGGAAAGAGTGCAGAGAAGAGCAACAGAGATGATTAGGGAATTGGAGGTTAAGTCATATAAAGAATTGGTTGCCGGAATTGGATATGTCTAATCTAGTGAAAAGAAAGACTAGAGGCAACATGATAGCAATGTTCCAATTTCTACCACAAAGCAGCTGAAGGCTGGATGAGAAACAATGGATGGAAACTAATCAAGGAGAGAACCAACCTAGAACCAAGGAGAAGTTTCCTGACAGTGAGAGCAATTAATCAGTGGAATAGGTTGCCTTCAGAAGGTGTGGGTACACCATCACTGGAGGCTTTTAAAAAGAGACTGGTCTGTTCACTTGTCTGGAATGGTGTAGGTCTCCTGCTCGAGCAGGGGTTTGGATTAGAAGACTTTTAGGGTCCCTTCCAACTCTGTTACTCTGTCATAGTTTATGTGACACTTCATGTCTATCCAAAAGTTTGTCTCCATTCCTCACATTTTCCAAAACCTTTTAAAGAACTGGTGCCTCTACATATCATTATACATACACCACTGATATGTGTATGTAATTTTTTTAAAAAAAAGTATTAGTGCTATCTCACATTTTCTCAATTTTTCCAAGAATTATACCCTTAAAGAAGAAGAAAAGTCTCTTGGTTTTCAAAAAAATACCTTGCTGGCTTTCCTAGTTTTGTAGCCCTCATAGCTTCCCTGAAATATTTTTAAGCTCTGTAGTTTTGACAAGCTTTAGAAAAAGATTCTTTGGTGCAGTTCCCATCTGAGAGCCTTCCCATCTTTTGTTTTCAAACTTTGCACTGCCAACTCCCCAAACCAAACCACCACATCAAGGAATCTTAAAAGCTCATAGTACAAAAACAGTTGTGGAGAATGGAGTCCTGTGAATCTTAACAGAAGCTGAAAGGTAAATAACAGTCCTGAAGCCTTCGCAGTCAGGCCTCCCCTCCCCCTCTGATCCTGAATTTTTTATTGCTTATCTCTACTAATGAAGCGCCTTCTCTGTTGTTGAGGATCTATTGGCTTTTTCTGCTAGATTTATAACTACCTCGACAAGTACGTTGTTGGTCAGTGTTTCGCAAAGAAGGTGCTTTCGGTTGCTGTGTACAATCACTACAAGAGAATCTACAACAATATCCCTGCCAATCTGAGGCAACAAGCCGAAGTTGAAAAACAGGCTTCTCTAACTCCAAGAGGTTGGTAGAGCATTTTACCTTGCATTCAGGGGCAGCTGGATACAATCTTTCCTACTGTGGTCCATGTACAAATGACTGTTTTTAAAAAGTGCAGAAACTGTTGGTGTTAGTAGCTCACTTGCACAAGGAACAGATAACTGATACTCATTATTTTCTCTCTCTCTTTTTTTAATTTTGCAAGTTAGCCCTTAGAATGCTTGTTTGTTAAAACTGTTGACCCCCTGATTGGTCCTAAGGCTTTCTTAGTAATTTAAAATAAGAATAAATAAATAAAGCAGAATAAAATAAAGCAGAAAAAAAGATAAAAAGCATATATCTAAAAGAGGCCCCAGAAAAAAAAAATGAGATTTTTTTTTTAAAAATCAAATTGAAATACAGTTTGTTGAGATAAAAAACAGATCAACAAATGGAGGGATGGAATGAGAGCAAATCCTTTTTTTTTTTTTTACTGCCTTCCTCTCTTGCAGTTTTTCTTTCCCATTATTTTAAAATATTTTAAAAGCTGCTTTAAATATCTGTACTAGTTTCATGTCCTCTGTACGTCCAACACATAGGAACTAACAGCTGGAATTCTTTCAAGTGTTTGCAAATAAATTCACAAAAGGAATTTATGGATACCGAATGCCAAATAGGATACTATTCTTTTAATGGATAAACAGTTGAGATATCTTTGATTCTGCTACAAGCAGTCATAAAAAAGTGTATATAGCCAAAGGCAACGCAACTATTTTCAGCATGACATACATAGTATTATTAGCAAATTGGAAAAAAGAACAGATTAATACAAATCTTTTTTCCAGCCACAAGGAAGGACAAAAAATAGTATTATCATTTTAAAAATTCATGGAATTGTTGTAGCCATCATGAGAGTAGGTGACTTTATTAAAGAGGTGTGGTTCAATAAAAACATTTGATTTCCTGTAATGATGCTGACATTAAATGGGCCATTAGGGATTTGTTACAATATAGAAGTAGAACTATTAAGTTATTTAGACTTCGATGTGAAGGTTTTTTGGGGTGGCGCTATACAGTAATATTTTCCCATTTTTATGCCATGTGACAGACTGCAATCTTGGGAGGAAATCATATTGAATTTAGCAGAGCTTTCTTTCTGAGTAGACACTTATGACAGGTAGTTCTCAACTTATGACCAAAATTGTTGCTAAGCAAGACATTTGTTAAGTGAGTTTTGTCCCCTTCTACAACCTTCTTTGCCATAAGTTAAGTAAATCATTGCCGTTGTTAAGTTAGTGACATGGTTGTTAAATAAACCTGGCTTCTCAACTGACTTTGCTTGTCAGAAGGTTGGAAAAGGCAATCCCATGAGTGTGGGACACTGCAACCATCATAAATACGAAACAGTTGCCAAGCATCTGAATTTTTATCACATGACCATGAATTGTATGTGTGAAAAATGGTCATAAGTCATTTTTTTCAATGCTGTTGTAACTTTGAATGGTCACTAAATGAACTATTGTAAATTGAGGGCTACCTGTACATGATAAAACGCTTTACATTTTGCTTTTTTTTTTTTTTTACTCCTATTGCTATGGCAAAACTGTACATGCTTGTATTAGCAAGTCTTCTGTGTCATTTATAAGCTGCATTATAAAATCGTAAATATTTCACTGGTGAGTATATATGTGTGTGAGTGTGAGCATGTCTTTGCTGTCGGTGACGTCCGTTGCTCCATAAACCTGTATTCAGAAGAGGGCAAGAGGTGAAGAAAATGTAGTGCTTTTTAATATATCTCTTATCTCTGTCTCCATCATATTACTATTTTCATCCTGTCTCTTAGAATTAGAGATAAGAAGACGGGAGGATGAGTACAGATTTACAAGTAAGTGGTCTCTCCTCATGGCCTCCTCTGCAATATCTCTCCCCCACCCCTTATTTTAACTATGAGTAGCATTTAAACTGTGAAGAAACATTACAACCCCATCGTGTTCATTTTGCAGCCAGACACATGACCTGAGCCTCATTTTCGCTGTGAGGATGAATTTGTTTCTCAACTTTGCCACTTTTTAACCCACAGGTGATGAAAGGACATTGATGTGAAGAATGCTTCCTCAGGATTCATACACATATAACCAGATTTATCTAATTGCTTTATTTCTGAGTATAAAGGCAGAAATTCTAGATAGAAGTGTCTAGAAAAGGATTTAATTGTGAACCGTTTCCTGCAGACTGCAGTAGTGGTTCCATTCAGATACAGATTACCCACTTCTGTGATGTTCAGAGCTCTCTGTTTTTTAGAAGGCTCTCCATGTAATCAGGATTTGGCCTCTTTACCTCACTATAGTAAATGTTTACTTGGAATAAATAAGCACAAAGTAAATAAAAAGGAAAGATAAAATGAGTAGTTTCTCAGGTTTTTTTATACTGGCTGAAATTTGTAAGGATTTTATTTTTTTAATATTTCCATGTAGGCTATGGAATCTATTTTGCTATTGTTGCTATTTTCTCATTTTACATTAATTGATAACCAAGCTAGAATGCGAGGGACCTATGATGAATGAATGGAAGGGCACCAAGTTCTAAATTAATCTTTAAAAAAGGATGCAATATTACATGTATAGGGTTGCCAGGAACACTTTGACTTTTGAAACTGTCTCAACTAACTTTACTGTGAAAGATTTACATGATTTGAAGAGAACCAGAGACATGTTTTAATTACTTGCAGAATAAATATTTCAATATGTTTTGTAATGGCATAATGCATAGCTGTCATTTTTGTGGAAATCTGATTTATTCAGTTTTAATGGAATATCCTTGGGTTGCTAAACCATTTGTTAGAACTTAAGTCTTGACTTGAACCAAATGTTTGTTTGCTTGTCTGTGAATTAGCATTTTTGCAAATGCAGCTGTTGTGGTTTATGAACCACGGTTAATGGCTTAGTGTTGAATGTGAACTGCACTGTTATTTCCAATTCAAACAGCCAAGGTTAAAGCAATCCAATGATTTTTGAGGTGTCTTAACTGTTGTGCTACAAGACTGGCTTCTAATGGTCTTCTTTCTGATAACTTTCAGGCAAGTGGAAGAATGCTTGGAATTGCAAATGTACACACCATGTAGACTGTCAAGTCACTTCATTTCTCAGTTTGTGGAATGCTTGTGTATTTCAGAACTTCTCCAGATTGCTGGCATTAGTCCGCACGGCAATGCTTTAGGGGCATCCATGCAGCAGCAGGTGAATCAACAGATGCCTTCAGAAAAACGAGGAGGTGAAGTATTAGATTCTGCCCATGATGACATCAAGCTTGAAAAAAGCAATATTCTGTTGCTTGGACCAACTGGCTCAGGTGTGTGATCCCTTGTCAGACTATAAATCAAATTTAGAAAGTACTATACAACATACAATAGGTTAAAAATATGGTAGTTACATAACTATTAGAGATACAGTATATTATTTATATATATGTGTGTGTTTGTGTGTGTGTGTGTGTGTGTGTGTGTGTGCTGTTCAGCTTCCTTCGGGTATTATCCCACGTCATTGTAGTTCTGTTAAAGTTGTAGCAACGTTTCAGCAGAATCTCATCTGCCATCATCAGGCTTCTGTATAGATATGGGTCTTACAGTTCCTGGTTTTAAATTTGAGGCTGGTTCATTTTGATTGGTTGGGAGCCTGGACCTGTTTCATTGGACTTGGAGTTTGATTGATTGGTGTTCCTGGTTTTTTCTGTCTGTTTTGTGGCTTTGATTGGCTGGCAACAGTCTGTTCTTGTGTTGGAGGCTTTTAGTGCAGCTTGGCTCCGTGTGAAGGGACGGCTGCTCTTCATTAGCAAGCTGCTATTCATTAGCAAGCTGGGTTTCACCTGGGTGCCTGGTGGGGGGGTTAGGTTGGAGCTATCAGAGGGAGTCTGTTTTTGCCCAGGTGTTTGCCTGGCTTGTGGCATGGAGATCTTTCTATTTGAGAGTGCAGGCTTCCAAATGATTGACAGTCTG
>BLBF01000077.1:6907341-6941141 GCA_015471245.1 Laticauda colubrina | reverse complement strand
GTTGGTGTGTGTTTTCTTTTGGTATATGGTGTGTCCCAGTGTGCCATCTGTTCTTTTGTAGATTAGTACATCTAGGAATGGTAGTTGTTTGTTTATTTCCATTTCCATGGTGAACTTGATTTTGGGGGGGGTGTTGTTTAGGTGTGTTAAAGCTACAACTTTAACAGAACTACAATGACGTGGGATAATACCCGAAGGAAGCTAAACAGCATATATATATATATATATATATATATATGTATATGTATATGTATATGTATATGTATATGAACATGATAATTGCATTAGTTAACTTTATATAGAATTGTGAATATTTACTGTTAAAATGATATACTTTTTTCTTTTGAAGTTTTTTTTTTATTTGACAGTATATATTTTTATATTGTTCTATTTCTTTTTGGTCACTATTTTTAAAGCAATAAAAGATTTAGTTTACAGTTGAAAGCACACACAATTGTTAGCCCACACAAATGTATATTTATGTACATAAATAAATTTATTTAATAAAGTCAATAAAGTTTGAATAAACTGGCAGAAAGGAACAGGATCTGTCCTGTCGCATGAGTGGGTCAGCTGGCTCTAATGCTACTCTTCTGGCCTTATGGATATTTGGCAGCAGATGTTTGCTTGGTTTTTTTTTTTTTTCTTTTAAGTTCTGTGCTGCTTCCTGTATTCCTGGCTCTCTGCTGCTGGATAGCCTCCCTCCTCAATCACAAGAAGCAATTGGAAAGCTTCAGTTCACTATACCTACAATGATATTGTTAACCCACACAGACACTTCTCCACTATGCCCTGAAAAAAATAAATACCTTCCAAACTGAACAAAATTCTTCTTTAGCCCAAAATACAGGGGAAAAAAGTTTATTTCTGCTGCTTGAAGAATATTTCTGTTCAGCTTAGTTGGATGATGTTTGACCGTGCAGTTTGCCTTTTAAATAATAGCCACCTCTGCTTTCCTGCATTTCACTGCCTATAAATCATACCATCTCTTCTGCTGTTTTCTAAACACCAGGAATCCAATTAGGATTTGCTCCTCTTAAAGCTAATTTGGATTTAATACGAAGAGCCCATAAACTTTGTAATGGGAGCCCTTTGTATTTATCGGTCACAAGATTGTCATAGCTGGTCACAGGAGAAGGAAGTCCTCTTGAATACCAGAATGGTAGTGATAACTTAAAGTTCAAAAACTTTGATGTGATATTAAGAATATTGCTACATCTACTGCTGTGTGTAGATGACAAACTTACATGACAAATTCCTGTCCATTTTTTAAAAGTCAATGTGTACTTTTAAAACTGAATTTTTTAATGCAATGGTTTTCAACTTTTTCTTCACCATGGATCCCGTTTTAAATACCTTTTGTGGCCACAGACTCCCAAAACTCAAGATTTAAATCATCACATTTTTTTCAAGGCTTTGCAGACCCCCTGTGATGACATCAACCCCCCCCCCCGGGATCAATGGACCACAGATTGTGAACCACTGTTTTAATGCATTGTTGTTTCTCAACTAGAACAATCGCAGTTCTAACTGGTAATCATTATTTCCATGGCAAAATAAAATGCATTTGAAACTCGAATTCTATGATTTGCAGTAACAGATTTTTAAAAAATAACAAATAGGTAAAACTCTGCTGGCCCAGACTTTGGCCAAGTGCCTAGATGTCCCCTTTGCAATCTGTGATTGTACCACTTTGACTCAAGCTGGTTACGTCGGAGAAGACATTGAATCTGTCATTGCCAAGCTGCTGCAGGATGCAAATTACAACGTAGAAAAGGCTCAACAAGGTAAAACTATTTCCTGTACCCGTCCCTCAAATCATAGCAAAGGGTTGCTCCTTATGTCTGTGGAGATTCTCAATCATCCAGGTCGTGGTTGTCCCAGAGGTGCTTTTTCAAGAGGCAGCTGGACTTTCTGGTTTTTCTTTGAAGACATTCCACTTCTGTTCACCTCTGAAGAGCTTCTTGGATGAGAAGAGAAAGTCTTCAAAGAAAAAAAAAACAAGAAAATCCAGCTGCTGCTTAAAAAACACACTTGGGTTGTTCCTTATAACTTTGCTATTATTGAACCATAATTTTTTAACAGGGTTTTTTTTCCCGTTGTCTTTGACCACCTCTTTATTTCAAGCCTATGTCCCAGGGAGCATTTTCTCCCTGTCACTGCCATCCTAGAAAAAAAAAATACTAATTTTACAATACTAATTGTATTTGTGTAATTCAAAAGTTCCTCACTTCAGCTGCCTCTAATTTTCAGGCATTGTGTTCCTGGATGAAGTAGATAAGATTGGCAGCGTTCCAGGCATTCATCAATTACGGGATGTGGGAGGAGAAGGGGTTCAACAAGTAAGTATGGAGACTTCGCTTCTCAGCAATGAAGTAATTCCAGTTACTACCAAATTTCCACCCTGATTGAGAGAAGAACCAGTTTTATTTCCCTGGGAGGTGCAAGACTGAAGGCAGAAATTATTTTCTAAGCTACCTCTTAGGGTTTTTTCCCTTCTTAACACTTTCATGGGAGTGAACACTAAAAGATGGAAAACCTGGCAGTGATGATGCTTAAAGCAGCTTATCAGTCCCCTTCTTAACAGTTATATGCATGTTTATGTAGGAGAAAACCACAGCCATACCAAAACTGGCAGAACAAGCTTTTGTACCTTGAGCAAATTCTACACCCACTCCTACTGAAGATATTATCTAGTTGGGTTATAAAACATCTGTGGACAACTAAGCTCATGAGAATACAAAAGCTCCACAGTTCAACCCTGAGCTACACACAGTTTCTCCTATTGGAACTCTCTGATTTGCCTCTCAAGACCTGTTGTAGGAAATGGAAGAACAATTGTGTAATTACATTCATTTGGTGCCCGTTTGACAGGTTCCCATAGGCCTCAATTAGTCACTGTTGTAAACTACTTGGAATTATAAGGTGTTCAGTGCATGTTTTAAATAATGAATGTGTTGCTTAGGCCTCACCTGTTTCTACATATAGGGGTTGTTAAAATTACTGGAAGGTACCATTGTGAATGTCCCAGAGAAGAATTCCCGCAAATTACGTGGTGAAACAGTGCAAGTTGATACAACCAACATCCTCTTCGTTGCTTCTGGTGCATTTAATGGTCTGGATAGAATAATCAGCCGGAGGAAAAATGAAAAGGTAAGGAAATTGCATACTTTAACTGTATAAAGAAGAGAATTCTGCTAAATATCCTTCAGAGGTCACCATTAAAAGGCAAAGGTATCATTCAGTTCAGCTCACGTGGAAAAATAGGTTTTAGGATCATTCAGTATGATAGGCAAATTTACTAAATCCTGGTTAATTTTGCTCAGTCTTAAGTTAAAATGCAGTGCTGATACCAGCAAGATTTAGATAATATTTTTGCAAGGAAACTAAAAAATTGGGAAGTTATTTTGATTATCTTGGTCTGAGGATCCTTCAGTAAGGGTTAATCACTCTCCTGTTTTAAATGCAGTAGGAACTGGAGTTTCTTGTTACGTTTATTTTGGAGACCACCATTAAATAAAAGGCTGTATTTTCACCCACAAATTAATTGTCAAGCATCCAGATTGCTCTAGAGTAAACAGGCTGTTCAGTGGTCATATTTTACAGTGTTGCAGTCTATTTTCCTAAAAACTTAATGTAATGCATTAAATAATTATGTCCAATATCAAAGATTTTTAATATTTAAATATATATGTCACTTAGGAAAAAATAGATGTGTTATAAGACCTGGTGAATAAAGGAGGTGCCACACTCTTCATGAGGAGAATAAAGGTTTATAAAAATAGCCCAATACAACATAGAAAATGCTATGCCAACTTTTTAATCTTGTACATTAATTGAAACCATCAAGCATCAGTTTTTTGATGCCAGGTATTCTTCCCAGACTATCTTATACCACAAAGAGACACCAGAACATAACAAAATTGTATATTTTTCATGTGATCAGTAGGTACTGTTTGCACAAAATTCTTATTTAAAGTATAAGTTTCCAGCCAGAAATGTCTTCAAGATTTCACGATGCCTGGCAGTTTGCATCCAACACTCTAAATATTTGTTAATCCAACAAAAGAGAATATTAGTTAATAACCATATTCTTTTTAGGAGAAATGCTGTCATTGTCTGGAAGATGAAAACTATTTTGTACTTTAGTTGCTATAATGATTACTTTTGGATATAAGTTGTTTATCCATGGCTTTCACATGGAAAAATTGGATTCAAATCTTTCTGTGACATTTCTGGACAAGTTATATCGAATTTAGACCAATTTGTTGATTTTGTTGAAATCTCTCTCTAAAGTCTCATGAAAAAAAGAGGGATGGCAACAATTAAACTTCAGTTTTACAAACCAAATAGGGAAAAACATGGTATATTACACTTGAATGTCTGTGTATCTAAATTTACTAGTTATATAAAGTGTATAAACATCCAGTCTAATTTATAAATCAGTGGATTTTATGATTCATTAAAATAGTCTGACTTCATGTTCTTTTGGTTACATTCAAAATCTACTGAAAGGGGTTACATTATGCAATAGAGGTTTTCCTCTATCCCATCAGTTTTGGAAAAGATCCTTAACAAAATGCTGACTCCTACCATACCATATGCACTTTGCATAATTTCCTGCAATACATTTTCACACACCCAGAACGAAACATTAGCTTTGGTTTTGTTATTAAAGGCAGAACCTTTTGTCTTGCAGTATCTCGGCTTCGGTGCCTCGTCAAACCTGGGGAAAGGCCGAAGAGCTGCGGCTGCCGCCGACTTGGCTAACCTGAGCAATGAGTCTAATTCTGAGCAAGAGATGGAAGAGAAAGACCGCTTGCTTCGACACGTGGAAGCCCGGGATCTGATCGAATTTGGCATGATCCCTGAATTTGTGGGGCGCTTACCGGTGGTCGTTCCCCTGCACAGCCTGGATGAGAAAACTCTTATGCGGATACTTACGGAACCCCGGAATGCAGTCATTCCCCAGTACCAGGCGTTATTCAGCATGGACAAGGTTTGCCTCTTAGGGCATCTTCTTAGGATAGCATGTTATTTCTTGTAGGTCAAGCTTGGGTGTGCTCAAAGGATGGATAGATTTTAAGTGAGGTTAAAGGGATTCCCTTTTTAAAGGGAGGTTGAATTATTCCCTTTTTAAAAGGGATACTATAAAAAAGGAAATATGATTTAGGTTTATCTTTAATAGCAACAGCACTTAAACTTATATACCGCTTCACAGTGCTTTACAGCTCCTCTCTAAGCAGTTTACAGAGTCAGCTACTTTCCTCCAACAATCTGGGTCCTCATTTTACCTACCTTGGAAGGATGGAAGGCTGAGTCAGCCTTGAGCCTGATGAGAATCAAACTGCTGGCAGTGGGCAGAGTTAGCCTGCAATACTACTGCGCCATGTCGGCTGTATTATAAGTCTATTATTGCTATTTTCTATTTTTTTTGACTACTTCATGACAGATGGACATCCTTTTTTCAGGGCAGCCAGTCCACATCTGCTTCCTTTGAGTTCTTATGAACTTGTTCTTATGTCATTTCAGGCAGTCCTTGACTTACAACGTTTTGTTTAGTGACCTTTTTCAAAGTCTTGACAAGCAAAGTCAGTGGGGGAGCCAGATTCATTTAACAGTCATATAATAACTACAGCAATTCACTTAACAACCATGGCAAGAAAGGTCATAAAATGGGACAAAACTCATTTAACAACTCTAGCTTAGCAACAGAAATTTTGGGCTCAATTGTGATCATAAGCTTGAGGATTACCTGTAGTAACAGTATGCTTTACCTTTAAGTCCATTAGACTTCTCTAAACAGAAGCATAATTGTCATGTGAGAAAAAAATCCAAGTATTTGAAAATGTAGCATTCTTAAAATGCCTATAATCTTATGTCTTACAGTGTGAATTAAATGTCACAGAGGATGCTTTAAAGGCAATAGCCAGATTGGCTCTGGACCGCAAGACGGGAGCTAGAGGCCTTCGATCTATAATGGTAAGAGTGTGGCTTTTGCCCGATTGCTGCTGAATTACCGAGTGTGCAGCCATTAATCCTCCATATAATAATTTCAAGTGGATGTTTGCAGAGTGTTTTGCACTCCCTCCTCTGTTCTGTATGTCTGAGTATAAAATCTCTGGAAGTAATTGGTGAGTCAAGTGAAGGAACCACACTAAAAAAAAAAAAACTTCCTTCTTGACAAGAGACAATTCCATGGTAATCATTTTTTCAATTTCTTCCCTGTAAACTGAAATATATCTATAATATGAAGAGAGTCCATATTTGGCCATCGTCTTAGATAAAATGATGTAAATATCTGGCTGAGGAAAAATACATTGATGCTTGCATGACTTCAGTAAGCAGGAGGTTTGTAAGGCAAGTGCTACCTTTGTGCATTCACCCTCTCCATTTGAGGAAGGGGTATCTGCCATGAATCAGATAAATTTGTCTTTCAATTTGTGCCTTTTGTCCTCATTTCCAAAACTTTTCTCTTTCTAAGAGCTCTCTCACTTTGTCTTGTGGGTAACAGCACTGATTTTGGGTTTGCAAAGCAGGATTAAAAGGAAATTGTTTTATTCATAATCATGAAACCAGGGAGTAGCATTTTGGTACATCTCCTTGGTAAGTGCCCACCTCGTGCAGAATCAGTTTCAGTGACAAACTTTTACACCTTAGTTCAGACCCAGAAACAGGCCAAATAGCTGCCTGTTGTTAGATAGTCGTTAAAACAGAAATTGTGTACAGTGATTTAGAGAAGAAAAAAAAGCCGTGAACTTTTCTATTCATCCCCCAACTTTAGGAAAAGTTACTGCTGGAACCAATGTTCGAAGTACCCAACTCTGACATAGTATGTGTGGAGGTGGACAAAGAAGTTGTGGAAGGAAAGAAAGAACCAGGATACGTCAGGTAAAGTTGAATTTCAAATTAGATTGGGTTGGTTGTCGACTTAGACGAAGAACTATTTCTCGAGAGCCTTTCAAATAATTTTTTTGGTAAGTGGTTATTCTGTAATTAAGTCTGTAGTTGCTAAGGGCAATTTAAATTATGGAGACTATCATTAAATGTTCATTTTGGTATTAATAAAGAATTCAGCTTGCTTTCTTTTTATTTTCTGAACAGTTCTGTGTTTTGATTATTTTAGCCATTTGACATTACTTCAAGTTTCAATTATAGGACTCCAACTAAGGATTCCTCGGAGGAAGAATATGACTCGGGAGTAGAAGAAGAAAGTTGGGCCCGCCAAGCAGATGCCGCAAACCATTAAACAGTCAGATTGTTCTTCAGCAAAAGCACTCAATGTGTCTGTCTTTGTTTGAGACCATACGAGGCCCTGCAACCTGTTGCTAACATTGGATTCTTCCCAACTATAGGACCCATGGTTGAAAACTTTGGCCTCCCTCATGGGGAATCAGATCATGAGTTTCTGGTGAGGAGTTTCATCACACTGGGTCTGTTCAGTGGACATTTGGACTAAAAATGATATAATGTTGAGAAAGTGAATTGTATATTAATTTTTGTTCAATTAACCCCCCCCCCCACAAAAACGTGCTTTTTAAACTGGCTGAAGAGGAATGGTAACGCAAACACATTTCCCCCCTTACCCCCATTCCTTCCTAAATTGTCTCCCCACTCCCAATTAGAAGCCTGTTGAGTTCAGGACCTTAAAATATATATGAAATATCTTAGGCAGCCTACAGTCTTTCCTAAAAGTAACATGACTTCAGCAATTCCCCTCTGAGGTTAAAGAACACGTTCACAAACAATTATAGTTGCTGCAAACAAACTGATCTTGTGTCACCATCAAAAAATATTTGAATGGTCATTGGGCAAAGGCAAATTCTATTAAGTCCTGGTTAATTCTGCTCAAATTAAAATGCAGTGCTGATACCAGCAAGATTTAGATAATATTTTTGCAAGGAAACTGAAAAATTGGGAAGTTATTTTGTATATGAATATACAATTTTGATTACCTTGGTTTGAGGATCCTTCAGTATGGGTTAATCACTCTCCTGCTTTAAATGCAATGGGAGCTGGCGTTTCTTGTTACATTTATTTTGGAGACCACCATTAAAAATGGAACAATGGAGCTTAAAAGGCTGTATTTTCACCCACAAATTTATTGTCAAGCATCCAGATTGCTCTTGAGTAAACAGACTGTTCAATGGCTATATTTTAGAGTATTGCAGTCTGTTTTCCTAAAAACATAATGCAATGCATTAAATAATTACGTGTAATACCAAAGGTTTTTAATATTTAGATATATATGTCACTTAAGGAAAAAAATAGGTGTGTTATAAGACTAGGTAAATAAAGGAAGTGCTGCAACCTTCATGAGGAGAATAAAGGTTTACAGAAACAGTCCAATACAACATTGAAAATATTACACCAATTTTTTTAATCTTGTACATTAATTGAACCTAATGAAACCATCAAGCATCAGTTTTTTGGTGCCAGGTATTTTTCTCAGATTACCTTACACCACAAAGACACCTGAACATAACAAAATTGTATATTTTTCATGTGATCAGTAGGCACTGTTTGCACAAAATTCTTATTTAAATTATAAGCTCAAATGCTGATAACAGCATCCTGTTACTTTTAAAACTCTTGTTTTTCAGTTAACTTGACCTTTTAGTATTTGTAAAAACAGAAAAAGAGGAACGCTAATGTTCTTGATTCATTTCTAAAAATTAAAGTCTCTACCTACAAATTCGATGTCTTTTCTCTGTGTGTGAGATGTAAATCTGTTAGCAAATTATAAGCATATAATTAATCCACTTATTATTTCAACAAGTTGGTTAAAATAGATAGGAATCTCCATCACAACTGGTAATGATTGATGGTGGATAAGAGATATCTCAGCTTCAATTCTTCAACCTGTGTTTGGATATCAGTTGTCTGCAGATTTGTTGTGCACAGCTCACTTTTTAATGTGACAATATAAACCAATCAGAATAGAACTGGAACGGACCTTTGAGGTCTTCTAGTCTAATCTCCTTGCTCCAGCAGGAGACCTTATACTATTTCAAATAGATGAGTGTCCAGTCTTTTCTTAAAACCCTCCAGTGATGAAGCCCCAACAACTTTTGAAGGCAAACTATTCCACTGATTAATTGTTCTCACTGTTAGGAAGTTTATCCTTAATTTGAAATGTTTTCTTTCCTTGATTAGTTTCCATCCATTGTTTCTTGTCTTGCCTTTTGGTACTTTGGAAAATAAGTTGATCTCTTTGTGGTAACTTCAAATTCTACAGTATTGCTATCATGTCCTTTTTTAGACATGTCCCCAGTCCTTTTTTCTAGACTGGCCATACCCAATTCCTGCAACCATGCTTCATATGTTTTTGACTCCAGGCCTTTTAATTAAAAAGACTAAATACTGTTGGTTTGCAGGGTTACCAGCTGGTTAAGTTTATTGCTTTTCCACAGATTTCTGACCATGTCTGCCTGGTCCGATGCACAATAACGTTACAAAAGCTATTTGTTAAAGTGTCTATTATTTTAGATGCCCTGTACATTTCCAAAAGGGAAATATGGCTTTACATTTTAGAAAACATGGTGCAGGAATGGCCGTCAGTGCTGTGATCATGCAGGATGATAATTATCCAAAAGATAACTGTCCTTGGAAGATTGAAGATACAGCATAGCAGTCTGGCAGATGCTTGCAGTGGTGCTATACCTTGTCTGCTTTTTAAAGTGGGACAATCATGCTGTCCCAAAAGGCTGTTACCTGGAGTAGGCATTTATACGAATGTTCATTGTATATACGTATTTGTCAGGATAGATCCAGTAATTCCAGCGTTCCCTCTGGCCATGACGAATTTGCACTCAATCTGGTCATGCCTGTTTCAAAGAAATGCAGCAGAAGTTTTAAAAAGTGTAATTAATTCCTGCAAGAAGAAAAATATCACATATTCTGTCCTGCTAACTGCACTCTGGTCCTTCACCTTTCCAAAGACCAACTTGGGAAGGCTCGCGTAGGGTTCAGCTCTGTCAAAAGCTGGGCTCCCTTTTTAAAAAATCCTGCCACCACTTGTTTGGGGTGCAAATGGTAAAGAAAGGAAGAATTCTGCTATCTATCACCAATCTGGTTTTTCCCCCCATCTAAAATATTCTGGAATCTCAATGATGAGCCAACTTTTCAAAAATTGCCCAAACATCATTCAGATCCCAACTCAGGCATTTGAACCCAGGCAGATCACAATTAACTCAAGATGTTTATATCTCTGTGGTCAGATGCAATAGAGGTAGTCCTCGACTTACAAAATTTCATTTAGTGACTAAAGTTAAAATGGAACTGCAAAAAGTGACTTACGACCATTTTTCACAGTTACCACCTTTGTAGCATCCCCATTGTCATGTGATCAAAGTTCAGATGCTTGACAAGTGGTTCATAGTTATGACCGTTACCTTTTGCAACCTTCTAATGAGCAAAGTCAATGGGGAAACCAGATTCACTTTACAACCAGATTACTAACTTATCAACTGCAGGGATTTGCTTAACAAACTGTGGCAAGACTGATCGTAAAGTGGGGCAAAACTCAACAAACGTCTCATTTAACAACAGAAATTTTAGCTCAATTGCAGTCATAAGTCAAGGACTAACTATAGACCCTGGAGCCCAGAAGGTTTCCCGCAGGGGGGTGTCTTCCTTTGCCCATTTTCTCTATGCCCTTCCCCCCCTCCAACAAATCCAAAGATTTTTTTTTCCCAACTTCGTTTTGCCTTTGAAGACGTTTCCCTTCTTCATTTGAGAAGCTTCTTCAGTTCTGGTGCAATGCCGCTCCCGCAGCCACTCCGGGACAGAGACGCTCTTCCTGCCGACGCTCCTCCTAGCTTGCAGGGGGCGCCATTCTTCCCACAGCGCAGGAAGAGGCCCTTGTAGAGAGACAAGGCCCGGCGGCCTTCTCCGGTGATGGCTCAGCCGCCTCTTCATCCTCCCTTCGCCTCGCGCTTCGCGGGGCCGCCGCAACCCGCCGCCTTCCCCCCGGCCGCGCTGCCTCCACCGGGGCCTTTCAGGGGACCGCCGCCTCAGCCTTTCCCGCGAGGCCTCTACCCGCCGTTCCCAGGCGGAGGCCTCCCGCCTTTCCTGCCGCCGCCGCCGCCGCCGCCTCAGTGGCCACCGACCCTGCCGGACAGGCCGCCGTTGCCATGGAGACCGGAGGGCCCGCCGCGGCCTACTCCCGAGGCCTCAGACGCGCCGGGCGACGAAGCCTGCGACCGCGACGAGGCCTGGCTCAGCCGCTTTGTCAGGCGCCGGCGACCAACCGCCGTCCCCGCCGCCGCGGCTCCCCGTCGAGAACGGGGCCTGAGGGCGGACGAGGCGACGCGGGTGGCGAGCGAGGCGCTGCGGGCGGTAGCGCGCGTGGCCGGGCTCTGCGCGGCTTGGCGGCGGCGGGGCGATGAAGCGACGCCGGGCGAGACGGCCGAAGCCAAGGCTGACCTGGAGGAGCTCCGCGGCCTCGTGCAGCCGCTACGCGAGCCCGGAGCCCTTGAACTGCTGCGGACCCGGCTGGAGCGGGCCCGTCGGAAGAGACTGCGGCGTCGGCAGCGGAGGCAAGAGGCCCGCGCAGCCCGACAGGAGGAAGAAGCCCGGCGCGCCGAGCGCGAAGCCCGCATCGATCGCTGGAGGGCCCGGCGAGCCCAGGAGGTGGAGGACCGGCACCGGGTGGGTCCGGGGATCCACAGGGGGAAAAAAAGGCGTCATTGGGAGTGGTGGCTGGCCGGGTTTGGGGCAAGCAGAGGGATCCCGACGCTCTGCTCCTTTTGCTGCATGGATGGTCCCGGTGTGGAACTGCAGAGAAAATATAGGTAGTCCTCAACTTACAACGGTGTTGGATAAAGTGACAGGACCATTTTTTCACACTTAACCACCCTTGCTGCGTTCCTCAGGGTCACCTGATTTCCATTCGGTCGTTTGACAGCTGACTCACAATTTAATTTTATGACTTGCAATGTCCTGGGGTTGGGTGATTCCCTTTTGTGACCTTCCATCAAGCAAAGTTGATGGGGAAACCAGATTCACTTCGAACAATTGTATTGGTAGTTTAACAATTGCGGTGATCCCCTCAACAAATGTGGGAAGGAAAGGTTGTCAAATGGGGCAAAACTTGGTTAGCCTAATGCAGAAGAAATTAGCCACAGAAATTCTGGGGTGAGTTGTCATAAGTCGAGGACTACCTGAAGAGGCAAGCAAACATTGCCGCCATCACTTTGCTGAATTCCCACAGTTCACAGTTTAAACACAGTTCTCTTATGCCTAAAGATATTAAATCCTGTAGTAGGGCTATCATTGCTATTGTCCTTCTCATTTTTCTCATCTGTCCTTGGCTATCTTACGATTTATCGCTTGTTTTCATGTTATGATTTATTATTGTAACTAGGATTTATGATCTATGACTTACCACTTTGTTGTTTACCGGGAGCTTATGCACCGGAGACAAATTCCTTGTGCATCCAGTCATTCTTGGCCAATAAAGAATAGTCTGTTCCCATGATGGAAAACCTATGGCATGTGTGCCGAAAGTGGCACCCAGAGCCATCTCTCCAGGCACGCCAGCCATCACCCATTGCTCTTCCTTGTTCTGGCGTGTGCATGCCACCAGCCAGCTGGTCTTCGCACGCGCGGGAGCACCGGAAACTGGAAGAGCAGTTCCACAGCATGCTGGGCTTCCAGTTTCCAGTGCACGCATGCACACCGGCTAGCTGGCCTGTATGCGCACCAGAAACTGGCTGATGCATGCACACTGAGGAGCTTCTCTTCAGGTTTCTGGTGCTGCCCCACCCACACATGCAAGCTTCTGTTTTGACACTGTGCCGAAAAGCTTGGCAACACTGGTCTATTCCTATTCCTCAATGCAAGTTTATGGAGTAATGGATTTCACTGACAGCGAGGAACAAAACAATGCACACACCTACTCACATATACACTCACCAAGGAATATTTATAATTTTACAACGCAGCTTATGATGACATTGAAGACTTGCTAATACAAGCCTCTATGGTTTTGCCATGGCAATAGGAGTAAAAAAAAAGTTTTATTGTGTACAGATAGTCCTCAATTTATTACCATTCATTTAGTGACTTTTTGAAGTTACAACAGCACTGAGAAGAGTGACTTATGATCGTTTTTCATACTTAGGACAGAACTGAAGAGGCTTCTTAGATGAGAAGCAAAACATCTTCAAAGAAAAACAAGAAAGTCCAGTTGCTTCTTGAAAAAGCACCTTTGGGACATACTTGGGACTGTTACAGTATCTTCATGGTCATACAATCAAAATTCAGAGGGTTGGCAACTGACATGTATTTATGACACTTACATTGTCCCAAGGTCACATGATCGCCTTTTGCGACTTTCTGCCAAACAAAATCAATGGAGAAGCCAGGTTCAATGAACAACCTTGTTACTAACTTAATAACTGTTGTGATTTACTTAACAGCTCAGGCAAGGAAGATCATAAAATGGGGCAAAACTCATTTAACAACTGTTAGCAATGGAAATTTTGGACTCAATTGTGGTTTTTAGTCAAGGACTACCTGTATTTATTTATTTTACAAATTATCTTGTAAGTATGACTGATAGTAGAAAGAAACTAAACGACTGATTTTTTTTGTTATTTTGAGCCATTGTGTTGTACTTTGGGGATAAAGGCAGCACGTTTCAGAGTTGTCTCAGTCGTTTGTTCATTTTTTGCACATATATTAGCTTGATATATTAGCTTGAAAGGCACTTCCCAAGGGGTGCCTTTTATATAGAGTTGCTGAGCAAAATAAGTTTTCCACAAAGATGCCCCCCCCTTTTTTTTTTTTGCATTCTTGCTCCAAAGACCCACTTTTACCTACTGTTTGCAAGGTTGTTGTATGTCTTCCTGTTCTGTTTTCTAATTGATATTCTTTTAATTTAGGAACAAGAACTTAAAGCAGCTGCAGATAGTGTGTTATCAGAAGTGAGAAAAAAGCAAGCAGACACAAAGCGGATGGCAGAAATTCTGCGTGGCTTAGAAAAGCTTAGGAAACTAAGAAAAGAAGCAGCGGGAAGGAAAGGTAAATTCTGGACTTTTTAAATCATTCATAATTGTGACTGTGCATGCTTTCCTTTGTGTTTACTCCTTTTGGTACACAGTAGTCACTATGGATGGGAAACTGTGAGAAAGTCCTAACATTTCTTCCAGTGGATCTCACTCATTTTTCTGATTTTCTTGTTAAAATATGCTTTATATATTAATGTTCATTATAAACTTAGAAGATTTGCATAGTGAACCAATCCCATCTTGGAGCATAGAGGGTAAGAGACATACAAATAGTCCTTGACTTATAACCACAATTGCGGCAGGAATTTTGGTTGCTAATCAGTATAATTGAGTCATCATGTCACCAGAGCCAGTTTTATTACTATTTTTTTTGCAATTGATAAGTGAATCTGGTTTCCCACATTGACTTTGCTTATTGGGTAGGTTCCACATTGCAGTCATGTCACTGCAGGATGCTGCAACTGTTGTAAATGTCACGTAGTTGCCAAGTGCTCAAATTGCAAGCAAATGACCACAGAGATGGTGTTGCAGTTGCAACTCTGAGGATGGGTTATAAATTAAGTTTTTCATTGCCGTTGTAACTCCTAACCACTGTTAAATAAATAGTCATAAGTCGAGGACAGCCTATTCAGTTATTCTGCTGCAAATAATTGAGGAACTGAGAAGGAGGGAAAATCCCAAAGATCATATTCAGTTTTTCCCAAAGGCACTGATTTAAATCAAACTCAGAAATCGAAATGGGAAACTGTATTATTGAGCTAAAACCTATAAATGAGAAAAGAATGTGAACTATAAATGAGAAAAAGGGCCTGCAATAGCACTTTGACTTATATAAGCTTCATTATATATAAATATAGACTTACATATTCCTTTATGGCCCTCTCTAAGCAGTTTACAGGGGCAGCAAATTTCCCCCCAATTAATCTGAGTTCTCATTTTACCAATCTTGGAAGGATGGAAGGCTGAGTCAACCTTGAGCCAGTCAGGATCTAACTGCTGACAGTCAGGAGAGTTAGCCTGCAATACAGCATTCTAACCACTGCACCATCACAGCTCTTATAAACTATACAAATGTACTTCTGAGAAAGAATTCAGGGTTCCCTCCCCCCCTTTCATAGTGAGGCCTAGATTCTTTGACCGGACATTTGATGGGATTTTAGCTTGGAAAGGTTGAAAACCACTGACTAAGTGAGCTGTGGGATTCTTCTGAAACAAAAGAAAAAGAAAATAGCAAGAAACACTTGCATGTGTTTGGTGCAGGTGTTTGTCCGCCACCAGCTGCCGATGAAGCCTTTGAAAGTGAAGTTCAGAATTTAAAAGCATCCATTAAAAAACGCACCGAACTCTACGAAGCTGAAGAACGAGCTCTCCGAGTCATGCTGGAAGGAGAGCAGGAAGAAGAAAGGAAACGAGAAATGGAGAAGAAGCTGAAGAAGGAAAGGGAAAAACTCCTGCAGCAGAAGCGTGACATGGACTCCAAACTGTTTGGGGATCCAGGTAATTTTCAGAATGCTGATGCTCATGCTTTGGGAGAAGGTGATTTACCCTTGAAATCCAGGAATGTTCTTCATTTATGTAGCCACTTTGGAGAGGAAATAGTTACATTAAAAGTATTTATTTTTATTTCAGTTGCAAGCAGAATTTTAAAAAAGTAACTGTTCCCCAAAATGTTTATTTATGTAGTTCTTCTATGTCAACACAAGGACTGACTTACTGGATTTAAAACAAAGTTCCATCTTAAAAAAAAAACCTAGGAGATCTATTCTTACAATTAACGGAAGCTTTTATTTCGGTGACTGTAAAGATTTTCTTACTTATTTATATTTTTAGAAGAATTTCCATTTACCCACATCTTGGAGCCATTCACACAGTACTATTTGCAAGCTGAATATTCCTTGCCAGCTCTCCTCCAGATCAGGTAAAAGTCATTTATTAGTAAATAAAACAAATTGAGGTGTTGGTGTACATTGTTATACATAAAAACCTGGGAATTCTCAACTGTCTTGAATTCAGGTTGCTATATGAATTCCTTTTTAATCCATGTGTTGTAGATGTTAATGTTCAGTTGGGATTGTTGAGTCTGCACAACTCAGGTTGTATAACTGTCAGCAGTTGTGTAAAGCATGTTTTATTGTCCTGTAAAACTTTGCAACAGATTTGTCTGTTGGGGATGCTGTAATGAGAAACTAAATCATCAGAATGAATTATAGTCCTGTTTAATAAAATCTGTTGAGGTCCCAGAAACTAGAATGAATGGAGAGAAAAGTTCATTTCTCTTTAAATTTAGGAGAGATCATTTGTTTTTGTGATATATAAACATTGTTCTAATGAAAGATATAAAAACTGTCTCCAGCACAATTCAGCCCCTCCAGCCATAGTAGAACCAGTATTGGTATCCATCACAGATTATAATCTTCAAATTTTGATTCAGCCCGCCCCTCAGGCTTAGCAGATCACTCAAAAACAGTGTTGCATTTATACCATATACTGAACTAAATCATTTATAAACCTAACAGCTACATTTGTGCAACACGCTACATTTGGCTAGTACTTTTTGTTACACAAACACCAACCATTTGATTTATTGTGCAAAATAAAGTTAATTCAGTCACAGGGTAAACCTGGTGTGTGAATGCATCCATTCTCTTAAATTAATCTACCTACCATGGTAATTGTGAGGATAACATTGGAGTGGATCTGTACCATTGCATGCTCTTGAAAGAAAGATGGAACAGAAATAGAACAGCTTTTTTAATGGTCCCTTGAGTAGCCACAGTTCATTCACATTGCCTGTAGCCATGTTCCTATGATATTTTGCACCTGTTTGTGAACTCAGTATTCAGCTGCAGTTGTCTGAATACATGCTTTGGGTTAAATAATTCAGACAAAGAATAGATATGGTGCTCAGTGTGTTGTCTACCTTTTTCCCTTAAAGGCATGAATGGGATCAATACTTGGTGCCTGCAGGTCATCCTGAAGGAGATTTCATTCCACCTGGATGGGTCCTTCCAAGTGCTCCCTCCAGTGACACCTGGGCCACTGCCATCAGGTGATGACTTTGAAGCACCATTGAAGACGAGACATGGCATGATTTGCCAGTTTGGGAAGGCTGCCATAACGATGTGTGATTGACAACTCACATTAGAATAATTCTTTTGAGTTTAAAATACATTATAGGTGGCTAAAGGATGCCAGAAAATATTGATTGAGAAGACAATCATTGTCCTTAAAGATGTTGTTAAAAGTATAGCATTGTACTGCATGTAAGCTCTGTAGCATCTGGTTATACTTTTGTATCATAGAATTTTGATCATGAATGAAGTGTCAATGAATCACTGCTGGGCATGTATTGGAGTTTGTGGGATAGATATGTACTTTAAAACAATTTCCCTCACCAATTTATCTGAGTTTATCTTAAATGGGATGTAAGTGCTACAAAATCAAAAGTGTCCCAGCGATAGAAAAATAAGTACACCATGGATCTGCAGGGTAACATTGGTTAATAGAGGCCAGATATAAAGCTCAGCTTATCTATGGGGCTTATATAGTTCAGAAACCATGCAATTAATGCATCAGCTAAACATTATTCTATGTGTTCTTAATGTAAAGTAAACTGTGGGAAGTCAGAAAGTATTGCCCAGGGCAACATCTAAGATGATTTCTTTGGAACAGTATCCAGATGTTTAAATTCAAGCTATTTTCCAAAACACCTCTGTGGTTATCTTGGCCTTACATGGCAGGAGTTAAGTGAATTGACAGATGTGGCTGATATTAATTTCCTTTGACATTTGAGTTACTGCTTTCAAAAAATTATGGTGCTAAATTGGAGTTGTCTGGAGTGAATTAACAGTAGCTTTTTCAAGTTACCATAAAAAGTGCCTTTCATTTATACACACCTATGTGATTTTGTTTTGTTTTGTTTTTTTCTTAAAGTCGGATAATAGAATAGGGATATAAGCTAAAAGGGTTTTTGCCGCTTTATATTTTCATTATAACATCAAAGCATAGTTTGGAGTTCAAGAAAGGAATCTTGAACTTGTGTGCTCTCCTTTCTGTGTTTTAATAAATGACCCCTTGCCAGCCGAGTTTGCAACCCTGGTTGAAGGGCACATTTTCAGTTTAAAATAAATTACAATCTCTACAAAAACACAATTCATTCCTTGAAGTAAAAGAATGTAAGGAGGAAACAGATAGAGATTTTGTTACCTGTGAATTACTAGCTACTCAGGAACTCTATATGTCCTTTTACAGATTTCCTATATAAAGTTCTTAAGAACAATACTCATTCTGTATAAATTCTGTGATTCATAAATTGCAACAGACTAGAAATTACTATTGTTGGCCAAAAGAAATGTCAAACTTGGTACATTTTTCTACTGCTCAGCGAATACCATTTTGATGCATGGTTATTTTACATTCACTTGCTCCTTCAGTTCTGCTTACTTCTGAAACAAAGTTCTAAGTATTTAATACCAGTTGCTTTAGCATTATTTACACTGGAAAGACTGAATGTTCTCTAATTTCATACTTTTTCCTGCATTTCTTTAAGAAAAAAGTTATTATTTTAACACATTTTATTTGTATAACGATATCCACAAACCCTATTAATCATCTTTTCTCAGACCTAAGAAAAATTGAAACCCCAGACATGGCTGTTAATGGCATAAAAAAGCAAGTTGTACCCAAATTGCTAGTACAAACCATAGCTTTTGTCAGGGATATGTGCGCAATAAATAGGCTTGTTAAACTTTTGTTGGAAGATAATTGTCAAATCATCTGCAAAATTTCTTTATTGTCTTGTAAAGTTTGTGACAAAGTCTTGAGGATGCTGTAATGGGAAACTTTAAATTGTCAGAGTGACTTATAGCCCTGTTTAATAAAAGTATGTTGCCTTTTGTTTATACTTAATAAATTATTAGCATTTCACACTTGTATCTGGCTTCCTTTGGCCACGGAATGTAGCAATGGTTGCTGTTGGAAACAAAATTGTTGCACATTTTTCTTCATAATATTGTTGAAAATACAGATCCTCTTCTCACTTCCAGACATTTTCAGTTGAGACAATCCTGATTATATGTTTTCACTAGGCACAGTGACCTATATATGGATTCTGGAGCAGATTAGTCTGCTTACCCTATTGGAAAACCTGACGACAAATGCTTATTCGAGCAGCTCTAATCACTGGGCTTGGCCAGGGCTCTCTCTACAACAGTGGAGGTGCCTGCCAGCAAGACACCTCTGCCTTCCACTAGCAAATGCCTTTCTAATTCCTTGCTAAGGTGAGTTTTTCTTTACCTAAGAAATAAACATCTTTAACTTGGAAAGTTGAGTGTTAAGCTGAAGAAATAAATTGAGGTACAGAGGTGGATCTCTTGCATACAGACAGATATAAATTAACATTTCTTGAAATAATTCATTTTTTAGTTCAGGGATTCCAATCCTTACAAAAGAACATTGTACTTCTATATTATCAATAATTCATACACTGAGCAATAAGCACATAGATTTCTTTATCATTTTTTTCTCCTTTTGCTTGTATGTTCCTTATTTTTTTAATGTTTTCTAAAAAGTAAAATAATTGTAGCTGTGATAAACTTAAAGTTGGCATTTTAAATTACAACCAGAGATAAATATTACATGCCTAATATTCCAGTTGTGATCAATTCTGGGATCATATACTTTCTAGACATGTCTGGTATGTTCATGAAATCTGTTCTCTAAGAATTGCTAAAACAGATCTTCATCTTATATCCTTAATTCAAACTGGCAAAATAAAAAGATTTCATTGCCTTTATAGTTTTAATTGGCACTTTTCAGTCTATCCATATTCAGCTGTTAAAATTACTATGGGGCAGCTTTTTCTTGACTTGATGCCTTTCACATAGCTCTTGTTAGAGGTTATGGGAACCGTAGCGCTGAATTTGGAGGAAATTAGACTGACAAATTCTGTTCTGTGTTGCTTTACAGATAATACCACATGTTAAATGTTTCACAAAGGAAAGTTGTCATTGTAAAGCAGTTACAATATTTAATAGATACTTGGAAACAGATTTCTGGAAATTGACAGTTTTGTTTCCTTCCTTGAATCTTTTATAACTTTTATCTAAAGTCATTGATTATCTTAACTGATTTTAATGCCTAAAGTTTCCTTAATATGACAGTTGATTAACTCAAGACAGATCTTGTGTGCTTGAGTTAGATCGATATATGGACTTAAGAACAGGTTTTCTTGTGTTCCAGAAATGGCTGCAGAGCATGGCACATTAGCCTCTCTACTCTGAAGTAGGATGCCATGCCAGGAGCCTAGAATTTGGGAATGTCTAATCTTGACTTGTTGCCAAATATAGATACATTGCAGATGGGAAGAAGCTTGTTGTACACAACTTTCTTTTCCAACTTTTACACAAGCTAAATCAAGTAACGTGATCTGCAGTGCAGACTTAGTTGTAATTTCAGTCCCATATTTCTGATGGGAAGCAGACCCCAATTTCCAGTTAAACTCTTGGCCAAAGTAAGTAGATTGATGGTGGCTGTCCTCCCTTAGCTGACTCTTAAGACAGGGCAAAATAAGAAGGTGATTCATCACTTCCTGCTTAGCTTGTC
The DNA here is from genome assembly GCA_015471245.1 of Laticauda colubrina. NCBI lineage: Eukaryota > Metazoa > Chordata > Lepidosauria > Squamata > Elapidae > Laticauda > Laticauda colubrina. The sequence continues at coordinate 6,920,523 of BLBF01000077.1, read as the reverse complement.
CAGTTCCTCACCTTCTCATGACACTCCGGCTTAATATGTCTTTTGTGTTAGAGCAACATATGGCTAATGTTCTGGGAACACTTGCAACATTGCGCATGTGGAACCAGTTAATAAAAATATACGTGCAGCATGTTAAAGCTGGCTGTGGTCCCCTTGGCTTGCACATTAGCACTAAGTGATTTAATCTCTGCAGTAAGTCCTTTAAAATAACCAGTAGCAATTAAAATGGGGTCTTTAAAAGTCCTAAGTACACCTTTTGGTTTCTTTTTATTAGAATAATATAGCCGGGGGACATGATGAACTACTTGGAAGGTATACCTTTCAGAGTGACCGTAAGCTTTGTGGACGATCCTGTGAGAGACGCCAACTCTGCCGACCAGCCGCAGATTGAGCTGCCCGAGTGTACAGAGGTTTTAACGTGCACAATGGTAAACAGATCAATTGTTGTAATACCTCTCTCAATTACTACACTGATGGGCCATCCACAAGCTCAGAGAAGGAGCTCATTCTACACCCAAGCTACAAATATTTATCATTGTTACGAACAAGTATTTTTGCTTTACTAACTTTTAGATGTGCTAATCTCAATGGGTGCCTGTAATTTGCAGAACAAGCTTGAATTATAATTTGTGGGGTTAAAAAAAAGCTAGATTGTGTTGGCTTGCCCTAAAATCAAGGAAAGAGAACTGGATTGCCAAAGGGGAATTGGACACGAATCTGTGCAAACCAAGTATTATTCAAATATAATTTATATAAATTTATATAAATATAATTACAAATATATTGTATTTCAGTTAATCATAAAAATGCAATTGCTTAGATCTCTATCAATGCGGTACTTTTTTCTCATTTTTTTTCTCTACTCTATATGCAAGTCCATCTGCAAAGAATTAACTTGTCTCCTAAGCCTTTTTGAAGTGTGTTTCCATAACAATCCCCATAGCAGTTTCAAAATAAAATGCCTTTGTGCATTCTCTCTCTCTCTATCCATCCGCCCATCCTAGTCAACAGTTATTCTCAAAAGATTTATGACACAGTACAGGTAAACCTTGACCTACAACCACAACTGAGCCCAAAATTCCTATTGACAATTGGCACTTGACTTTTGTCCCATTTTACCTTTCTTGCTGCAGTTAAGTGAATCACAGCATTTGTTAGATTAATAACATGGTTAAGTGAAGCTGGCTTCCCTATTGACTCTGCTCGTCAGAAGGTTGCAAAAAGAGATGACCTAATCCCAGGAAACTGCAACTATCATAAATATGAGCCAGTTGCCAAGCATCCAAATTTTGATCACATGTCCATGGATTGTCTCTTTTTGAAGTGCCGTTCTAAGTTTGAACAGTGACTAGATGATTGTTGTAAGTTGAGGGCTACCTTTATTAATAGCACTTAGCATTTAGACTTATATACCGCTTCCTAGTGCTTTACAACCATCTCTAAGCAGTTTACAGAGTCAGTCTATTGCCCCCAACAATCTGGGTCTTCATTTTATCGACCTCGGAAGGATAGAAGGCTGGGTCAACCTTGAACTGGTCAGAATCAAACTGCTGGCAGTCGGCAGAATTAGCCTGCAATACTGCATCCTAACCACTGCGCATTCACAGGTCCTATAGAGACAATCTTCAGTTACTTAGAACTTTGGGCTTGGATATTTCAATATTTTTCTTTTTCCTGTTGTGTATTCAGAGCGTTCCCACCAGCAGAGAGCATCATTGCATTTTTTGAATAAGACTTCTCCAGAAATCATCTTAACATCATTTTTGCTGTTATATCGCAGTGTAAATTTTCAGAATGCCTCTTCTCACTTTGTGTGTACATTTCCTTAGGTTTCTCAGGCTTCCTATTTAAAATACTCCAATCTATAGATGAACAAAAAAAACAGGGAAAGATCTGGTGTTTTGGATGGGCCAATCTATTTTGTATTTTGCAGTTCCAAAATGTTTATTTATCTTCAAAGCCACAACCCAAAGAAATTAATCATCAGTTCAAGTTAAAAATTGAAATTGAAATGTTGAGTGGGACTTTATTTGAAGGCAGGATTGTAACATTTGGAATTTGATTTTTCATGATAAACTGCTCTCACATGAGCAAAAATAATCTGACTAAACAGTACAAAAAAGAAAACAAAGTGGTTAAATCCAGTGATAACACCTGGAATACTTATTAATCTAATTTACAAAGATTTCCTAAAGAAAAAGCCATCTTCTTTTCTGAAAGAAGGTTGAATAAATTGGAAGGGGAAGGAAATACTTTGCTACATTAATATTGAAATTCTGGGAGCTTTACAACAATGGGAAGGGAAAACTGATTTAGGTTTTTAACTGAAGCAAATTTATTTATCATAAAAATGCAGCTTCAGTATATTGATTTGATCCTGTGTCAGTATTTCAATTGTTCATATCTACGGTATTGGCTTTCTGTTAGCAGAATTCAATTTAGTCCACTTTAAATTAAGTTGTGATCTGTTTACAATCATTGGCTTAAGTTTGTCTTAGGTGGGATCATACCTACGGTTCAACATTCGTTTATTTCATTGGATCCCTACCTACTCAAGAAATATGCCTACAGGTAGAATAATTTTCAGATTGATTTTAGATAAGTCGTGGATTATTAGTTATTTTGCTGCACTATTGATTAATAACATTATTTTACTGTTTTTTATTTTTAATATTTTTGGAAAGTTTTAATATTTTCAGTAACATTCTGATCTGCCAAAAGAATTTAAGATACTGGATGAATTAGAACCTTTGTCATCTACACGTATTGCTGGACTTAAAACAGTTCATTTACTGGCCACTCAGAGTTATAACAGCATGTAACTTATGACTGTTTTTGACACGTATGACCCTTGCCAGTTCCCCAAGGTCACATGGTAAAACTTGAGATTTTTGACAGCTGATTCTGATATTTATTATCCCTTTTTGTAACCTGGCAAGCAGAGTCCATGGGGAAGCTAGATTTGCTTAACAACCTTGTTACTAATTTATCAACTGCATTTATCTATGACAAGAAAGATCATAAATTGGGGACAAAATTCACTTAACAAATATACATTTAACATACATACATTTTGGACTCAGTTGTGGTCATACGTCAAGGAATTTAAGATACATGTAGATCTTGGTCAAAATGGTTCCTTTAAGGTTTTCTTTTTATCAAAATCATATTTTCAAGATGACCCCAATGGATTTGATGGACAGAGATAGTTTGGGATTTGGCTCAAGGAAAGAGAAGCTCCAGATGTTGTGACACTGGACATTGGAATTCCATCGTATATTCTGTCTCATCTTCTCTATGTGTTTAGCTTGGCTGGGAAAATGTTAACATTTTGTCTTCTTGCCTTTCAACAGCATGATTTTTCACTAGAGAAAAAGGTCCTTTACTGGATCGACTCAGCCTTGCGGCAAGAGAATCCCTGGTTTAACAGGACCCCGAATATGTATCCCACAGCTCCTCCTTGTTGGCTTCTGTTGGTGGACTCTAAAGAAAATGTGGCCAACAGCCACAAGGCAACAAGTTGCAAAACCAAAGAAATGATCCGTGTCCGAAGCTGTATGAACCTGGGCACCAAGTTTGAGAGGCTCCACTGCCCTAGAGAGAAGACGACAAAAAGGGAGGACTTAGGCCAGTGTCCTGAGGAGCAGGAAGGTTCAGAAGGCAAGGAGTCTTCCTCAACCACCTCTAAAGAACCTGACAGTGAAGAACCTTTAGCACCAATGCCCAATGTTCTACCTCAGCCTTTTGACCTTCCCCAAAGCAGGCCGAAGACTTCCCCAGGGCACTTAACTGCTGCATCAGAAAGCGGTTGCCCAAGATCCCTTTCGGGCAAGCAGAGGCAATCCACATATTTTTTAAACAGTGTGAAGAACGAGTTGGAAGGCGCCAAGAAGAAGCTGTTGGCGGTCATGCATCCCTTAAACCAAACCGCCACAGATTCTGCCTTGGTTTCTAAGGCTTTCTCTCTCCACCAGCACTCCAGAAGCAGCAGGAACTTTCAATTCGGAGCCGATTCCCCTCCTCGCTTAGCACAAACTTTAATCCCCACCCCACCACCACCTACTTCCTGTTGTAAGCCAAATCGGCTCCATTCAGCGGGGCTTATCCGTCCCATCCAACACCATAAACCTACCATGGCAGTAAGTAACAATCTTTCTTTTGTTTTTCCTTTTTTCCTGAATCATGATGTTATAGAACAAGGGTTTTCAAACTTGGCAAGTTTAAGACTTGTGGACTTCAACTCCCAGAATTCCTGAACTAACATGACTGGAGGGAGGATTCTGGGAGTTGAAATCCACAAGTCTTAACGCTGTCCAGCTTGAAGACCCCTATTATAGAATCACAAGACCCCTATTATAGAATCTGATGTTTGGGAGCCAAACATCAGAACCTTGGAGGTCTTCTAGTCCAACCCCTGCTCAAGCAGGAGGTCCTGTATCATTTCAGACAAGTGACTGTCTAGTCTCTTCCTAAAAACCTCCAATGATGGAGCACCCACGATTTCTGGTGGCAAGCTGTTCCACTGGTTGATTGTCCTCACTGTTAGGAAGTTTCTTCTCAATTCCAGGTTGCTTCTCTCTTTGGATAGTTTCTGTCCATTGTTTCTTGTCCTGCCCTTTAGTGCTTTGTAAAATAATTTGACCCCCCTCTTCTTTGTGGCAGCCCCTCAAATACTGGAATACTGCTATCATGTCACCCTTAATTCTTCTTTTCCATAGACTAGCCAAACCCAAATGCATTAACATTACAAAATGATGCTTTAAAGACAGTGTGAGAAAAATGTATAGGGCATTCTGGGTTACATGCAGTTGTCAAACAGTGTTGATAAACGCCTTGTGTGCATGAATGAGCCAGCTCATAATTCAGATAACTAGGTTGAGATTGTGCCTAAATCACGGTCTCATCCAGCACTGCTCCTGTTGTGCAAATACATGGTTAACTAAGATCAAAATGTCTGTTTGTACTAAAAGGGGATCTGCTTAAAAGCTGAAAGGGACAATGTGAAAACCAGTGATTCCCAGGCTACAGAGGATCATTGTTTAAACATCTCAGCTGCCCAAGGGAGACACCAAATGTCTATGAATTTGGCAGGGCAGGAGGAAGAAACTTAAAAGCTGCAGGATAGACAGATGAAAATTCTGCTCTCTTTGCACTGATATGGACCATCAGTCACTGTGTTCTGGCTTCGTTCTTCCCTGAGATATAATAAGCTTTTTTAAAGTGATCTATGGGAACTTTCTGAAAAGTCTAGCCAAGAGCTGACTTAAGGATTAAGTGTCTGGAGATCTATAGTTTACTGCTTAGCTTGGATATGGAATCTGAGTGTTGTATTAAAAAGGGTTGAGTGTGACTGACTTTGGATGTAGCTGAAAAGCAGAGATAGGCAACCTTTGTGGACCCCAGAGCATTTCAACCTCACAAAATGACCACTGGGTTTGACTGGTCACAAAATACCCATTTAATAAAAATGAATTAGTGAAGTTGCTTTCTATAATCCCTTCTAGCTCTTCAAATAATTCAAGTACAACACTGCCTTATTTGTTTTGAGCAGATGGTCACATTCCTAATAAAGCATCTTCTACCATTTTTATGGCATTTGTTTAAACAGGTGAGTGGCTGGGTAACTTAGTGGTTAGATTATTGCCCTTGGTCTAAGAGACAGAGGTTCAAATCCCAGCTGCTCCTTTTCTCCAGAAGTGGTGGGTGCTCCATCACTGGAGGTTTTTCAGAAGAGACTAGACAGCCACTTGTCCAGAGTGGTATAGGATCTCACACCATGGTCAGTGGGTTGGAGTAGAAGACTTCCAAGGTCCCTCCCAACCCTCTTATTCTATGTTCTAAATACAGGTAGTCCTCGACTTACAAAAGTTCACTTAGAGACTATTCAAAGTTACAAAAAAAGTGACTTATGACCATTTTTCAGACTTATGACTGTTGTAGCACCCCCATGGTCACACTATTTACATTCAGATGCTTGACATCTGACTCACATATATGACAGTTGCCGTGTCCCGTGATGCAACCTTCTGACAGCAAAGTCATTGGGGAAACCAGATTCACTTAACAACCAGGTGACTAACTTAGCAACTGCAGTGATTCACCAAGCAAAATGTAGCAAGAAAAGTCATAACATGGGACGAAACTTACTTAACTAATTTCTCATTTAGCAGCATAAATTTTGGGCTCAATTGTGGTTGTAAGTTGAGGACTACCTGTACAAATGTTTCTTGAGAAAGTCTCTTACCTTCTAGCATTCTAAATTCCTCATTTGTTTTATTTTACTCTACTTTACTTTATTTTATTTTATTATTTTATTTTATTTATTTTATTGCTTAAAATAAACGAAAAGAAATCAAAAGTCAGATCTCAAGGGAGCACCACTGATGACTGTGGACACGTGACCTAGTGAATTACTTCAAAATAAAATTCAGACTGCTTCATTTTGTATGCTTCATTAACACATATGCATATTGTAGCTTGATTATCGCACAATAGGAAAAGACAAGAATTTGCAATGTATCCTATCTAATCCCTATTAAGGTCATCCAAGAAGAATCTCCCCCAGGGAAGGAATATCATTTCTTGGTCTTTTCCTTCCTGTTTTTTAAGCCATTAATGAGGAGTTGATACTGCAGTGGACGAGCTGCTGATGAGTCATCTTTATCCCTGAGCCTTTATCCTTCTCAATTTCCAAAACTCCACAAACAAGATCAGTTCCAAAGCTTCAAAGAGGCTTTGCATTTGATGACTTTTTCAGCATCTTGGAAAAGAAACGAAGAGCTGATTCAGCAACTGCTTCCTATTCCTTGTTGACTTGTCCTTACCTCCTTGGTTCCTCCAAGCCAGATACAAGGTTTATTCTTAAATCATGCAACACATCAAATAGGAATGGTCTTGGTAACCTTAAGATGGTCTTGATTTTAGCTCCAACTACCTTAACATCTGTATAACATTTGAGACTTTCACCCAACGGTGCTGAAAACTATATACCCTAAAATTATGTTGGAACATAGAATAATATGGTTGGAAGGGATTTTGGAGATCTTATCTTATACCATTCCAGACAAATGGCTGCCTAATCTCTTCTTGAAAGCCTCCAGTGACAAAGCATCCACAACTTCCACTGATTAATTGTTCTCACTATCAGGAAATTTCTCCTTAGTTCTAGATTGGATCTCTGTTTAATAATCTTCCACCGTTACTTCTTGTCCTGCCCTCAGATGCTCTAGAGAATAGCTCAGTCCCCCCTCTTCTCTCTGATAGCCCCTCAACTGTTGGAAGCTTGCTACAATATCACCTCTAGTCCTTCTCTTTGTTAGACTAGACATTACTACTTTCCTGTTTTTCTGCTCATATTATTATGACATTTAATACCCGCAAGGAAGATAGTTTTCTTCTCTGTAGGATACTTAGAAGGAGGCAAGAGTTAAACTAGGGTGACTTAAGGTAATATAAGCATCACTCGTGTGTGCCAAACTATATGATGAAATTATTTTGGACTCTTATCGGTTTAGCATGGAGAATGAATGGAATTGAATGTTTTAATTCTCTGTAAGCTCCATCATCCAGAAGTTTTTGTTTTTCATTTTGTCGAGGTTTTGTTTCATGTGGTTTTATTTGATGAGTGTTTGGCTGCATTGCTTGTTGTTACTTTGAACATGGGGCTCTTAAGATTTAAGAGTCCTGTACACTTTGAGAGGCGACAGCTGAAGCCCAGTTAACAAAACTTATAAATAAACATAAGCAAATTAATGTTTTGATCCTAAAATGTAAATAACATATATGAAATGTATTTGAGAGAGAGAGAGAGGGAGAGAATCTAAATACTTGTAGAGTGTTTGCATTTTAAGGTTTGATTTGTGTGAAGGTCCTTGGCTTGCTTTTCTTCAATGAATGCTGTTTTGCAAATACAAAATTCTTCCACTATTTTATCCCTAGTGTGTGTTAGAAATTTGAAATATGTTATCAAGGAAAGTTTCCACCACTTGGAAACTGATCATATAGACAAGAAAGGGGAAAAAGCTTGGAAATTTATCTCATCCACAAAATTACTCTTAGATGTTGGTTGAATTGCTTAGTCCTCTTTTTTGCCACTTTACACGTCAAAATCAAAGTATTCTTAAACACACATGTCAGCAACCCATTGCTGCAATTCAGGGACATATTTGTCCTTCCAATGTTGTATAATAATTATTTTGGCTGTATCCCATGCATAAAAGAGCCACATTTCTCATTGTCTTGATAGATTCCAAATGCTGGGGATACAGCCAAGCAAAACATCATCATTCTTGAATCAACCAAGATCGATCTAAATTTGTGTTAGCAATCCTATGGTTCTAAGCCCAAAATGTAATAATAATCAGACAAATCCAACCATATAAGTAATGTTCCAATATCTCAATCGCAATTCAAGCAAAAACTCTTAAACATTTGTAGAGGTATCCATACCTAAAAAAAGCTTGGATGAAATTAGATTAATGGGTGGAATCAATTAATTAATAATAATTAAGCTTGTTAAAGAGAGATCCAACCTAGAAGTAAAGAGAAATTTTCTGACAATGTGAACAATTAATCAACAGAACAGCTTGCCTCCAGAAGTATATATATGATAGTCAGGGTATATTATTCCCAGCAGTTCCAGCAATAGTAGTTCTGATAGATACAGATATAGATATTGCTGGGAACTGCTGGGAATATTATAACCTGACTGTCATAGCCAGAGACAGCCTAAGAGAGGGCTTGAATGATGACCAGAAAAAAAAACAGTCATGGAAGGACTTCACCACCATCTGAAAACTGTACCAAGGGAAACGTTTCCCCAAACTACATCAACCATATTTTTGAATGATACAAAGATGTCATTTTAAGTTAAAAGCGTCAATGTTTTATTTCCCAGGACCCAGCTTCCCTGTCTTCATTATTGTTTCATCAGCCTTTGTCATCTCCTTGGAAACATAACAATTTTTATTCCAAATCAGGATGGTTCTGAATCAGCGTTAGAAAAACAGAAATGAAAACAGGATGTTAATAGGTGTGGGGGTGGGGAAAGATTGTTCTAACTGTGGGAATTTTCCTGGCTCGCTTTATGGCTGGGCTGAATTAATTTTAATATGACAAAGACCTGAAGCGCTTTCTTGGCATACCCGCAATGGTTGCACATATTCCAGGGGAGAACAACATCCTTCTGAAAAGTCTCATGAAAGAGCAGATGGCTAATAAAGATTTCTCCAAGTTAACTGACATTAAACGCTCTTGTTTTATTTTTATTTTTCAGTCTCTCAGCCCGTATTCCTGCCTCCCACCCCCACCAGGGACCCAGCAACCTCTTAGTCCCCACAGAGCTCACCCGGACTCCACCACCGATCTGCTCTCGGTGCTGAGCCAAGAGGAGCGCGAACTGATTGAGCCGGTGGTAGCCTTGGGTTATCCGATACGCCGTGCGATCCTTGCTTTGCAGAAGACCGGGAGACAAAGCTTAGGACAGGTAGAACAGAACTAGGACTGGTTCTCTTCCCAAAGAGGGGACATCTTTGTTGGTGTCAGAGAAGGTGTGCCCTCTCCAGGTGATACAACACTATTTCCAGAAGGCTGTCATGAGTACACCTGATTGTCAAAAGTGGAAAGAGCTGATCTGCAGAAGATTTGGGGTTCAATTTCCCCTCTCCAAATGTTGTTGTTGCTAGTTGAGAAGTCGTGTCCAATCCATCGCAACTCCATGGACAACGTTCCTCCAGGCCTTCCTGTCCTCTACCATCCTCTGGAGTCCATTTAAGCTCACACCAACTACTTCAGTGATTCCATCCAAGCACTTCATTCTCTGCCGTCCTCTTCTTCTATTGCCCTCAATCTTTCCCAGCATTAGGGTCTTCTCCAGTGAGTCTTTCCTTCTCATGAGGTGGCCAAAGTCTTTGATTTTCATCTTCAGGATCTGGCCTTCTTAAGAGCAGTCGGGGTTGATCTCCTCTAGAACTGACCAGTTGGATCACCTTGCCTTCCAAGAGACTTGCAGGAGTCTCCTCTCCAAATAAGATGGGGCAAATTCCTACCCTGAAAGCTAGGGAAAGTGTTTCCAACTCTCTAGGTCAAGGTGAAGAAAATACATGATATGCTGGTAGGGTGGGCCCATCCCTTTCATGTATTTGCCTCTCTGGTACCTCCTTCCTTGCCAACTCAAATTCTGGAGAGACAGATGGCTCTCTTTTTGGCAAACTGGAAGTTTTGCTTCAGACTCTTGAAATTGAAATGTGTATTGTCTTTATGGCAAAATGGAGAATGGTTTTTTTTCCCCCTATGGTGCCATAATTTGGGGAAAGGGTGCTGAGATGCCATGGGAGTCTGGCTTCTGTTGTGATAACCCTGAAAACTCCAGGGACAATGTCTCTGACTCCTGGTTGAAAGATTTTATGGGGCAGTTCTTAGCCACGGAAACTTAACTTGGGTTTATCAGTTTACTTCAGCCTTGTGCTAAGATGCAATCTGAGTTACTTTGAAATAACAGCAACAAGAGCAACACACCAAGCTTGGTAGAGATGTAATGCAACCAGGGGTGGGGAGAGTAGTCAACAAAGTTAAAATGGCAACGCACAATTCAAGCTCTGCCCTTTTTTATATTCCCTCCATGTTAAAAGAAAAAAAAAAGAGAGTGGGGTTTTGATTGTGTGGTCATGGCCACCATCTTGACATTTGGACACCTTCCCACAGCTGCTTCTGATTTGCCACCCAAAAAGCATAGCGAACCAGAGATTGCAACAATCAATATATGAGCAACAAATAAGCAACGTTAGACAAATAGCATAGTCAGAAGCATAACCACCAAATATTTTGAAAGGCTCGAGGGCTAGAAAATCCTTAGTGAAGACTGTCCATGACCTTTCATTCAAGGAAGCAGGTTTTATTTACAAATAAATACTTATTTACAAACAAATACTTACTTGCAAATCCAAAATCAGCTTCTCCAAATCGCACCTTCACCAGGGTCATCATTCTAATTACATGATTTGCATTTCTGGTTGTTATTTGTATTAACAACTTCTAGAAGTGCAGAAATTTCACCCAGCGTGTCATTACAGAACTGACAGTTTCATTTTTCCTTCTGCTGCCACTCTACCAAAGGAAAATGGTTCAAGGTCAAAACACTTTGACCCTATCACCATCTGCATGCCCCTCAAAAGGATACCCATCCCTCTTAATGAAAAACAAATGTAAAAGCAAGATTGCAATTAAGCAGAGAAAAGCCAACTGAACAGTTGCACACTTTGGCTGTATTAAAATTTCTCCTTAGCCTTTGAATAATTATTCCTCTCCAATATTAACATAGTTTATTTTCCATGGTTAATAACTGGAAACACTTTATTTTTATTAGCTTCCATTTGAACTCCAGGTTTATCCCTCTCAACAGCCATTGAGTTTAAGGCTGTTTTTTAATCCCCTATTCCCAAAATGAGACACTTGTGCGTTTCCTCGGAATTTATCCATCAGTTTTGGGATTGAGGGCTGAATTGTGTCTCAAGGGCTATTGCTGGGTCCCTTCACTAGCTGTGCCCATTTCTGGCCTGGAAGAATGTACTGTTTCCATGAAAATGGGTTTTTAAAAATAGGATGGAGGCTTCCTCTGGCCAATCATGGATTCCCAAGGGATGAAGGGCTGCTGTGGTATTTAAAAGTGAATGCTTTGGAGAACTATGCAGTCAGTTCTCCAAGAATAAAATCAAAAATAATTCTAGGCTTTTCCATGACAGACTCCATTTCTCAGACTCACAAGAAGGGAACTTTTGTCTCTCTCCAGGTGCTGAGCTTAGCTTTCTTAGATCCAGAGAGTCATCTAATCAGCCAAGCAGCCTTAGTCCCAAAGGTGCTTTTTCAAGAGGCAACTGGACTTTCTGATTTTTCTTTGAAGATGTTTTGTTTCTCGTCCAAGAAGCTTCTTCAGCTCTCAAGAAGCTTCTTGGATGAGAAGGGAAACGTCTTCAAAGAAAAAACAGAATGTCCAGTTGCCCCTTGAAAAAGCACTTTTGGGACAACCATGACCTGGATGACTGAGAATCTCCACGTACAAACTAATTTAACTTTTTCCAAGATCTTCGCATTCAAAAAACTGAATAAAATCTGTAAAGAGTTTTCATGTGCATTACAGGAAGCAGTGATTAGATTTATATCAGCAAATGTGCCAGTCTTCAGATTCCTCACACTTCAGTAGACATATTTTAGCCCTTAGTCCATGTGGGTGAACCTTGCCAAACATGGCTTATTCAACAACAAAAGATTAATTTGACGGCTGAGCACAGCCTGTAATGTATGAATAGTCAAAGTCTTGCAGCTTTTGTGATACAACTGCACCACATAAAAAGCTTTTGCAAGCTTCTTTCTATGGTTGCTTTAGCCTTTCCTCCACCTGTTAAAATTTTACACAAAAGCCAAACATTTACTTTACCCGATGGTGAAATCCTGGAGCTTTGCTACAGAAATTCAAGGCTTAGAAATTGTTTCTCCATTGCCAGCCATTAATTGTGTAATCCTGATTCTGCTGGTTGGGATATTCTTCATTCAAGGTATATAATATTTTAAAGATACAATACACTTCATCTTTTTTTTTCTGCTAAAACAAGATGAAAGAGACTGATAGCACCTTGAAGTCTAGAAAGAAATTTATTAGTTGACAGTTGCAATCGTATGCATGAAGTCTTGTTCTAAATCATGTTTCAAGTTATTCTCTTAATCCTAGAAAGAAGCCAAGGGCAACTCAGTCCCAAAATTATTGCCAACAAACGATAGGGTTTAGCCAAGTACTTGAAGGCTAAAAAAATGTTCCAGGAAATAAGTGTTTTATATACATAATATATATTCTATACACAATAGAAGACAATATTTGTTGCATGAGGTTGAATTGTGGGCTCCTTAATGCTCTCTGAACTTGGTTGTTTGGGTTTTTTTTGCAGACATTTAATTATCAAACTAGGTAATAGCATTATTGCTAGAATAGACAGCAAACCCCAATCCCTTCTAGTATTGATGATATTATCTAGTTCAGTAATAAAATATCTGCAAAGGAAACCACCAAGCTTATAGAGTATCAATCAGGGACCAGTATAGGGACCCGTGTGTGTGTGTGTGTGTGTGTGTGTGTGTGTGTGTGTGTGAGAGAGAGAGAGAGAGAGAGAGAGAGAGAGAGAGAGAGAGAGAGAG
>BLBF01000077.1:6896041-6907331 GCA_015471245.1 Laticauda colubrina | reverse complement strand
GAGAGAGAGAGAGAGAGAGAGAGAGAGAGAGAGAGAGAGAGAGAGAGAGAAGGCACGCACTCACACACAAACACACACACACACACATACTCGAGCACTGTTGCATAGGAACTAATCAGAAATACTTTAAAAATGTGAAAGTGATCATTAGTGACATTAGAAAAGAGTTGTTGAGTGTGACATAGTGATTCTGCATCTGTGCTCCCCAAATTTTGGTTGCTCACTTGATGGACTCCTCTTTCTCCACAGTGGTGGCTTTGCATGTATTCTCACCTTTTTAGAGTTAGTCTAAAAAGAGAATTCCCTTTTTTAAAATCAAAGTCTTCCATATGCATCAGTGGAAGACAAATTATTTTGCAGAGAAAGTAGTAATCCCACATTTTTTTTTAAGAAGAGCTCAGCACAGCACATCTAGTTCTCCCTTTCTCATTTTGTATTCATAAAAAATATCCCAAGGGAAGTGAAGCAGATTTTTGGAAAATTAGGACTTTTGATGAAAATGTAGTTGAAATAAACTAAGGAGGAGAATTCTGCGTATTGGAAGAATCTAAATTTAAATAATCTTAAAAGATACTCCTGCAGAAAAGGGGACTGTATCATTTCTCCAGGTCAGTACTTCAATTGCTAAACTGCTTCTATACTCAGGAAGTTTTTTTCTTAATTCATTTGGAATCTGCCTTCCTATGGCTGCAATTGTGGTCACCTTTTTACCTACTTCCCAAGCTTGGTCAGCTAGGTATTCTCCAGATATGTAGGACTATGATTCCCATTATCCTCATCATGCAACCAATATAATTACTTGGGTTGAGAAGTGTCAAGACACAAGGAATCAGGACCATAGTTAAATTGCAGTTCAGAAGATAAGAATCAACAGAATTCAAGAAGGGTTGGACTTAGACCATTTCTAGAAACATAAGGATTCTAAGCTAATGACTCATTTAACTTCATCTCCCCCTTCACTTCTTTCTGCTATTTGACAGGGAAGCTGCCATTACTAGTTTGCTTGCATTGATCTGGTTGCCCTTTGCAAGTGATGATCCCAGGGTTCCAGATTATATTACTGGTTCTACAAAGTAAGGGAGGGGTTGTGTTGGTTGTGTCCTAAACTATGGTCTAGGAAGTGGATTGATCCCTTTTTACTGAAATTGTGCTCAGTTAACAGCATTTCAATTTCTTCTGCTTTCCTTTTAACAGTTTCTCAGTTATCTCAGTGCCTGCGATAGACTTCTGAAACAGGGTTACGAAGAGGCCCAGGTTATAGAAGCAATGGAAATGTTCCAGAACTCGGAGAAAAAAGTGAGAGCCCAACTTCTGTTGAAAAGTTGACCAAATTCCTTTGCTTACAATGTGATATCAGTCAAATCAATGAAAAAAAAATGATTGTTTCCAACTGCATGGGTTTTTTTTTGTATGTGTGTGAATGTTATTAACAGTTGATAGAGAGCACAAAAACTAACACAAACTAATGTGGAGAGGAAAAGAAGGAGGGAGGGAAGAAGGAAGGAAGGAGAGACAAAAGAAAGAAAAAAATAAAAAAGGAAGAAAGGAAAAGAAAAAAGAAAAAAGGAAGAATGAGGAAGAAAAGGAGGGAGGAAGGAAGGAAGGATCTACATACTTTTTAATTCTGTTCTGACAATGAGAAGTCCAAAATGGCTCACAATAATCAGCCTGGCTACAGTTGGGAAGAATTCAAAATAAAAAAAATTAGAAGAAATGGCCTTTGCCATAAGGTTGGAACATTTTTTTTTAGCTCACTGGCAAAAGGCTTGAGGGTTGCTTTCAATGTCACTCTATGAAGATCGAAAGCTAAGTGGACTGTCTTGCTTTTTTTCTTTTATTTTAAAAATGTTTTGCTTCTCATTCAAGAAGCTTTTTGGATGATAAGTGAAATGTTTTCAACATTTCAACCTAAGAAAGTCCACTTGGCTTTTGGAAAAAACACATTTGAGACCGCCATGACCTGGACGATTGAGTATCTCCGTAAACATCTATAGATGGTATTATTAGGAAGTCTCGGATGGGTGTTTTTGTTATCTTTCTTCTCTCCATCATTCTTCAGCCTCCCTGGCTGCCCACACTTTTCAATGTGCAGAAGGTACTACAGGACAATTCCTTCCAAATGTAATGAAGCCAAGGAGGCTGCAGGTGATTAGAGAACTAACAATCTGGAGATTTCCCCAAGTTGAAAGCAGTTTCTTTTTGGGGGGGAATGCTGGAAACATAATGCAGGAATTTGGAAGTGGGGGGAGGGAAAACACAACACAAATTGCTGCCAGCCAGTTGCCAGCATCTCTTCCTTTTAGCCATGATGTGGCTTATGCTTTTCCATGTTTGCTTATTGATGGCTCACTGATGTTACAGATCAGTTCCCTGCTCAAAAAAACAAACCCTGATTGTCATTTTGCAACTGGGCTTTCCAATACAGATTGGTATTCTTGGCGAGATACAGCCTCTTGTGTCATGTTCTCTTGTTCAGAATTCTGAAGGCTTTAGTCCTCATAACTTTATAAAACTGGGTTTCTTTCTTATGGGCGTATCAGAGCACTTGTGGAAATGCACTCCGCATTCCCACAATGGTCTCACGGCTCCTGTTCTTCCTTCCCACTGCAGGCATTAGAATTCCTTCGCCTCTTAGCCCAATTCAACGACATGGGCTTCCGACAAGCTGACATCAAAGAAGTCCTCCTGTTGTGTGAAAACCACCGAGACAGGGCCCTGGAGGAGCTCATGACACAAAGCCAATGACAGCAGCCCAGCATCCTCCCCTCCCCTCCCTTCCTCTCCCCTTCCCTCCTGAGTCTGTAAATATTGCACTCTTACGATTCTCTTTAATCACCATTTGGAAAGTTCACCTTTGTGATTTGTTCTAATCTCTTTTTTTTAAAGCTCCTTGTTATTGAACCATCCCTGGATAAACATGGGGATGTACAAGCCAGCATGAATGACTTGATTCTAGTTGGTTCCTATGGTGCCTGAAAGGCTTTGTTTATCATTATTATTATATCTTTTATTCATTAAACATGAAACTGAGTCAACTGAACATTTAAAAATGTATCACAAATCACAAAATGTATCACAAATATAAAAATGTATCACAAACCATTGACTGGTGCTAATGGTTGATAAGGGTTGTTGTTGTTATTATATACTTTATTCACTAAACATGAAACTCACTCAACTGAACATTCAAAAACCCATCACAAACACCATTGACTGGCACTGATGGTTGATACGGGTTGCTGCCAGCATTGTAGGTATCAACCAAGTATCTTCTTAAGATGTATGATGTTCCGAGTCGTGCAGTTTTTTGCAGTTCCACTGGTGTTATTACAGGAAGCTGCAATTTCTTGATGTGTTTTATAAAATTCTTGGACATAGTACCAAGTGCTCCAATGACAACAGATACCATGTCACATGTTTTGCCTATAATCGCATAGTTTTGATGGCCAGGTCGCGATATTTTGTGTTTTTTTTCCAGTTCTTTTTCTTTGACTCTAGTATCTCCTGGTACCGCGATATCAATAAATTGTACGTTTCGGTTTTTGACAACTGTGATATCTGGCATGTTGTCTTCCATCTGTATTCGAAAGTCCCACAAGATTTTCAATTTCTCATTAATAACTTTTTCCACTTTATGTTCCCATGACATTGTCATCATCATCATCATCATCAAACATTTTTAGCTGACACTTTAACATTTGAAAACAATAACATAAAACAAATAAGGAATAAATTAAAGTAAGTACAGTAGTAATCTTTCCTGGAAGGACCAATCAGAAGAGAGCTGCAAGGGACCCTCTAGGTCCATGATAGCGAACCTATGGCACACGTGCCAGAAGTGGCATGCAGAGCCATCTCTCCAGGCACGCCAGCTGTTGCCCATTGGCCTTCCAGGTTCTGGTGCATATGTGTGTGTGCGCCAGGGAGTTGCTCTTCTGGTTTCTGGCACTCCCTCGTGCATGCGCTCCCGTTTCAACACTTGGTACCAAAAAAGTTTGCCAACTAACTGTTCTAGGTCTTCTAGTCCAAACCCCAATTCAAGCAGGAGACCTGATACAATTTCAGACAAATGGGTGCCTAGCGTCTTTAAAAACCTCCAGTGATGAAGCATCAGATGTTCTTACAACCTTCTCTTTGTGATATTAATTATTCCACTACCGTAGGTGAAGTGGGATGCTTTTATTTATCTTATTTATTAAATTTATATGCTACATATCTCAACGAGATATGGAGACTTTGGATCCTGATCATTCAACAGCATTGCAGTAGTTTCTTGGGCCGTGTTCACTCTGGGCACTTAATTTTGGTATTTAGAATCATAGAGCTAGAAGGGGTCTCAGGGGTCTTCTAGTCCAACCCCCTTCTTAGGGCAGGAGACCTTACAGCATCCTGGTCAAATGGTTACGATTTGTCTACAAGTCTATTCTTGAAAACCTCCAGTGATGGAGCGCACACAGCTGCGGGAGGCAAGCTATTCCCTTGTTCTCACTGTCAGAAAATGTCTCCTTTTGGATTGGACTTGTCTTTTAACAAGTTTCCACCCACAACTTCTTGTCCTGCCTTCTGGTGTTTTGGAGAATAAGTCAACCCTCTCTTCTTTGTGACAGTTGCTCAAGTGCTGGAAGGCCTGTGCCCCCCCCCCCCCAATCCTTTTCTTTGATAGGCGAGACACCTAGTTCTTTTTTTTTTTGCAAGTCTGGCTTAAAGGATTCCCATGGAAGCGCTTCATGCTATGATCAGATCCCTCTTATCTCTGATTAGCCTACGATTCCAGTTTGGGCCTTGCATTAGAAGCTGATGGAATTAACTACATTCTTTTAAACAAGACCATCTGGATTGAACAAAACCATTTAGTGCAAAAAGAATAAACCCTGTTAAAAATTCATCTCTAAATTGGCTCAACCTCTATTTATTTTGAAGCCATTAGTCCCCTACCAGGGGTCTATTTATAGCCTGTCCCAGCTTTAATTGCTGAGAATATAAATTCTATAAACACATACACAGAACTTGTTTATATCACCACAGGAAACGGGTTGCTAGCTAAAGGAACAAACTTGGCAAGAGCCTCTCAGCTCCATGGAACGGCAAGTGTTTTCCTCTGAAGCAGTGAAACTTAAATACTTCGCACTGAACTGAAGTCCAAGTCTGCATTCAAATGGAGTAAAACCAGATTAACGTTCCTTAAAGTTTAGCCAGTTTCTTCCTGGCACACTTTTATTTTTATTTTCGTTTAATTAACATTTTACATTTTCTGTACTCCGGTTGAAATGCCTGAGCTCTGAAAGCAGGATGTTCATGTTGCTGTGATTCAGTGGTGAGAACCCAAGGCAGTTAATCCATCTCACTTTTCAGCAGATGCAAAGGTTACAGAGAAGGTCACAGGTTCAACCCCACAGGTAAGAGTCGGGAAAGTTTCCTGCCCATGACTGAAAAACAGCTGTTTCCTCTACTGAGACGGATAGATCTGTGGTCTGCAGAAGACACTTTCTCGCCTACTTAAGGACTTTCATCTTTCCATTTGGAGAACATATCAAGAGAGATTTAACCTGTCTAGGAAGAAAGACTTCTCTGTAAAACCTATTTAACAAGGTAGAGGCCTCACTCTTGGTGTCCTTCAGGGGTAGAACATATTTTGGGCAGGCAAAAGTCTCAGGATGAACCTCCTAGCATCCTTGGCAGCATCTGGAAATGTTTCTTAAGTCCCCAGAAACGTTCAGTAAGAGGTAGTTGCACAGCGAGTATGATTTATCCTAAGGCATTTTCTATGCAACATCTCCACTGGGTTTTGCACTGCATGCTAAATGGAGACCAGCAGTTACCAGTTCAGAGTGTTCTCAGTACCCTATCATAGTGTAGCATTGAACCTGGCTATTGCCTTATAAGCCCAAAAATGCATCAAATTCAGACAGGACATATAATCAACGAGGAAAAGAGAACTGACAAGTTAAAGTTGGCTAATTTTCACTTCATTTTTATGGCTTAGTGAGAGGTGCAAATCCCAACCTATTTGTTTAACTTATGACTCATTATTATGCATACTTGCAAAAGGGATGAATTTAACAAGCAAATTAAATATGTTGCCTGAACCCAGTTGGTGATAGCCAGCTTCTGTTTACCAGGTGATGGGACTAAACAAACCTGGCCAAAATTTCAGGAGACCTTATCCCAAATGTCCTAGATCTCTGATGGATTAGTGGCCTTTTCTGCTTATAGGTCAGTACCATCTACTACCTCTACCAAGGCTTGGCCTATCAGAATAATCTTGTTGCCACAAATGGGTAGATGGAAAGTTCATTGCTCACCATTCATAAAGCCTCAAAACCATCTACAGTACTAGACCATGGTTCATGGTGGATTGGCTGAAGCTTGCCACAAGCACCTTTTTGAGACCTTCTTCACTTTGCATCATGATCTCATAATGGTTAGATCGCAGGAAGTCTGGAACAATTAAAAAGTGGATTATCCAGGAAAGTCCAGATGTGATGTCAGATGGCCACCACTGAATAATCCAAGGAGTTGCCATGTTTATGTTGCAATACTGTGGTCTGTTTTTGGAAACCTGAGAAGAAAAGTTTGCAAGGACCCACTTCTTGGGAAGCCAGCTTTCTCCTTTTTGAACTTCCACGTGCTGTCCTCTATGGTGTACAGCAAGGTCAACATCTTGTTGACCGTATAAATCGTGTCCCCCTTCACGACAGCCGTGAAGAGCGCTCCTTTGCTGTTCATGTACTGGCCAGGTAAAGAGGTCCATTGCATTGTTGTGAGATTGAAGCGGTCTACCATGCATCGCAGGAAGTCATCGAAAGGACCATTGCGCATGATGTAGATATTGTCTCTATGAGACACCATACAGTGGCCGTAACTCTGAGGCCGAGTCAGGGTTGAGATGGGAAGCCATTCATCCTTCTGGGGCAGATACTCATAGATGATTGTGGTGTCAAGAGGCTTCCACAAACAAACAAAGATCCGTCCCATGGCTTGGGCACAGGGTACAGCTGCTGCTGGTTGAGGCAAATCCGACAGGAAGTCCCACTTGTTGGTAGACAGGTTGAATTTTTCTACTGATTTCAGCGGTGTCTTCTCAAATTCACCACCAATGGCATAAAGAGTATCTTCCAGGGCTGTCAAGGTGATATCGTACCGAAGTTGCTGAGGGCTGGAAAATTCACTCCAGATGTTGGTTACCGGATCGTAGCAAAAGCTTTGGTCCACAATCTGCTTGTTGTACCCATAGACCCCACCCACAATGTAAATTTTGTTATCCAGGGTTGTCATGCCAGCTAGAAAGGTGCTGGCAGTGAGTGGCAAGTAAGAAAGAGTCCTCCAGGTGTTGGTTTCCTCATCCAGGTAGCAAACAGAGCGTGAGACATCCTCCAAGAACTCAAAAGTAGGTGTATGAGCCCCCACAGCCACAAAGCTACTAGGGAGAAGAGACTCTACATAATCCAAAAGATCTGGAGAAAGGCAGTCCAGGTATTCCTCCAGTTCAGAATAACTATCTCTGATGTAGAGGGCAGCTCTGTGGAAGAGATCCAGAAGACCAAACATTGCCGCAGCTTGGTACAGAATGATGCAGTTGTCAGAATTGATGGATGCAATCAGATACTTGGCCAGGACTTTCACCTGCAAGAAGGAGGCACATTCCACCACCTTGAGGTTTTCCTCACAGCTTAGCAGAGGACAGTCCCCTTCCAGGACTTTTAACAGGATGCAAAATCCAGTGGCACTCAGGCTCCTGATCCGGATCTCCTCTTGAGTACTCTCTTTCATGCCAGACTGGAAGAGTGCACGGAAATATTCACTGTGTTCCACCAGAAGAGCCTTTTCCACCGAGAAGAAGGTGTCTTCCACTTGGATCCGGACGTGATCCACAAGCGGTGACTGCATAGCCCCGTATCCTTAGCCAGGATCACTTTCTCCCTCGTCCATCCACCCCAGCGTGTTGCCAGGGACAAAGCAGCACTCCCTGTTAACTTCTAACCTTCGGTGTTGGCTCGAACAGCTAAGGTATGCTTGCCTGCTCTATATATAAATACTTCCTTCTAAAGATAACTGGTCTCCATGTGACCAGAGGAGCCAGCAACATGAGCAGGATCAGATCCTTCCAATGCAATTTGCAAGCTGATAGCAGTAGCATTTCTTCGGTTCCGTGCAAAGGAGAGCAGCTGAAACAAAACAAAACAATGCCCTCTTTGAATTAGACAGATCTTCAAAGGTGACTTTCAGTGCAAGGTGATTGCGGCCCTGAGTAAAATGGCCCTCGTTGCCTCTAGAATGGGGGTGCCCCATTTCCTCTGGGGTACAAGGACACTTGGCTTGTGTGTGCAATGCCAGAGGGGACAATGCAGTAGTTGATGGGGACAGGACAAATACTACATCTGATTTCAGTTGGTTTATGTCCTAGCTAAGGTTAATTTACATTTCTTTTCCTATCCAGCCACATATTTAATTATCTCTTCTCTCTTTCAGATCAAAAGTTGCAAATCTGATTACAGCTTTTGAAGATCAGTGGGGGGCTGCACCTCAGCCTTGAGGGGAAGGAATTTCCACATGACGCGAGACCTTCTCTTGTAGGGCTTGCCGTTGGGAGGGAGGTTCTTCAAGAACTGTATAGGGCAGTGTTCCCCAACTTGGCAGCTAAGAAGGATAGACTTCAACTCCCAGAATTCCCCAGTCAGCCATTAAGAGGAGTCAAAGTCCATCCATCTTAAAGTTGCCACATTGAGTCAGAGGAATCTAGGATTAAATCAAGGGCTAAGTGAACCTGGATTCCCGCTAATAACAGAAGATTCAGGAATACCAAAGATTGCAAGGATTTTGCAATCAGTTTCATGGAAGCTTATTCTCCAGAACTGATTTTTTAAAAATATTAGCTATGTTAGCAGTTGAGCAAGACCAGGTTAGGGCTGAAATATAGTCAAGACGACAGCCACAATAGCTCAGTCGAAGCTCTTCTTTTTTATGTATTTCATACACAACTTGGTTGCACTATCAGGGCTCATCCTGATCTCCCCCCCCCCCCCCCAACATCCTGTAGAGGCCCTTGTAGAAGACAAGGGAATGACTTTGTCTTCTGCAGGGTCAGGAAGAAGAGCTGCTACCAAGGCAGTGGTCAGATAAACAATGCTGGATTGAAACCTGGGCCAAGAAAACAATATAATTTGAGAAGACTCATCTCAGGCAGTTCACAGTTCACACAATGATAAAGGGAGGGAGGGGGGGAAGCAGATTCAGAATTGCAATGTTCTGTTATTGTGAGGATGAGGACGATGATATCCATTCAGTCATGTCCAATTCTTGGCAATTGTGTGGGGCAGGTCACTCCACATCTTCCAATTTTGCACTACTTCTTTAAGTCTGTAGAGATTCTCAGTCATCCAGGTCATGGTTGTCTCAAAGGTGCTTTTTCAGGAGGCAACTGGACTTTGTTGATGTTTCTTTTGAAGATGTTTCACTTCTCACCTGAGAAGTGTCTTCAGCACTGAAGAAGCTTCTCAGATGAGAAATGAAACATCTTCAAAAGAAACATCAACAAAGTCCAGTTGCCTCCTGAAAAAGCACCTTTGGGACATACTTCTTTGCTCTGGTGGGTGTCCGCTTTGATGGTCTCCAGCCACTGTGTTCTTTGGTGGCTTGGTGGTTTTCTTTTACCACTAATTCATCCCAACATAACTTCTCTGTTACTGTGGTTCTTGCATAATATTAGACCTGCATTTGTTTTTTAGTCTGTCTATCTTGCAGGGCTGGCATTTACTGAAAAAAAGGTTTCCAAACTACAAAAAGCAGTGATTTCTCGACCAATTGCCTCTACTGACATAGGTTCGCCCTTGCTCTTTTTAACAGATTAACAGAATTGGAAAGGACCTTGTAGGTCATCTAGTCTAATCCCCTGCCCAAGCAGGAGATCCTACACCATTTCTGACAAATGGCAGTCCAGTCTATTCTTGAAAGCTTCCAGTGATGAAGCTCCCACAACTTCTGAAGGCAATTTCTGTTCCATTGGTTGATTGTTCTCACTATCAGAAAATTCCTCCTTATTTCTAGGTTGAATCTCTCCTTGATCAGTTTCCATCCATTATTCCTTGTCTGGCCTTCAGATGCCTGGGAAAATAGCTTGTGCCCCTCCTCTCTGTGGCAGCCCCTCAGATATTGGAAGGCTGATATCCTGTCTCCCCTGATCCTTCTCTTCCCTAGACTAGCCAGGCCCAGTTCCTGCAACCATTCTTCATATGTTTTAGCCTCCAGTCCCCTCATCATCCTGATTGCTCTTCTCTGCACTCCTTCTAGAGTCTCAACATCTTTTTTATAGTGTGGTGACCAAAACTGGATGCGGTATTCTAGGCATGGTCTTACTAAGGCTTTATAGAGTGATATTAGTACATCCCTTGATCTTGATTGTATCCCTCTGTTAATGCAACTTATGACTGCATTGATTTTTCCTGACTGCTGCTGCACACTGCTGGCTCATATTTAGCTGGTTGTCCACTAAGATTCAGAGATCCCTCTCACAGCTCCTGCTATTAAGCCTGGTTTCACCTTGATCTTTAGGAAGTGCAAGCTAGCACAAAACAAACACCCAAAGGCTAGGGCTGACCTCGGTGAACCAGTTGTCTTTCAGCCTCTTCTGTCGTGATCCATTTTGCAAGTGAAGAATCTTGGCTTTAGGAAGAAAGAAAACCAAGGGACCAGAACTGGAAAATTCCTGCTCATTCACTCTCCCCAGATTATGCTGAGGGTGCAAATGAACCAACTGTGCTCCAGTTTGCCCCCCCCCCCTAACACTGTTTTCCCCATCTTTTCCCAAATTCTCATTCCGTGGAAAAGTTAAAGTGTTTTCTGCTTCATCTCTTTCATACGAGAAAGTTTTATGGTTGCAACCTGATCAGAGGCTCATGTAAATCTCCTGATGTTTGGCCTCCTGTTGAGAAGGATGGACATTTGCCAGAACCCAAGTTTACGAAAAGCAAAATGCAGTACAGTGAAGATCTGTAATTTTCTCTGATCTCATTTCCCATTTGGATCTGACTCCACGTAACTTGTTTCCTCTGAAACCCATCAAATTTCCTTGCTCCTTTATTACAGTTTGTGTGTGTGTGTGTGTGTGCACGCATGTTCATGCATGCAGTAGCTAAGCCCAAATAGAACCTTCCTTCCTTCCTCCCTCCCTCCATTCCTTTCTCTCTCCATTCCTTTCTCCCTTCCTTTCTCCCTCCCTCCCTTCCCTCCTTCCTTTCTCCCTGTCCTCCTTCCTTCCTTCCTTCCTTCCTTCCTTCCTTCCTTCCTTCCTTCC
>BLBF01000077.1:6884734-6896031 GCA_015471245.1 Laticauda colubrina | reverse complement strand
TCCTTCCTTCCTTCCTTCCTTCCTTCCTTCCTTCCTTCCTTCCTTCCTTCCTTCCTTCCTTCCTTCTTTTTAACTTTTAAAAAGTCTACCCTACAAATTTGGCTGCAATATTTCTTGTTTGGCTCTTGTGCCACCTGGAACAATCTTGAGTTGAATTTTTTAGGGCACTTGCATCTGTAGCATTGATGTATGTAGGGGGAAAAAAAGCATAAAACAGAATCCAGTATTATCATGCACAGGAAAAACTTCCTGCCAACCTGACTTGAACTTCTAATGTTTGATATTTGCCTGTGCATTGGTATGTGTGCACAAAGCTGCCGAGCTCCAAAGTAAGGCAAGAGTCTTTAACATATTATTTATTTAGAAGAAAGTTTGGAGTTTCACCCATAGCCCTTTTCTGTAACATTTCTCCTCTCCCTACCCACTGTGAATATAACAAATGCCATTAAAGAACCAACATCATTACCAGAAAAGCATGCCATAAATCCTACAGTAATAAATAGGAATTATAGTTAGTAAACTTACTCAAAGTCTTGTCATAAGTCTACTATCCTTAGCCTGGGAATTCTAGGCAGTTAACACATCTCAAAAGTACTAGATTAAGTATTAGGGTTTTAATTATTCTCAACAGAAAGATTTCTCTAATTGATCAACATAACTGCTTGTCATTTTTAAACAACCCAGGGGCAGAAGGAAAAAAATATACAAGTTGGTCTGAAGCACGCTGGATTGGATTTACCTTTGAACATCTGCACTTTCCATGGAAAAACTCCATGTCTTTGCCTTGGGTTCTACCAAGGGATTATCTCAAAGGATCATCTGGTTAGGTTCATACAAACAGCCAAGCAAAGAACAAGGAAATTGCATAGTGGATCTCTCATGGGTGCATTTTTCAAGAGGCAACTGGACTTTCTTTGTTTTTTTTCCTTGAAGACGTTTCACTTTTCATCTAAGCATCTTCTTTAGTTCTGACTGAAATGACGTCAGAATTGAAGAAACTTCTTGGATCAGAAGTGAAACCTCTTCAAGGGGAAAAAATACAAGCAAAGTCCAGTTGCATCTTGAAAAATGAACCCATGAGACAACCACTGACTGGGAATCTCCATAGACTCAGTGGATGGATTCATGCAATTTCTGAGCAATCCTGTCATTTGCTAGGGAGTGAATTTACAGGTTAATTAATCCACTGTAGTGATTTCTCCACCATGATTTATGTTTCAGTGTCTAAGGTGAATCCAATACATTATGGTTCATCCAATACAATACAATTAAACAAACAATAGATTGATGTGTTGGCTGAATCCTACCTCTTATCCACAGTGGCGAGAAATGAATCTTGGTTCTATCAAAGTTGGTGGTCAAATGTTTTAGACAAGACCTTCCATTGGTGCAGGATCTAGATCATTTCAAGACCTTTAGGGCAGTGGTGGGATTCAAATGTTTTTACTCCAGGTTCCGTGGGTGTGGCTTGGGTGTGTATGGCAGAGGAAGGTTACTGCAAAATCCCCCTTCCCTCCCCACCCCACTAACCTGCTTTCCAGCTCCTTTCTCCTGTGCAGGGCAACAAAAGAAGACCCAGCCAATCAGCTGGGACTCAATGGGAGGCAGAGAATAGATGGGGGCAGGGCCGGTCAGAGGCGGGATTTCCCAGTTCTCCAAAGTACTCAAAATTTCCGCTCCTGGTTCTCCAGAACTGGTCAGAACCTGTTTGAATGCCACCTCTGATGTAGGGAAACCTCTTAGATGCCACGTTTCTTCCTTTGATTGTCAATGTTTGGGGGGGTTCTGGGTTATAAGCAATTCAAGATCCTGCATCAATCCCTGGTGTCACAAATCAAAGATCCAGGCTGGGGTGTACAGTGAAAGGTGGTGCCAAGAGGTGCCAAGTCAGGGGGTCAGTCCAGGTCGCTTGTGATTGTCTGAAGGTGCCAGCAGTGCCTCTTGAAAGAGATGCTTCTTGGGATATATTTATCCCAAGACCCCACAATCCCAAGGATTGTGCTAGTCTTTGCCCAAAGTCTCTTTCCCAGAGAGAAACCCGCATCTCTTGCCCATAGTGGGGCAGTCACTCAGCCAGTTTTTAAGTTGTTGACTTTAGATCCTCAGACAAGCTAAAGGAGACCCAGGATTGATTTACAACTCATTCCCCCCCACACACACACACAAACACATACACACTTGAAGAGTGAAGCCAGGAAGCAGGATTGTGCATTCACTTTTTCTGCTCCCCCCCCCCCATGTCTCTGGGCATCCTTGACGTTCCCCTCACCCCCTCCAGCAGGGAAGGCCTTCGCTTCTGCCCTGCCCTCTTGTTGATGGGAAAACGTGTCCATCCCGGGCCAAAAACACAGCAGCAGCTTTCCTTACAAGGAATTTGGCTGGAGCTCAGCTGGCAAACACTGCCAGGGAAGGGACCTTCTCCCTTTCTCAGCCTCATTCATTCAAGTCAGATCCAGGCAACCAGCAGCTGTCCAGAGTGAGCGGTTGCCTCTTGGTTGTCAGCCGTGGAGACCTGGCTTCAGGCTTGCTTCTTCCCCTCCCACGTCGGTCCCCAGAATTTTAGAGGAAGACTTTCTGGCAGCTGGACACAGATTTAGCCTGGATGGATGGATGTCTAATCTGGGCTGAATTTCTCCAACGTTCTTTGATGGGGCTCTTGTTGTAACCTGAAGGTGAGTTGGTTCATGGCAGCTAAGGCTCAGGAGGAAATATTTTTCTTTTGAAGGTAGCAATGGGCATGTTTTCTCCTGACTTTGAAATGTGGAAAGCCAACCCTGGTTGCTTGGGGATCTTCTGACTCATTCTGCTCCCTGGAGCCATAGGCATCAGCTCCAACCTTGTGGCTGTGCAACATCCCAACCAAAGGAACCAAAAAGGGTGGGGGAATTCTTTTTGGCTCTGCCTTGAATGGGACCTCCTTCCCCCAGAGTTAACAAAGCTTACTCAATTAACATTGCATCCTAGGTTTTGCCCAGCATGCTCAGTTACAAACTAACAATAAACCTGGATTCTTCTAATATAAAAGAGTAAAAATATAGGTTGGCTGAGAGGTCAACCCAGAAAATTTAGGGATATATCCTTTGGTAGTAATCTTTTACAGGCTGGGTTTTTGCCCAACAGGCTTGCCCATGTTTACATGGGCTCAACAAATCCTATTTTCTGGATGTGCATGACATTCTAAACCATCATCAGACTAAGTTTGCACAAGATGTTAGGCTCAATGAGATTGGCTAGTCTGTGATTCATTGTGTTGTGGGAATTCAGTCAATCTATGTTTGATGGGAAGGAATAAGACCTTCTACTTTTGACCCAAGAAGCAACAAAAAATATGTTATAATGTCAAGATGTATTAGAGACACAACTGGTTTTTAGTTGTATCTATACTGCTTTTCTGGTCTCAGTGTTATCTTTAATTAATTCCAGTGTACAGGTCTGTGTGAAATCCATGCTGGATTCACACATTATTCTAATTCTATTCATCTTACATTGTGTACTATGCAAACTCAACTGTGATGGTTTGTAAATCTGTATGTGAGCCTGAGCAGTTTTTTAAAAGAGGAAAGGAGCCAATGTCCCTGTCCTGAGACTTGCAGAAGATCCATCTTCAATATTGGAGAGGTTCACATGGATCAGTTTAATCAAGACAAGAAAATTATAGGAATGTTAATCCCAGAGTCATTCTGGGTTTTGAACATCTTCTCTTCGTTGAGCCACTGACTGCAGTCGACCCAAAATAGACATACGATCACATGCTCCTTTTCTGCTTATTTTGATCTAAAAAGAAGCTTTGTTTCAAAATTTTCTGATGGAGGAATCTTCTCCTAATGTACCTTGGAATTTATTGGATGTGGTTCTTGCAGGTACTAAATGAGAGAATGAGACAGTGGTTGTTAAGTGGGAAAGATGCTTGATTGGGAGTGAGGAGACCCAGATGCTAGTTCCTTTTCGGTCATGAGTTGACTTTGGGCCAGTCAATCTCTGAGCCTGTGAAGTCCAGTGGAGAAGCTGATGGACTAAGAGCAGGTAGATTCAGGTTGTAGCTCCTCTTCACCTATAGAAGCTCCTGGGGGGAGTTGAAAGCAGTTGTTCTTTTAAATCAACTTACCTGGATGGATCAGCTTAAATGTACTCCTGAGGATGGTAGAGGACAAGAAGGCCTGGAGGAATGTTGTCCATGGGGTTGTGATGGGTTGGACATGACTTCGCAACTAATAACAACACCTGAATGGATGTTGTTTGTGGAAAACATGCTCTATTGTGCTTAGGTCAATGTATTAAATAAAAATGTGATGCGACGAAGTTGATAAATCTTTGGGGGCTATGTTTGCAAAGATCCCTAAATCTTGGCTTCCCCAACTACAGTCAAATTAACCCAATTGGTAAGGATAACACAACTCACCAAACTATCAGCTCACTGAGATCTGCATTATACACTAAGCCAAAGGTGTCCAACCTTGCCAACTTTTAAGATTTGTGGAGTTCAACTCCCAGAATCCACAGGTCTTAAAAGCTCCCAAGGTTGGACATCCCCGCACTAAGCCATAGTTACCCACCCGTCCAGATTTCTGACTAGCAAACTACCCTTTGTTTAACTCTGCAGGATTCTTACCTTTGATCTTCAGTAGCACATTACTTGAGTTACACAAAACCCAGCTGTCTCTGGTTGCTTCATTGGGAGGAACATTCCCCCTCTTCTTCTCTCTGCTGACCTATCTTGCTTACAGTTCAAAAGCCCTTCTGACTTTTGTCCTGTGAACAAAATTGTGTTTATCCCAACTCAGGGCTCCCCAATCAAAAGCAGATGTGCTAAAAGGCTTAAAGCAGGAAAGATGCACATCAGTAGTTCAGCTCCAAACAGAGCCCCATTCCAAACCTGGATTAACAGAGCCTGGAATTTAAGTTTGACCCCACAGCTCAACAATGAATAGAGCTCTATTTCATTTTTTTTTATTATTATTATTTTAAATATGCCTACATTG
This sequence comes from Laticauda colubrina, assembly GCA_015471245.1. Taxonomy (NCBI): domain Eukaryota; kingdom Metazoa; phylum Chordata; class Lepidosauria; order Squamata; family Elapidae; genus Laticauda; species Laticauda colubrina. The sequence goes on along the minus strand of BLBF01000077.1, from coordinate 6,891,052 downwards.
TCTTAAAAAGAAGCAGCTCTCCTCTTTTCCTAGTTGTTTACAGCAATAGCATTCCATACAACCAAACCGTAAAATTACAAAACGGCAAACAGTGATACAGGTTACAAGCCCTAGTGATTAAAAACAAGCAGCCTCAATGTTCTGGAGTCAAAAATTGGGTTGCTGCTGAATTCCATCAAGAGATGATAAAGCAAACCATGCCTCTGGGCATGTGCAGAGTCCCGGTCACCTTCTACCTGATGAAAATGCTCTGATTTACAAGAATGATGGATTCAGTCTGTTCTCTTCTGTCCAGAGGCACTCACTCCACCATTGTAAACCAGAGGGAGTTGATTGGGAGAAGTGCCATTCTTCTCAAAATAACAAAATCAGAAGGGACCTTGGAGGTCTTCTAGTCTAGCCCTATATCATTTCAGACAAAGGTTGTCCAATCTCTTCTTAAAAACCTCTAGTGATGGAGCACCCGCAGCTTCTGAAGGCAAGATATTTCACTAGTTAATTGTTCTCACTCTTCAGAAATTTGTCCTAAGTTCTAGGTTGGATCTCTCCTCGATTAGTTTCCAACCACTGCTTTCTGTGTTGCTTTCTAGTATTTTGGGGAATGGGTTGACACCCCCCCCTTCTCTGTGGCAGTCCCTCAAATATTGGAACACTGCTATCATGTCATCCTGAGTTCTTCTTTTTATTAAACTAGACATCTCCAATTCCTGCAACTGTTCTTCATATGCTTCAGCCTCCAGTCCCCAAATTATCTTCTCAATGCTTATCACTGGAATTTGACCAAGAATGGGAACTGGATTTGTTCTTGACTTCTCAATGGGCAGAATAATGTCAGGAGTGGCCCCTTTCCATTAAGTTGCAGACTTGATACTGTGATGAATTAATGATGGAACTCCTTGGTTTTTTTCCTCTAGTGTGAAGAGCCAGTTTATAAGTGATAGTGATATTCTTATTTTATGCTGTACAGCTGAGGCCCTGCTTGGAATACTGTGTCCAGTGCTGGACACCATGATACAAAAAGGATGGCGAGATCCTAGAAAAAGTGCAGAAAAGAGCAACAAAAATGATCAGGAATCTGGAGTCTAAACCACAAGATGAACTGATAAGGGAACTAGATATGTTTAGCTTATTGAAGAGAAAGCTCAGGGGTGACATGGAAGCCATCTTCCAATAAATCAAGGGCTATAATAGGGAATATGGCATTGATGTATTCTCCAAAAGGCAGGACAAGAAGAAATGGGTTGAAGCTTGTCAGAGGTAGATTCAACTGTAAATAAGGAGAAATTCCCTGATAGTTAAAACAATTAATCAATGGAACAGTTTGCCTTCAGAAGTTGTGAGTTCTCATCACTGCAAATTTCCAAGAAGAGACTGCACAGCCATTTGTACAGAATGGAATAGCGTCTTCTGCTTGGACTAGAAGACCTGCAAGATCCCTTTCAACCCTGTTACTCTATATTCTATTGTATGTTCCTCCTTTAGGCCAAAATGAACCACCTTGAGTTACTTTTTTCCAGAAGTGGAAAAAAGATATGTAAAAGGTATTTTTACATGCATTTTTTTACAAGATATGAAAAAAAACAAACCAACAACAATTGTGTTGGTTTGATTGAACTTCTAGGATGCACATAAGCTTCAGTCATATCTTCATAGCCACCAATCTGAAGTGGGGGGTAGTTACCATTTTTTTTCCAGATACTTCTATTTGCATCTTCCCAAGATGGGGAGAAGTTTTGCCAAGGCTCCATGAGCTTACCTCACCAGTCTGGTGAGACCAAGAGTAGTACTTCCATGAGAAGTTCCTCATCACTCCAACATATTTTGCTTGGGGTGCCAGCAGTGGGAGAAGACATGTCTCTTATTCTTGGAAGACTAGAACCCAACCAAATCATCATTTCCCAACAACAATATTTATTTACTCCTCAGGAGTAGGGGTGGGGGAGGAAGCATTGAAAAAAATTAATTGTTGCTCTTTTAGTCCAAGATATCTCTCTATCTCAGTTTCCATGCAGAAAGTGGTTTCTTCAGCTTTGAGAGGACATAGTGAAAGTAGCTTGAGAGAGGCAGGGCTTCCTTTCAGTTGAGCTGGTGGCATGCCCCATGTGTCATCCTGTCATTTGCAGAGTTTGGCTTCCTGTATTGGGTGGTCTATAAACCAAGATTTATAGCATGGTGTACTGTTTTATTTAATGCACCGTTTGAGAAATTTTCTTCAGTGTTGTGTGAATACCTTTGTTCTAGGTTGCATTAACAGAGGGATGGAATCAAGATCCACTTTATAATGTCTTGGTAAGGCCACACTTGGATTACTGCATCCAGTTTTGGTCATCTTGATGTAAAAAAAGATGTTGAGACTGTAGAAAGAGTGCAGAGTAGAGCAACAAAGATGATTAAGGGATTGGAAGCTAAAACATATGAAGAACAGTTGCAGAAACTGGGTATGTCTAGTTTAATAAAAAGAAGGACTAGGGTGACAGGATAGCAATCTTCCAATATCTCAGGGGCTGCCACAAAGTAGAGGGAGCCAAGCTATTCTCCAAAGCACCTGAAAGCAGGACAAGAAACAATGAATGGAAACTAATCAAGGAGACAAGCAATCTGGAACTAAGGGAAACTTCCTGACAGTGAGGACAATTAATCAGTGGAACTAGTTACCTCCAGAAGTTGTGAATTCTTCAAAACTGGAAGTTTTTAAGACGACATTGGACAACTATTTATCTGAAATGGTACAGTGTTTCCTGCCTAAGCAGGGGTTGGATTAGAAGACCTCCAAGCTCCCTTCCAACTCCATCCCTTCCAATTATTCCATTCTATTCTAATTTATGCTGCTAAGTCTTTCTATTGCTTTGTCCAGGGTTGTTGCTGCTGCTTTTAAAAAAAAAAAGCCGATTATTTTGTCTTATGAGTACATTGGTAACGTTCAGAAATTCTGACTCATTTGTGGCTAGGGAGGGAAAACTGTAACCCAAATTGCTGAGACTTTAGTTAACATTAAATTCCATCAATTATTTATTTGTGGCTGAATTCCTTCATCATGTTAAGCCAATTTTGTTCAACTTTTAAGATTTTTTTTAGTCAGTGAAACCAGGAGGAAGCCCAGATTGCTTGCCAGGTCTATCTGGGGTTGTGCCACTCCACCCAAAAGCAGACATGGAAGAATTTTTGCCAATACCAGAAACCTGAATTAGAGAGAAGTGCTAATGTGCCATTTTAATCAGTCTAGTGGAACTGATGACAAAATAGAATAGAATAGAATTATTTTTTTGGCCAAATGTGACTGGACACACAAAGAATTTGTCTTGGTGCAAATGCTCTCAGTGTACATAAAAGAAAAGAATATCAGAATAACATAGTTGGAAGGGACCTTGGAGGTCTTCTAGTTCAACCTCCTGCTAAGGCAGAAGACCCTATACCATTTCAGACAAATGGCTGTCCAGTCTCTTCTTGGAAGCCTCCAATGATGGGGCACCCAGAACTATTGGAGGCAAGTTGTTCCACTGGTTAATTGTTCTAATTGTCCTTAGTTCTGGGTTGTTTCTCTCCTTGATTAGTTTCCATCCATTGTTTCTTATCCTGCCTTTGGTGCTTTGCAGAATAGATTGACCCATCTTCTCTATGACAACCTCAAATATTGGAAGATTGCTATCATGTCATCCCTAGTCCTTCTCTTCATTAAACTAGACATACCAAGTTCCTGCAACTATATATTTTATCCTCCAGTCCCCTAATCATATTAGTTGTTCTTCTCTGCACTCTTTCTATAGTCTGAACATCTTATGTGTATCATGGTGACCAAAGCTGAACACAATACCCCTAGTCTGGTCTTACCAAAGCAATATAAAGTGGTATTAACACTTCACATGAACCTGATACTATCCCCCTTCAATGCAGAATTATTCATTGTTGGGTTTTATTCACAGAGTTGAAAGATGTCCTCCATGTTTAGCAAACCTCGAGCTGTCCCTTGGGCAAGCGAACGCCACCTGCCAAACCTTCTGCAGGAATGCAATGTGGCCATCCTGGGCTGTCAAGGAGCTGGGAAATCAGGTTAGGTGACAAGTCTATTCCTTCTGGGGCAGCATATCAGTCCTCACATGCTATTCTGAAGATGGTTCTTCGTAGCTTTGACTATCCTTTGCCACTATTTGCAATTTGGACATATGGAAGAAAATGCAACACATCTTGAGAAAACTCCAGGTTGAGGAGACCTGAGGGGTCCAGGAGAAGATACTGCCTCATCATCTACTCTTAAGTAGACTTGGTATCTGCTTCCCAATTATTTGCTTAATCATGGTTTGCTCAATTAACTTGATTGTCTGATCTGACAAAACAGACTGGTGAATTTGACTGTGGAGATTCTCAGTCATCCAGGTCATAATTGTTTTTAAGGTGCTTTTTTCAAAAGGCAACTGGAGGAGGAGGAGGAGAAGGAGGCAACTGAAGGAGGAGAACAAGAGAGGAGGAGGAGGAGAAGGAGTTGTTTTGCTTCTCATCCAATAAGCTTCATCAGTTGTGAATGGTTGGAGGATGCAAGTATAGTTACTCTTCTTCCTCAAGGAAAAACAGTCCAGTTGCTTTTTGAAAAAGCATCTTTGATGCACTGGATAAGGTTAAAAATCAGCATCCTGAATTAAACCCAGAAGGAAACTGGCAACCAATACATCTTTCAGAGCAGAGGTGTAACTTGTGCAGTTCTAGGAATTAGAGAATAACAGTGTTGGAAGGGACCATGGAGGTCTTCTAATCCAATCCCCTGCTCATAACTTCCCACATTGTCACATTTTGCACCACCTGAAGCTTCTGGGTGTTGTTCAAGAAAGAACCTGGCTTTTCCAGGAAAGAATCTCAAATTTGGAGAAATCAGGAGGAACTGGTTTAGCAAAAAGTCTTACAGCTGGGGAGGAACTGCGCAGAAGAAGTAACCCTCTTTCTTTTCTTACAGCGCTAACGGTGAAGTTTCTTACCAAGAGGTTTATAAGTGAATACGATCCTAATCTGGGTAAGTCTGAGTGTAACTTCTTCATGCTTCCATGTTGCCCTTTTGCAATCTCAACTCGGACAGGACAGGATTGTCTGATCGTTTTCCAGGCGGACTAAACCAGCTTTGAACCAGCTTAGCTTCTGATCCCAGATCAAGTCAACCAGAGCCTGCCACCTGTTGGGGAAACCACTTAGAATCCAGGTTTAATCCAGATAACACACACTTGAAAGTTTTGTGCATTCCCATGAACAGAAACTGGAAGGTGGGATACCAAAGAGAGACTTTGCAGGTTGATTATTGGTCAGCTGGGAAAATCCTGCTTTGGGTTGCACCAAATGGCTCAGATCCAGAAGTCACCAGCATCCACCCACCTGACACAAAGCAAAACACAGGGAGGGTGGAGGGAAAAGGGATCTCCTAGCAAGCAGAAAACTAGGTCCCCTTTTTGGGTCCCTGGAAAATGTCAGCCCTCTTCAGTGTTTTTTTTCCCTCCTAAAACATGCTGCAGGGTATTTTAAGTTCTTCCAAGTCTGCTTGCAAATATGCTTCGTGGCTATTTCAAAACAAGCTGCCAGATTTGGAGCACATACCAAGGAAAGTAGAGATGGAAAACACTGATTGCCTAGGAGGGCAAGGAAAGGCTTCTAGACTTTAAAAAAAAAAAAAAAAAATCCTTCCAGAAAGTTAATGAGCTGTGATGCAGATCACTTGTCAACCCACAAATTCCCCTTGAAACAGCGGGGAGCCAAGATCAAATGCAGACCTAAGAGCCAAGAGGGACAAGGCTTGTCAAAAAAGACCTTGAAAGATTTCTTTCCTGCTTCAGCCTGTATTTGCTTCCTGGATTTCTCAATCAGAATAGAGCTGGAACGGATCTTGGAAGTCTTCTAGTCCAACCCCTTGCTCAAACAAGAGTCTCGATGCCATTCTCAGACAAGTGCCTCTCCAGTCTCTTCTTAAAAATCTCCAGTGATGGAGCTCCCAGAACTTACTACGTCTGCATTACGATTACTATTAATCCTACCATCCTTCCTTTCACCCATCTGTAACCTTGTTGCTTGTGTCCTAACAATTTTTATTGTTTCCTGGAATGATTTGATTGCTTATTTGTACCCGATGACTATTATTAAGTGTTGCACCTTATGATTCTTGACTCTTGATGAACATATCTTTTCTTTTATGTACACTGAAAGCATTTGCACCAAGACAAATTTCTTGTGTGTCCAGTCACACTTGGCCAATAAAGAATTCTGTTCTATTCTATTCTATTCTATTCTATTCTATTCTATTCTATTCTATTCTATTCTATTCTATTCTATTCTATTCTATTCTATTCT
>BLBF01000077.1:6865367-6884724 GCA_015471245.1 Laticauda colubrina | reverse complement strand
CTATTCTATTCTATTCTATTCTATTCTATTCTATTCTATTCTATTCTGATGGCAAGTTGTTCCAGTGGTTAATTGTTCTTACACTCAGGAAATTCCTCCTTAGTTCTAGATTGGATCTCTCCTTGATTAATTTCCATCTGTTTCTTGCCTTCTGGAAAAAAAAGTTGCCTCCCCTTCTTTGTGGCAGCCCCTCAAATATTGGAATACTGCTATCATGATGTCACCCCTAGTCCTTCTTTTCTCCAGACTAGCCAAACTGAAATCCTGCAACTGTTCTTCATATGTTTTAGTCTCCAGGCCTTAGTTGCTCTTGTCTGTACTTTTTCCAAAGTCTTTTGTAAAGTGGTGATCAAAGCTGGATGCTGTGGCCTTACTAAGGGTTTTTAATGGATGGAAAACCAAAGCATTTAAGTGGTGGCATTTTTATTCTGTAATAAACCAGCACTGGGATTACAATGCTTTGCCTGGAATTCTAAAACTCTGGAAAAATGCCTGCATTGGGTTATTTTCTTCATGTGTTTTATCACTTGCATCTCTCTCTGCTAAACATTCTGAAATGAAGATTTGGTTTAAAGGAAACACTAAGTGTGAGTTGTCAGAATTTGCTTTTTGGAGGAGAACTGGGTGTGAACTCAGCTTAAGTGTTGTTTTAAAATCCAGTCCTACTTAATGGGATCTCAGATTTAGGGTCGAATTTTATTGGACCATTGTGAAATGGGGAATGGTGGGTTGAGTCGCTTTTTTTTTTTTGTATTTATTTTATTTTATACAAATCCATTAAATAGTGTGTCATCTGGGTACAAATACCTTGCGCAATAACAATTACAATTTATACATATTCATTGCTTGATGTTAATACTCTATTCTATTCTAATACTAATAAACTTCATATATCTAATTCTTATAGCTTTCCCCATCTTAACATTTTCAATTCTTTTCACATGCTTACAATTTTTCACTGATCTTCTTTAATTTCTAACTTCCATATTAATTCTCTTGCCATTGATAAAATAATTCCCATATCATATAATATTCAGTGTGTTCTGAGTTGTTCGGAAAGTCTTGTTGAAGTTTAGAAAAAAAATAGTAGCTGAGTTCATACATTTTTCACGAAGTAATAGTATGATTTCTTTGGTCTGTTTTCAGCATATTATGCAAACTAAATCAATGGTGGTTTATTCAGCAAATAAACACCAGAAAACTATAGACTATTAAATTGTGGAATATTACAATGTTTAAATTAGGATCCCCCAAAGAGATTAATATTAACCCCAAAGGTCTATGGGATTGCCCAGGGATCAGTGCTATTATGGTTGGTCACATAGCCAGATGATTAGCATTAACAATAGCACTTAGACTTACATATATAGTGCTTCACAGTGCTTTGACAGCCCTCTCTAAGCAGTTTACAGAGTCAGCCTCTTGCCCCCAACAATCTGGGTCCTCATTTTACCCACCTCGGAAGGAGGGAAGGCTGAGTCAATCTTGAACCGGTCAGGGTCGAACTCCTGTCTGTGGGCAAAGTTAGCCTATAATATTTCATTCTAACCACTGCGCCACCAGGAAAGGGGAAGGAAGGAAGGAAAAAAGGAAAGAAAAGGGACAAAACAAATCAAACAATGTTAACAGTCAAAGCTCCAGATGTTTAGACTGGATTTGGCATTTTTATCCCACCTCACTAATCCTTCACAAGGACCTGGGGAAGCAGATGTTGCTGTTTGATGGTATTAAAGGACCTAAGATTTTCCTAGTAAAGCCACTTTTTGCACTTGACTGATGGTGATTTTTGTCAGTTCCGTTAGTAGTCCAGCTCCAGATGTTTTAGAATTGCACCCAAGGCACTCAACATTATAGGGACTACCTTTGCTTTCTTTTGCTGAAGTTGTTCCATTTCTATTGGCAGGCCTTGGTATTTTCTGATTTTCTCTAGTTCCTACCCTTGGCCTAAACAAAGAGAAAATGAGAGACTGGTTGGATTTGCAACACAGACTTCACTTCTTTCCCGAATTAGCATATTTTCTTGTTTTGCACAATAAACTGAGCCAAACAGCCAGAGTGGATTTGTCCCAAAGGCTAAGCCACAAGCAAACCAATTAATCAAGCTTAGCTGGTTGGAACAAATGACTGAACAAGGAGAGATTCAACCTGGAAATTAGGAGAAACTTTCTGACAGTGAGGACAATCGACCCATGGAACAGAAGTTGCCTTCAGAAGTTGTGGGAGCTTTATCCCAGGAGGCTTTCAAGAAGAGACTAGACTGCCATCTGTCAGAAATGGTGTAAGGTCTTCTGCTTGGGCAGGTGGTTGGACGAGATGACCTACAAAGTTCCTTCCAACCCTGTTAATCTATAATCTAAACCTTGTCTTTAATATGATTGAGGAGATCCATGATCCATGAAGTGACATAGATCAAGGGAATTATACTATTGTAGCCACCAATCTGATGTTTTTACTCTTCCCTGTGTCCGAGTGGGTTGTGCAAACCTATCCCTTGAAAGAAAGAGAAAGATAACTTTGAGATCTAATCTTGGCCACTTGTCTTGGAATCCTCTTGTTAAGCACCTGAATGCAGGACAAGAAGCAACGGATGGAAACTAATCAAGGAGAGAAGCAACCTAGAACTAAGGAGAAATTTCCTGACACTGAGAACAATCAGTGGAACAGCTTGCCTTCAGATGTGGAACTTTTTAAGAAGAAACTGGACAGTCACTTGTCTGAAATGGTATAGGGTCTCCTGCTTGAGCAGGGGGTTGGACTAGAAGACCTCCAAGGTCCTTTCCAGCTCTGTTATTCTAGTCTATTCTTTTAGAACTCTGTGAGGTTCGGTGTCACTATTTTTTTTCATTTTCTGTAGGTTATAAATTTAGTCCCTGGCCTCTCAAATCAGGGTTTAAAAAGACCCTGGTCTCAAATCTTGGGAACCTCCTGCTGTTAGTGTGAGCAACACGGAGTCGGATGGTCTGATGTTCAGATGGACCATGTCCTGGGTCCCCAAAGGGACTCTAGATCAATAGCAATAATCATCAGACAAACCACGTTTGAAATCCTGGAGGGCTCTGCCAGTGAGCTAGACCAAGGTTATGGCTTGATCTATGGCATCTATTTCCGTTTCTGTTTATCGGTGCATCCAGGGAGAGCGATGAGCAAGAAGTCAAACCAAAGCTAGGACCTTCATCAATCAGTGACAAAGAAGCTGGGGTATAATTGTGTTGGAAATTCTTGGCAGGTAGCTCTTATGTGTCATATCCAGAAGTTGAAGAATGATAGAGGAGGCTTTCAGGGAAGGCACAGAAGAATAAATTTTGTGTGTGTGTGCACACGCGCATGTGTGTTTTGCAAAGGTGTGTTCCATTCATTTTGTGTACTGAGATTTCTTCGCAAAAGCTGTGGCTTTCATTGAGAAGGTTCCAATGATCGAAATAATTACTGCATACAAAATAAACTATGTGGGCAATATCTAAGCAAGTGGTATTTAGTGAGAAGTAGCAGTTGAATTTCCATGTTGCTTTCCCCCCCCCCCTTGAACAATCAGTGCAAAAGTGACCAGATGAGGGACAAGCATGTGATAGTCAGTTAGCATTGCCTTTTTATTGTTTTAACGTTTAAAAATAGGTTGCAGGATAAGGTCTGTTGCTGTCTGCCTCCTTTGCGCAGACATGAGCCAAGCATAATTTCCAAGGTATTTGCTTGGATAGTAGGAGAGGTATCTCAAGGGATAGAAACTTCTTGAGATAACAAAATGTGTATGAATTTTGTTCCTTTCAGTCCACTGGCAATCTAGCAGAGTGAGTCTAGTGGTAATCTAAATGTTGTTCTACATGAGGAAGATGAGATACAATCAGCACCTTCTTTGAGGGTCCCAGCTTGGTTTAGGGGCACAAAAATACTTTCCCAAAATGATCTACCAACTTTCAAAATATTTGCTTTGCAGAAGATACCTACGCTTCAGAAGAGATAGTAGACCAACAGCCTGTCTTGCTCAAAGTGATGGATACAGCTGATCAGGTATGTCAACAAAAGCTCAACCATCCAGGCCAAAAAATATCTTTATTTAAAAGGTTAAAAGCATGGCATGTGGATCAAAGTTTGTGAATCTGAGACTCTTGCCCTCAACAATCTGGATCCTCATTTTATTGAGTTAGAAAGGATGGAAGGCTGAATCAACCTGGAGTGTGGTGGGATTCGAACTGCCAAATTGCAAGCAGCCAGCAGGCAACAGAAATAGTTTGCAGTAAAGGTAACCAGTAAAAGTTCCCCTTGCACACATGTGCTAGTCATTTCCGGCTGCAGGGGGCAATGCTCATCTCCGTTACAGAGCCGAAGAGCCAGCACTGTCCGAAGACATCTCCGTGGTCATGTAACCGGCAGGACTAAACGCCCAAAGGTGCATGGGATGCTGTTCCCTTCCCACCAAAGTGGTCCCTATTTTTCTACATGTTTTTTTTTAATTGGTTTTTAAAACAAATATAAACAAGCAAAACTTAAAAACATCAAGTCATCTTCCATATATGTACATACAGTGTGCCGGTTGGTTTAAAAATTGTTTTGTGCTTCCATTTCATACTCTTCAATTGTAATTATATTGTATATAATCTCATATTTTCAATCAAATATTAAATACATTGATATCATGATTAATCAATTATTTGACTATACTTTTATTCATGTTTTACAAAATGATCATATTTTACTTAATTTGTTTTATGACAATTGATATTATCATCCCAGATCTATCCTAGAATCATTTTGTAGATATAAGAAAAGAATACATCTTTATATATTTATTATTTTCTAAAAGTCTACATATTTCATTATTATATTTTATTGCCTAACCATTGATAGAATAGATCCCAAATTTTATAAAATGGTTTATCATCTTGTTCTCTAATTTCAAATGTCAATCTACTCATTTCAGCACATACCAATATTTTCTTAATGATTTCCTCCTGTGATGGTATTTTCTTATTTTTCCAGTTTTTAGGAAATACAATCCTAGCTGCTGTTAATACATTTACATTCAGGTATTTCAAGTCTTTACTATATATATCAAGTAAAATTCCCAATAAAAATATATCTGGTTTCAAATCTACATGTTTTTTTGTCATTTTTTCCCAACCACATTCAGATTTTAGTCCAGTATTTTTTAGCATCCACACAAGTCCACCACATATGGTAATATGAGCCATGTGACTGATGACATTTCCAACATTTTTCGGATTTATTCTTGAATATTCTTGCTATTCTTGTCGGGGAAAAATGCCACCTGTAAAACATACAAATTTTCTTTATATGCTATTGACATTGTCATTTTATAATTTTGAGACCACAATTTTTGCCATTTCTCTAGATCAATTCCATATCCAAAATTCTTTCCCCAAGCAATCATAGTTTCTTTAACTTGTTCTTCTTCTAGTTTAATTTCTATTAAATATCCATACAATTTTTTAATCCCCTTTTCATCGCTACCTGTCAAAATCTTATCTAAATCAGTCAATTTATCATAGAAACCTTCTGTTTTAGAATCTTTATCATACCTTGAATGTATTTGCACATATGAAAACCAATTCATCTTTATACCTTGTTCCTCCAGTTTTTGTATAGATTTAAGTTCACCCTTTTCATTCAATATTTCACCATATCTGTTTGTTCCTTTTTATATATTATAGGATAAGAAAATGCTTCAATAGTCGATAGCCAGACTGGAATTTTCAAATAACATTGTCTTTTAGTCTTCTCCCAGTTTAACCACAGAGACTCCCGTATATAATGTCTTCTAAAATACCCCTGTGTTTAAAGCCCCTGTCACACTGCACCAACGGATGGAAAGAGGATGTAAAACGGAGAAAAACACTTGCCATCCGTTGGTTAACGTGATACTTCCGTTCTGTACTCACTGCCTCCGTTTTGCTTCCTCTCTATCCATCCAGCATCTGTCTATTGACATTTCATCCGCTCAGAAGGTTTTGAGCTGCTCAAAACTTTTGAGCGGAAAATGTATCCAATGCATCCGTTCTGCATCCGCTAGGCATACGGGGGACATCCGTTCTGCATCCGTTACGCATCTGCTATATCCACTAGGCATCCGCTGTGCATCCGCGCAACTCAAATCCGTTCCAGCGGTAAACAGATGCAGGGAAGAAGTGGAACGGATGCGCAGCGTTAGTAGCACGGACGGAGAAAGGATGAAAGCGGATGCAGCTATGCATCCGCGTCATCCGCTCTGCATCCGCTCTGCATCCGCTTTGCATCCGCTTTGCATCTGCTTTGCATCCGCTCTGCATCCGTTTCCATCTGCTTCCATCTGCTAGGCTTCCGTTCTGCATCCGCTTTCCATCCACTCTGTGTCCTCCCCCCGTCCGTTCCTTTCCGTGTTATCTGCTCTGCTTATGCAAATTTTTGCCCCTTTTGAGAGCGGATAACAATGGATGGAACATTTTTCTCGTCCGCTGTGTCCTTTTTACAAATGTTTTGCATCCGTTGGGCAGTGTGACAGGGCCTTTAGTTCCTTTATATCATAGAAAAGCATGCCACCCCAACAACAGATCATGTCCTTCTTAGTGTCAACAATCTAGTATTTCTTAATGTTATCCATTCCTTAACCCACATCATATTTGTAGCTTGGTAATACAACTCCCAATTAGGCAAACCAAATCCTCCTCTTATTCTAGCATCTTGCAAAAGTTTTAACTTTATTCTCACTTTCTTACCTTGCCATATATATTTCAACACAATTTTATTTAAATCTTCAAAGTAGTCTTTTCCAAGGCTAATTGGAATTGTGTGAAACAAAAATAAAATTCTGGGTAATATATTCATCTTGATTGTTGATATTCTCCCTATTAATAACAGTTGTAAATTTTCCCATTTCTCCAAATCTAGCGCTATCTGCTGTTTAAGTTTGATATAATTATTCTCTTTTAATGTACTGTATCTTGCTGTCAAGTATATCCCAAGTACTTGATCTTATTCGTGACCTGAATTTTCAATAGGTCTGCCAGTTCTTCCTTTTGTCTTGATAGCATATTCTTTGTCAAGATGTTTGTCTTATCTTTATTTATTTTCAAACCAGCCACCTTTCCATATGTGTCTATTTTTTGTATCAATTTTGATGCTGTTTCTAGTGGATCTTCTAAGATAAAAACCAGGTCATCTGAAAATGCTTGCAACTTAAATTCTTCCTTTTTAATTTTCATCCCTTTTATGTTTTTTTCATCTTGAATATTTCAATTTAGCACTTCCAAAGTTAACACAAACAACAAAGGTGACAGTTGGCACCCTTGTCTTGTTCCTTTTCTTATATCAATAGAATCTGTCAGTTCTCCCTCTATCATTACCTTTGCCATCTGCTTATGATATATAGCTTCTATTGCTTGAATAATTTTTTTACCAAAGCCCATCCATCTGTTCCAGCAGTAATAACATGAATCACCAATTCACATTATCAAATGCCTTCTGTGCAGCTAGAAATATCAGAGCCATTTGTTTTTCGTAGTATTCCAGAGTGTCCAAGATTACTCTCATATTGTCTTTAATTTGTCTCTTTGGCAGAAATCCATTTTGATCAGGATGGATAAAATTGTTTCATATTTTTTAAATCTTTCTGCCAATATTGAAGCAAAAATTTTATAATCTGCATTTAGTAGGGAAATAGGTCTATAGTTCTTGATTTGTAATGGATCAGTTTCCTTTTTTGGAACAAGTGTGATATAAGCTTCTGACCATGATTTAGGTATCCTCTTCTTTAACATAACTTTGTTCATAAGTTCTAGCAGTGGGAAGTTCAATGATTCTTGTAATGTTTTGTAAAATTCTGCCGGAAGTCCATCTGGGCCTGATGCCTTTCCATTATTTTGCTTCTTGAGTGCTTCAGTTAACTCCATCATCGTTATATTGCTTTCTAACATTGTTTCAATCTCTTTAGGTATCTGGGATAGATTAGCATCCTGTAAATACTGTTTAACTCTTTCCTCATCAATATTCTCTTGTGTATATAGTTTCCCATAGTAGTCTCGAATGATTTCCTTCTTCTCTATATTATCATAGCAAACTTGGCCTTGGTCATCTATTAATTGCAATATTTTCTTCCTGATCGACAAGCTGAACGTCTTAGCCACTGAGCCACCGTACTGCACTCTAACCACTGCACCATCGCGGCTCATAAGGTTGTCTTGTTCTCCTCATTTAAGGTGGTTTTGTTCACCCTCTTGCCTCCAGAGATTTTGGGCTCTTTAGTGAGCCCATTTGGAAGAGACCAGATAGAAACTCATTAAAATTAATCAGGCAGCTCATAAAAAACACATCTATATTGCCAAGAGCAGTGGTGTCAAACTCAAGCCCTGTGGTTCAGATCCATCCCATGGGGTGCTTCGATCTGGCCTATTGGGCCACCCCGGAAACAGCGAAGGACTGGCCCATGGTGCCTCTGCCAGCAAAAATGGAGCTCAGGAGCATTGTGATTCAGTGATGTGTATCTACCTTATCTTCTTTGTAAATGGCCTGAGTGATTTGCAAATTTGAGGTATATAAGATAAAAACTATGCAGTTCTGTAGAAAGAGGCCAGGTTCCATGAGGTTTCGCCTCAAAGGCACTGAGTGCCAAAGTTGCAAGTAGCGATGGGATCTAATAATCCATCTGTGAGTGGAGGCTTCTTTCTCATTTGACTTTGGCAATGCAAGGAGCAAGAGTCAATTTTCTTAATTTTTATATTATTTGCTTTTCCCACCCCGCTCCAGATCAGCTTGCTTAGAAATAAGCCCTGCATTCTTCCTTGGACTTTGGTACTTTCATGTTTCTTTTGCTATAGTTTGGAATATTTCTCAGCACATTTTTTTTAAAAGGACATTCCAAGGACAGAGTCAAATAAATGGCATAGTGTTTCATTTAAAATCAAAAAGAAAGTTTCTTTTGATTAAAATTAAGGCAGAATTGCAGCTTAAAAGGTTAAAGACCAGAGAAGGCATGCAAATCTCCCCTCTCACTGGAAGATCAAAATACACTGGTTGGAGATAAGATCGAAAGTTATGTGTGGCCCAAGGCAACAGTCTTCCCTCCTTCCATCAAAACTCACAATGGCCTTTTAATGCAGTGCCAAGGGCAGCGTCCAACTGTTTTGATCCAAAGGGGCTTTGAAACAATAGATGCCTGGTGATCGGGCCTCCTTCAGCCTTGCTACATTTCTCCCATTATTCTATTTTATCTTCATTCTGGCCAAGATGGAGGTGTCGTTTGCTGTTAGATGAAGGAGATTTTATTTATTTATTGGATTTGTCAAACACAATATAATAGAAATAAGAATAAACATTAGTATAAATACATGAAATAAGTACCAATAATTGGGGACAATAGGACAGGGATGGTAGGCACAATTGTGCAGTTATGCCCCAGTGGTGGGCTTCAAAAATTTTTACGATTGGTTCTGTGGGTGTGGCTTGGAGGGCGTGGCATGGGAAGATTACTGCAACATCCCATTCTCTCCCCACCCAACTAACCTGCTTTCCAGCTCTGTTCTCCTGTGCAGGGCAACAAAAGAAGACCCAGGTGATCAGCTGGGACTCGGGAGGTGGAGAATAGATGGGGGCAGGGCCAGTCAGAGATGGTGTTTGCTGATTCTCTGAACTTATCAAAATTTCCGCTACTGGTTCTCCAGAATTGGTCAGAACCTGCTGAATACCACCTCTGTTATGCACTTCCCTTCTAGACCTCTTAGAAATGGGCTGAGGTCAATAGAGGTTAGTTTGAGGGTAAAGAAGTGGGGGTTAGAGGATGTGACAACAGAATCAGGTCGTGAGTTCCAGGCATTGACTACTCTATTGCTGAAATCGTACTTCCTGCAATCAAGTTTGGAGTGGTTTACATTAAGTCTATCTATTGTGTGCTCTTGTGTTGTTGTGATCAAAGCTGAAATAGTCATTAAGTGGAAAGACATTATAACAGATAATTTTATGTACTATGCCCAAGTCCTACACCAAGCCTAGTGGTGTAGGGTATTCTGGGCCTTCTAACTGATCCCTACTTGCTTCTCTGCCAGGACATACCAGTGGGCTGTGAGAGGTACCTGAACTGGGCCCATGCCTTTCTAGTAGTCTACAGCATTGAAAACCGGAAGAGCTTTGAAGGATCTCAGCAGTACCTGGATCTCATTGCTCTCCACTTGAAGAACACGTTCCATGAATCTCCCGTTCTCCTGATAGGGAACAAGCTGGATATGGAACAGTACAGGTAAGGAGGTTAAGAGCTCAGCCCAAGGAAGGGCGAGAGAGAGATGGCTGTAATAAAGGCAGCAACTCTTCTTCATTGGACTAGGTTATATCTTGAGACCAGACTTTACTCTGGTGTGTTAGATGTACTGAAAAATAAATAGGTAGAAATAGAGAATTCAACCCAGAATATTGCTACCAAGTAAATGTAATCTCTTTTGAGATCTTCTATGAAAGTTCATGCTATTGCAGCTCTCTAGATTTCATACCCTGTTTTATTCTTTTAATCTTCTTACCACTAGATTGGAACATAAGCCTCTCAACATCCTGCTGGGTTGGAGTGTCCTCTAAGCCTTGTATGATGACCCAGGGCATGGCACAAAGGCCACAGTCAGATAATCAATAGGAATCCCTTTATTCACTCCAACTTTGCCCCCAATGTCCTGGTTACCTTCTGGCTGGAGAAAAACTCTCCCAGGAACAGCCTTTGACTGCAGAAAATCAAGTCCAAAACATGGTCAGCAAAAACTGTTACTAAATCCAATCAAGCCAAACTGAGGTAATTAGTTTGACAGGGCAGGAGCAAAAATTCCAGACATGAAGGCATGGCAAAACAGTTGGGAAGACGTCAGGAACACAGATAAGCAAGGACAACACAGCATAAAGTCGTTTTTGCTCCCAGCAGCTGCCACACTCAGCATTCAGTTCTTTTAAACTTTCATTCCCAGCTGTGCCTAATGAAGGGAATCAGGGCCCTTTCTTCCTCCATAAGCCACACAAACCATGTTGCTCTCTTCTCCATTCCTCACTGCGTGCCCTAGAATAAAGAGGGGATGGGCTTGGGTCTTCCTCTGAACCCCCTCTCCCTTGTTCTACCTCTCCCCTGCACTGCTCAGCTGCACTGTGCCCTTCCCCAGTTTCCTCCACAGCCAACAAAGCCACACTCTGATTCCCTGTCAGCTGTTCAGCTTCCTCCACAGATTCAGTCTCTGACAGGGGCATGACACCTCAGTAAATACACACGCACAGGCTATAAGGCTCACCAGACCCAAACAGGCTGACAAAATGAGTAGCTATCTGTGGAGAAATGTGAGTTTTTAGGTTCCTATATTGGCTTGCTTGGGAAGAGCAAAGGTTACCTGTCTTAACAGTTGGCCTTAGGGCGAACACCTTGTCCTATTAAGGGTAGAAGAAAAGAATGATCCAGTGGCTTCCAGAGGTTCCTTGCCCACCCATCAGAGCTGCTGGGGACACAGAGAAAACCAAAGAGATCACCTTGGAAAATTTCAAGAATCATTAATATGCCCTCAGTCAATAAAGCAGAGTTGTAGACTTATGGGCAATGGTGGGATTCAATTTTTTTTTACCACTGATTCTATGGGCATGACTTGGTGGCCATGGCTTGGCTTGGCAGGCGTAGCTTGGTCGCCATGGCAGGGGAAGGTTACTGCAAGATCCCCATTCCCTCCCAACCCCACCAACCTGCTTTCCAGCTCTGTTCTCCTGTGCAGGGCAACGAAAAAAGAACCAGCCAATCAGCTGGGACTCGGGAGGCAGAAAATAATTGGTCAGAGGTTGTATTTGCTGGTTCTTCAAACCACCCAAAATTTCCGCTACCAGTTCTCCACAACTGGTCAGAACTGGCTGAATACCACCTCTGCTTATAGGGTTTGCTTCTTTACCTGGCCCACCTCAAAGGATTGATATCAGTCTTGAAAGCCTCTTCTCTGACATTTCTCCAAAATCCTTCTTACGCTCCAGTGAAAAAGGGAGGAGTCCATTTGGGCTTTTTCTTCACCCTTTCTGTGTTTCCCAGCTTTAAAACATGTTTTGGAGCTGTTGCATCTGCCTGGTTTCTCCCAGGGCATCTCTGTGACCCCCTGCAGGACATGACTGATACATGTGGATTGATAGGGGGATAATCCCAAACTTTGGGGGAAAATATTTGAGGGGAGAAGAAAAGGGGCTGACTTGGATGCCCCAGAAAGCAGCCCAAAAGCTTAAGAGGGGCAACAAGGAGGAAGGGGCAAGAAGATTGTCAAGAGCTATGGAGAAATGGGACTTCTAAATGTTCCAGGGAGGGGCATTCAACCCTCCTCTGCAACCAGATTAGAGGAGGTATTCAGCAGGCTGTGATCAGTTCTCGAGAACCGGTAGGGGAAATTTTGAGCAGTTAGGAGAACCGGCAAATCCCACCTCTTACTGGCCCCACCAACCCCATCTCTTCTCTGGGTCTTCTTTGGTTGCCCTGCACAGGAGAATGGAGCTGGAAAGCAGGTTAGTGGGGTGGGGAGGGAATGAAGATTTTGCAGTATCCTTCCCTTGCCACGCCCACCAAGCCACGCCCACCAAACCACAACATGCCCATCAGGCCACGCCCACAGAACCGGTAGTAAAAAAAAATGTGAATCCCACCACTGAACCAGATAATAGAAGTTGCTTCTAGGCAAGATGGCACCAGGAAAGGAACAAGTCAAGCTGGTGGTGAGTGACATAGGACTGAAGCTCCACCTCTTTTTCATGCCTCATGGAACACATTAAAAGGGGTGGGGCTTAAATTGCACAGTTGTGGCTGTCATCTTGAGTTTTTGACCCCTCCCTGCAGATACGTCTGCTTCAAGGGGCCGACCTTAGGGCAGAATTGAGGAAAGCAACAGCCCAGGTTGGAGAACTCCAGTTAGAAATATTAAAGCAGTTTGGTCACCTTTACAGATCCTGGATGTTGTGCGATGTTGTGCAATTGCCCACATGTATCCTATCCTTTCTTCCCTCCCAAAAAACAATATCACCCATGCTCTCCCAAGGTCACTAAACATTGCAAGATAGGGTGATTTCACGAGAGTTTTGTATTTTACTTCATTTAAATTTTAGTAGGGTTGGGCGCCATCTTGGGAAATGGGTGGAAGGTTGGATGCCATGGTGGATACGGATGTTGCTTTGCCAACCCCTTGTGAAAAAGATTGATCTTCGCAAGGATGCCTCTCCCCCCAAAAAAACACCTTCAAACTGTCTTGGTCATTTTCTCGCCAGGACTCCTTGAGTTCCAGAGGCACATAAATTATGTCCAGAACCAGCCCAGCCTGCAAGTTGAGGTTGCTGGATAAAAAGCCATTCTGAAGTGGAATCAGGCTCTTTCATTTCATGTCAGTCATAGAAGCACAGACAGACTCAAGGATTATGCATGGGTAGGTGAATCCCAAAACACAGACTTCCTATCGACTAAAGAAAGAATCAGCTGGGCATTGCTAATAGCAATAGCAAAAGACCCATCAGCAAGAGCCACTTCTATCAACAGAGGATAATTTCTAGGCAAATCCAATAAATTCTTCTGGTGTTTGATTTTGATTAGATCCTCACTACTTTGGGAAAATAAGATTTAATAGCAATAGCACTTAGACTTTTATACTGCTTCATGGGGCTTTCCATCCCTCTCTAAGTGGTTTATAGTCACCGTATTGCCCCCCAACAATCTGGGTCCTCCTATTACCCACCTCGGAAGGATGGAAGGCTGAGTCAACCGTGAGCCTGGTGAGATTCAAACTGCCAAATTGCAGGCAGCCAGCAGTCAGCAGAAGTAGCTTGCAGTAATTCACTCCAACCACTGTGCCAGCGTGGCTCATGGTATAGTTGAATTTAAGCTAAACTATAGCTTAATTTTCTAGTGCTTTGGATGCAGCAATTAACAGACATGGGCCAGTTCCTTGCCTCTTTTCATGTGGGATGTTCTCTCCTGGTTTCTTCTCCCAGACAGGTCACCAAAGCTGAAGGAATATCTCTTGCCACCAAGTACGGCTCCTCCTTCCATGAAGTCTCGGCATGCCTGGATTTCGAGTCCGTGCAGCACGTTTTCCACGAGGCAGTACGGGAAGTGAGGCGAGAGACGGACAGACCTCTGGCAGTCCGGCCCTTGTTCATCATTGAAGAGAAGCCCTCGGCTCACCTGGTCCCAACCGCAACGATTGCCTCCACCGACAACTCACTCTCCACTGTCAACTACAAGGAGGTCCCTTCTGTTGCCCGAGCGAAGCTGGTCACGGTCAAATCCTCAAGAGCTCAAAGCAAGAGGAAGGCTCCAGCGTTGACTTTGCTGAAGGGGTTTAAGATATTCTAAGCAGGGATTCTGCGAGGCAGTTCCAAGGTAGAACGTGGAACAACCACCATTGCTGGGATGGGTTCTGGAATCCCCAAGCAAAGATGAGACCATTTTGAATATTCCATCTCTTGGCCTTTTCCACAGCCCAAGTGGCCTTCTAAGAATGCAACAAAGCATTTTGGGAAAAGGCTACGAATTGACAATGGACAAACTATGGATGAAGCCACCAGTTGGGGAAGGTGGTTCTAAACTTTTTTTGGGGGGGGTCATAAACATGTGGAGAACTCTGCCATGTGCTGCTTGTGCAATTGATGGAAGAATCCCACGGAAAGGGTTTGGTCTTGAGGTCTTTTCATGGGACTGAATAGAGATTTGGGAAGCCAGGGAGGCTGCGACCAGCCAAAGAAATGATTCTCCAAGGAGAAGACATAGAACATAGAGTATCAGAATTGGAAAGGACCTTGGAGGTCTTCTAGTCCAACCCCCTGCTCAAACAGGAGACCCTGTACCATTCCAGATAGGTGGCTATCCAGTCTCTTCTTAAAAGCCTCCAGTGATGGAGCTACCACAACTTCTGGAGATAAGCTATTCCACAGGTTAACTGTTCTCAGTGTCAGGAAATTTCTCCTTTCTTCTAGGTTGCTTCTCTCTTTGATTAACTTCTATCTGTTGTTTCGGGTGCTTTGGATTTCTGGACATTTGGAAATTCAGACATTCATACCCACCTCATGTTTTGCATGTCCCTAAGTGGTTAAGAAAAACCACACTCCACGTTACCATTTCACCAACATTCTTTTCTTAATGTCTACTTTAAGTTCTCTTCCATCAATAACAGAAGGAGGGTTGGAAAAACAAAACCACAAAATTGTTCAACCGGTGGAAGAAATAACGTAAGAGCACTTTGTAGAAACAAAACAAAGGCAGGACAAAGGGGGAAAGCACAAAATGGACAAATGGACTCAGGAGCACAAGCAAAGTGCACTGATGTGCCAGGGAATATGATTGCGAGCACCAATAACGGGTTTTATGACGATCCCTTTGCATTGACAAAATGTTGAGTACCTAGATGCACAGCGCCCTCTCGTGTTCCTGGACAGGCAATGAAACATTTTCAATTCTTTCTCCTTTTTGCTAATTTTTCCTAATCAGCTCGAATTGATTAGTCAGATAATTCTTACTTTTGTGGTCAATGTCAATAGGGCCCAAGCTAATTAGACAAAGCCTAGCTAAAACGACTGTTCATGGACAAATTCCACCAGGGTCAGAAAAGATAAAAGGACACCATATTAAAACATGCAAGGAAAGGAAGCAAGAAAGCTGCCCCAAATTGGGAGGATCACGGGTGTGGCATGGCAAAAAAGCCCACCACTGGGGGTGGGGGTGATTCATGGTAACATTGGCATGATCAGGGGGCTATGTGTGGCATCTTGCAGATTTTAATATACTGTAACCCTAGCAATAGCATTTAGACTTATATACCGCTTCACAGTGCTTTTTCAGGCCTCTCTTAAGCGATTTACAGAGTCAGCCTGTTGCCCCCCAAAATCTGGGTCCTCATTTTACCCACCTCAGAAGGATGGAAGGCTGAGTCTCCCCTGAGGTGGTCAGGATCGTACTGCCAAACTGCAGGCAGCTGGCAGGTAGCAAAAGTAACCTGCAAGACTGCACTGTAGCCACTGTGCCACCACAGCTATAGACACATTACTTATTTCCCAATGAATGTATTGCTAGGCATAGCAGAAAAGATGTAGGCATGGTTTTCATGGGAAAGAATGGCATTCTACCTCATACAGATAGATCTAGAGATCTAGGAGTCTTGAAAAAGCCTTTTTAAAGGACTTTGGCTTGAACTGGTGGTAAAAATATTCCTCTAGTTTCCTTGGAAGTTGCTGTGCTGCTAACATAACTGTTTGAATTCTCCTTAGAGAAGAAAAACAACAACTAAAACACGTTGTTTGATCTACTTCAGCCCTAAAATTAGGAGTTGGGGAATGTCTATGGAGAGTCTCAGTCATCCAAGTCATGGTTGTCCCAACGGTGCTTTTTCAGGTGGCAACTGGACTTCCTTTGTTTTTCCTTGAAGACGTTTAGTGTCTCAACCAAGAAGCTTCCTCAGCTCTTCAGCTCCTCCTGAAAAAGCACCTTTGGGAGTAGGGGAAGTTACAATCAACCAATATAAATTTAGTCATTGGGCATATATGATCTCAGAAGACATCGGACATCCCTCTTTTTTCCCCTTTCCTTTTGTTTTTTACACATATAAAACAGCCTACGTCAGTTGGGATAATTGTTCCAAAAAGAATTTGGATGGTTGAAGTGGAGACATCTGGAGAACATCTGCATTCAGCTGAAATTCATCGCAAAAAAAGACAAAAGAATCTCTGGTTTTCATCAGAAAGATTGGCATGATATTACACAAAGATAGATCTAGAGATGTAGCAGCCTTTAAAAGCCTTTTAATGGACCTTGGCTTACTAGACTGATGGTGAAAATATTAACCTGGTTTCCTTGGAAGTCACAGTGCCGCTCGAATATCATCCAAAGCCCTTATCATAGCCTAGCCTTTGCCCATCCCTTTTCCTTGTTTCCAATTTTGGAGGCTCCCAACCAGGGGTGGGATTCTACCGGTTCAGACCGGTTCTATAGAACCAGTTGTTATGAATCTGTGCAGTTTGGAGAACCCCTGGCTGGCCACGCCCCTTTCCACCTGCCCCACCCCTCCAAGTCAGTCTTTATCGCACGTGTGACATCACACATATGCCCAACATCACTGACTGCGTTCTCCCCCACCCAATCACTCCTTAAGGTATTTCTCTTCCCCGCCCAATGATCAGCTGTTCTGATGATCAGCTATGCTGGGATCCCCCTCACTGTCTTACTGCTTCGCCCAGGAGGCTTCCCTGAAGCCCAGGAGGCAAAAAACCCAGGGGGTGGAGTTGTTGGGAAAAAAGCCATTCCTACCTAGTCACATGGCCATGCCCATCTTGCCATGCCCACCTAGCCACCACACCCACAGAACCAGTTGTTAAAAAATTTGAATCCCACTTCTGCTCCCAACTGTCTCAAATTATTACCTTCTATAAGGCAGCTAATATTGGCATAACAGAACCACCACAGAAATGATCCAGAAAGATCCAGATGATCAAATGATCAAATTCCACCTTTTTTTTTTAAATATGCAATCACAAATGGTCAGTGATAAAATCAAAATCAGGAGACCTGAAACATCTTTCCGGATAATCTGACAGATTTTTTTTTTTTGTAGGTTGGTGCAAAATAGTAAAGCAACAACCTTCACACAATATCCTTAATTGGTTCTTGAATTGCCTCTTTTTCTGGGTTCACCCACTACTCAACCCATTGGGATAGGTTGACATCAGAGGTCTCCTCACAGATGGTCAAGTCAAGATGGTAACCCAACTGTGAAATTGAAGTTCTGGCTGCTTTGAGGGGCCTGCCACAACTTTGTTTGACCCTGTGAATGCTCTGGTGACACTACATTAGGGCACAAAATAAAATTGATCAAGGTTAACACTGATAGGAACCACCTGAACCAACTGACCAGGCTTAACCTGTTGTGTGAAGGAAGCCACTAGGCCAACCTAGTTCAACGTATCATTGTAAAGATAGCTGGTAGATGAATTGTTTGGTGGATTATTGATTTTGTAAAACTCAAAAGCAGTCACTATGTGTTTCCTTCTTGCTGGCTTTTTGATTCCACTTAATGAATTTGGCTTTGAAATCTGCATTCCAAAAATGTCAATAGTCCAGAAATCCTCCCAGGTTTCCCAAAGAGCCAAAATATAGACATTAGGTGCTATGCTTCTGCTTCGCTGGCATCAGTATACAGGAGTGAGGCTTTCCCATTCTTCCAGCGTACCATCACGTCTCCCATGGTCAGTGTTTTGGAAAGCAAATTGTCTCCAGCTTGATCCGGATTCTCTTTGTTTAGCAACACAAATGCTTGCTTCGCTTCTGCCTCATCCAGCGGGGTGACTTCATAGTCTTCTTTGCGTAAGAGAAAGGCCTTCTGGTTTCTGTGGAGTGGAGAGAAAAAACAATGTCTTCTCAACCATCTATTTCCAGACAAAGGTGGGCTTCCCTTGGGCCTCTGGGAGGGCGAAAATAGCCTCCCCAGGCTCTGGAGGCCCTCCGGAAGCCAGAAACAGGCCCATTTCCAGAAGGACTGCTTTTCCCCTCCCAGAGCCTCTGTGGACCCTGCACTTACCTGCATAGAAAATGGGCCACGGGAAGACTCCTGGGAGGGGAGAGACAGGTTGGGTGGGGGCAGCTGGTTGGTACAAATACTGGTTCAGCGAACCAGATGCAAATTTAACATCCAGTTCACCCAAACCAGTCCGAACTGGTAAAATCCCATCCCTGTCCACCAGATATGATAGCAGGGCAGTTAAGAGTCACTCAAAATAAGCAAGCAAAGACATGAATCCTGCTTGGAGAAAAGTTTGGAAAACAAGATGGAATTAACCAGGGCTCACCTAAACCATATCACATGACAAATATAATTTTGGCTTGTTCTTTGTGTCTATGGAGATTCTTAGTCATCCAGGCCATGGTTGTCCCAAAAGTGCTTTTTTCGAAAAGCTACTGGACTTTGGTTTTGTTTTGTTATTTTCATTGAAAATGTTTCACTTCTCATCCAAGGAGCTTAAGAACTGAAGAAGCTTCTTGTATGAGAAGCTAAATGTCTTCAAGGAAAAAAGTATAAAAACAAAGTCCAGTTGCCTTTTGCGGAAAAAAAACAAACTATTTCTGGGCTAATCCCTGCAATATTTCAGAAGCAGCTTGCCATTGTTTCTTTCCTAGGGCTGAGAGAAAGTGACTGGCCCAAGGTCACCCAGCTGGCTTCGTGTCCAAGGCAGGACTAGAACTCAGTGTCGGCCTTCAAGATCTTCTACTATTGCTTTGCATCTTTCGACTGCCATAAGTAACGAGGGGAGGAAGGGAAAGTCTGGGAAGTGAGCTGGAGATGTTAAATTCTTCTGTTGTGTAAATGGGGGGGGGGAAGCATACAATAGAGTTAGGTTTCTATTTCTCGCTTAGCTTTCT
>BLBF01000077.1:6775871-6820804 GCA_015471245.1 Laticauda colubrina | reverse complement strand
GAATAGAATAGAATAGAATAGAATAGAATAGAATAGAATAGAATAGAATAGAACAGAATAGAACAGAATAGCAATGAATAGAAAGAGAAGAGAAGAGAAGAGAGATTAGAATGAGGAATAGGAATAGAACAAGAATAGAACAGAACAAGAACAGAATAGAAAATAGAACAGAATACAGAATAGAACAAGAAGGGAATGGAACAGAACAATAAAACAGGAATGGAATAGAGAATAGAATAAAAAATAGAATAGTACTAGCACATAGATTTATATACCACTTCACAGTGCTTTACAGCCCACTCTAAGCGGTTTACAGAGTCAGTCTATTGCCCCCACTAATCTGGGTCCTTATTTTACTGACCTCGGAAGGATGGAAGGCTGAGTCAAACTTGAGTTGCTCAGAATCGAACTCATGGAATGAGCAGTGAGTTAGCCTGCAGTAGTACATTCCAACCACTGCACTACTGTGTCTCTTTGTGAATATATCCAATTGTTTGTAGTGTTTAAACTAATCAGGCTTCCCCTGTAAGAGTTAACCAAAGTATGATTTTAATAACACTTTGGGACTTGGATTTTTACTGTTGCAGAGGTAAGAATGACTTAACTGTTTATACATTCTACAGATAAAGTTGTAGCTGAGAAAGAGGCAATTCCAGGGTTGGTGTTGTACCACAAACAATTAAAGATCCTGATGATCCGATGCAAGGTAGGTTTGTGTGTGTGCTCATGATATTCTTATTCCCATTTAAGGCAGACGGGCTCCCAAAATGTGTGCTTTTCCATTTCATCTGAGAGATGAGGAAAGAGAATGCCAGTCAAATGCAACATTTATTACATTTCTTTGGGTTACATTGTCCCTTGCACAACTGTTACTATTAAACTCTTTATCAACCCAGTCCCTGAGTCTTCTCTGGAGAGTGTCCATAGATTTTCTAACTTGCCCTTTACAAATCAAAATGTGTTTTGTATTTTTTAATTTGGAATTTAATGTCAGGATGCTGGATCCTATATTAGGTTCCACCTAAGCTTCTTGCCATGGAATCACTTCTGGTGGGTTTGCAGATTTTGCTCAGTGTATGTGTGTGTGTGTGTTCTCTCCCTTCTTTTCCCTTTCTAGGAAGGTTGGGTTGGAGTGAAAACTATTATACATAAAAAGAAGTTGACAGCAACAGACTTCTACAATGGCTACTTACACTCTTGGTCACAGAACAATTCTCTAACGGTTCTCAAGAACTGCCGGTTTCAAACACTCAAGGTGACCATAGCAAAAAAAGAAGCCAAAAAGTTCATCAAATGTTCAGATAATAATTGCGATACAATTTCCAGTAATGTGTGAAAACAATAACTCTGTATGAAGAGCCAAATTGGAAGTGTTCTCAGCTTGTCCCAGAATTGATCCATGGAAAACAGTGATGGGAGAAAATGAACAATGACAAAGACAGTGCTATGCAGTTGATATTGTGCAGTGGATAACACAAAGGACTAGTAACCTGGAAAGTGTGTTTATTCTTTCTGTTCAAAGCTTCAAAGCACTCTCAGCCTTGCAAATCGGATTTTTCAGGAGCCGTACTTTCTGCTCCTGGATCCATCTTTTTCCAACTTAAAAATACAGTGGAGCAGGATTAATATGTTGTATGATTAAACAATAAATGATTTTTGTACATGTTTGTGTAGGTGTGTCACACAAATCGTTGCAATGGCTGATATTTTAGAATGCTGACTTGTATAATATAAATGGTACTGTGTACAAATACATCCTTACCGCCCTTCAGAATCCAGAATCATCAAGGTGAAAATCCAAAAATTCCCAATATGTAAACTTTATTGGAGAAAAGCTAAGAAGAATTGTAATCAGTGAGGATAGACAAGAGTAAGCGCACACAGCTGTACACAGAAGTGTTATTCAGCCCTCACCAACATTTCCTTTTGCAACTTTTTCCAGCCCTATCTAATGGACTGCCCTTAATTGCAATGTTTTTTGCAAAAGGCAGAGTTACTATTACATTGTTTTTCACTTACACCCATAGCCACTGTTGCAATGAACCCCATCCAATGAGAAAGGCAAACTCCTGAATGAATGGTCCTGTGCCTTCAATAACACTCATATAATTAGATCTCATTTTCCACCCTTTGGTGGTGGTATGTGGGAATGACCTTGGGAGATGAGCCACTGGAACTGTCAGATAAAAGGCAGCTGAGTCCCCAGAAGGAATGGAGAGTGGCAAAAGTCTCAAAAGGGACCCAGTATCTTGAGCCATAAAGGGGAAGGGGGAGAAATGGACTTTCAGACTTGCAAAATTATGTGAATGTAACCTAACTATAGTGAAGTAGAATTAATTCATCTGGGTGTCTGGACTGCCTTACAAGGCTGGTACCTCCTTACTCTAGATTAGGAGTCTCCAAACTTGGCAAATTTTTAAGATTTTAATTTTATCTATTAAGATTTGTGTATTGTAACCAGCCTGCCTTCAGGACCTATATATTGCACAGGTCAGAAAGAAGGTTGAGAAAATATCTATAGGCCCTTGGCATCCTGGATATGAGCTGTTCCAGCTCCTCACATCCTTTGTGTCACCGCTAAAGAGCATTGCATGCCAAAACAACAAGGCACAGAGGCAGTTTGTTTTCCTCCATGCCATCCCTTTGCTGAACACCTAATTCCTAACAGAGTTGGAAGGGATCTTGGAGGTCTTCTAGTCTAACTCCCTGATCAGGAGACTCCCTGATCAGAAAGCCTACTGTCCCACTGCTCAGGAAATCCTATACTATTTCAGAAAATGGTTGTCCAATCTCTTCTTAAAAACTTCCAGTGTTGGAGCGTTCACAACTTCTAAAGGCAAGTTGTTCCATTGATTAATTGTTCTAGCTGTCAGGAAATTTCTCCTTAGTTCTAGGAGGCTTCTCTCCTTGATTAGTTTCCATCCAATGTTTCTTGTCCTACCTTCAGGTGTTTTGGAGAATAGCTTGACCCCCCCCCCCTTCTTTTTGGCAGCCTCTGAGATCGGAACACTGCTATCATGCCATCTCGAGTCCTTTTCATTAAACTAGACATATCCAGTTCCAGCAACCATATGTTTTAGCCTCCAGTCTCCTAATCATCTTTGTTGCTTTTCTCTGCACTCTTTCCAGAGTCTCAATATCTTTTTTACATTGTAGTGAGCAAAACTGGATGCAGTATTCCAAGTGTGATCTTACCAAGGCATGATAAAATAATATTAACACTTTACATAATCTTGATTTTATCCCTCTGTTAATGCAACCTAGGATTACATTGGCTTTTTTGGCAGCTGCAGCACATGGCTGCTTCATATTTAAATGATTGCCCACTAGGACCCCAAGACACATCTCATAGTTGCAAAAATTGAGCCATGTATCACCTATACTATACCTGTGCATTTGTTTTTTCTTGCCTAAATCTAGAACCTTTTATCCTCATCTGTTCCACTACCTTGCCTTATTGGTATTTTTATTGTGATTATTATTATTACTTTGTTGTTTTGCATGTATACTGAGCTTTGCAAAAAAACAGCCCCCAAGTTAAAATTTAGCAAAATAAATCTTTATCCAGCAAGCATATATTCCTTTATTTTGCGTATTCTCTCTCCCCATCCTTTCTGCTAACTTTATATAATGTTTAATTATTTAGAGAAATGCAGGCCCATAATTATATAAATAGATTATTAATGCTTTAGCCTTTTTTTTAGGAATAGGCCAGCAATATTTTTAAGCACAATATTCTAAAACTGCTGTTTCAGAACAGCAAATTTTTAATTCGGAAGGCATTTACTAATGGCCTGGGCTAGGGACCCATTTCTATTGGCAGATATGTGGCCAGATGAAAGCACTTGCAAAACATTTTAAAAATAGATGGAAATTTATCATCTTTAATTTTATTGCTGAATTCAAGAATTTCTTTCAGGAAGTAAATCATGAATGTTGCTGTCATTCAACTTGTTAAGCCAAAAAATAGCATTGTGGTTTAACATACTGTGCAAACTCAGCCAATGGTGCTTTATTTATGCAACATAAACCCTGTTTAGCATACCGTTGATGAGAATCCAAGACCTAGGGGTGGTTTGATTTCCCAGAAATCTTGGCTTTTAATACCCCAAATGCAAAATGACTCGATTCAATTTTACACAGCTATTATTAGCTACCAGCTGCCTATTTTTTAAAAAAATATAATTTAAATGCCTCCCATCTGGTACAGGTAATCCTCAACATGACCACAGTTAGGGTCAGAATTTCTACTGCTAAGCAATTGAGATACATCAGATTGTGAGATACACCCGATTTTACGACTTTTTTTTTTTGCCATGGTTGTTCATTGGAGTTCTTTGATGAATCATATGATCATTAAGAGAATATAGCTTCCCCACTGGATTTTTCTTGTTGGAAGCCAGCTGGCAGGGTCACAAATGGTAATCACGTGATTCACCCCACCCCACCCCATATGCTACAACCATTGTAAATACATACCGGTTGCCAAGTGCCCGAATTTTGCTCGCGCAACTCTGGGGATGCTGCTACAGTCGTAATTCAAGGAGTTTTGTTGATGCCATTTTAACTTTGAATGGCCTCTAACAAATGGCTTGCAAGTTGAGAACCCCTTGTATCTTTCTGGCAGGAAGGACCAACTTCCATGCTACTTGGGAATTAATACAATGGAAGTCAACACACCTGGATGGTACCAGATGGGAAAACCTACCTGATGCATTATTGGCCCTTTGTAGATGCTTCTTGCATTTCTCTGAGGACCTCTGAAGGCCAAGGAAGCACTATGAAGGACATATAAAGCATCACATAAGCAGAACCTTCCCATACCCCTCAAGGATTATCTAGGTTTTTTTATTTATTTATTCTTTTACCTGCTTGACTTTTTACTGTATTTTCTTTTCTTTGGATGTATTTCTTATTACACGTGTAAAATGTTTGAATAAAATATTGGCAAGGATGTGTGGTATCACATGGGGTCATCTCTAGTTCATGAATTAATAGGAAGGGCTGGGATTTTCCCAGAGCTGCCCATTGAGGAGCAAGGGTACCAAAGCTTATTGGACTTTTTGAGGGGCTCTAGCTACAGGACTTTCACTTCGTCGTCTTACTCCAGTTCTTTCTCTAGAAGGGCTTGCTGGAAACCTGCTGGGCACGTTCCTTAGGGACTGGAACACATTTTCTGGTGTGTCTCTTTTGTGACAATTGAACGTTAACGCTATGCCCACGTTGTTCTTCATAATTCTTGAAGAGCTATCAGATGTCCCATCAAAACATCGTCCCAGAGCTATTTCTTTGGCTGTCCGAGGATCTTGATCTGTCACGGTATAGATCCCATAGTTGTGACCAAGCGGATCGAGAGGAGCCAACATCGTATATTGGCTGGAGTCATTGTTCACCGCCACTGGGAGGTGGTTTACCAGATAGTCATGCAACATGTTGTTCACGCTCTCCCTGTAACAGCTGCTCTGGGGGATAATCTTCACCAGCGTCCGATCAACGCGTTCTTGGTCATACAACATGCCACTGCACTTGAACTCTAGGCATGCCGTTGAAAGGTTAGGATGGCCCATAGCGTGGATGCTCCTCACGTCTCTAATGCCATACAACTGGCCGACAGTCCGTGGATGGGTGCCCCCTGTGTTGCGAGATCTCACAATCAATTCCAGGGGCCCGTTGATCCTCACTTTAATATAGCACGCCCTGAATTCCATTGGCTTGGGCCACCAAGCCAAGTAGTCTTCTGTCCAATTCATAGGGTCATCCTCATTAAAAGGAATGGTGTTGTAGTCATATTTGTCTCCTTCTACTCTGTAAAACCTGAAGTGAGCGGCGGAGGGGAGAGCAACTTCACATGCATGTAGCTTTTCATAAGGATATATGGGACCGTTGCTCTCTTCAGCTATGTTGGGAGTAGGCTTGGCCATGCTAATCCTGAAGGCCGTTTTCTTCACATTGGGATCCAGATGATCTGTTCTCCTGTACTTGAGCTTGTTGAGGTATGGTTGTGGCACTCCCACAGTAAAAGGGTTAAGCTGGGGGGAGGAGGAAACCGCTTCAAGTTCTTCTCCACCAAGACTAGCCATGACGTAGGCACTGTAGGCATCTGGATTTTGGTCATCACAGAAAGCTGGGACGCAAACGCCACTGGAGCCAGTGACGGCACTATCAAAGCGCCCCCAAGCTCTAGGGTTGGTAGCATATCCTGGGCTTGGTTCTAAGTTGATGACAGAAACGACCACACCTGAAACCTGTTCACTGGGCATGTATCTCTCGCTTCGGTAAGCACGTACCTTGATGTAGCACCGTCTGTTTTCAGGGACGTCCAAGTTGAACAGCCTCCTTTCTCGTATCTCCATGTTGCCTACTAGAAATGTCCTTTCCTCTCGCTTTCCACGCCTGCTGTGATCCAGTTCAAAATCCCCTTCTTCCTCCCACAAACCAGTTTGTGGATTCAGAGACCATAATTTCATCCCTTGCAGATGTTCCGACATTTTGATCTGAGCGGAGTCCAGGTGGACCTTCACTTGGCCCACATTGAGCGATTCAGTGGCCATTTCGTCTGTGAAATCCATCGAAAACATGCCGTATGTCCTCAGAGGGAGCATGTCCCCTTCGGCATCCACAAAATTCAAGTCAGACTGTGCCGTGGTTGCGCCGGAGACATCTCTGGGGTCCAAGAAAGTCACACTGGCTTTCACTTTCCCTGCATAGAGTTCTCCATTCAGTCGGTAAAATGTATTGGGTGGGATTTCAAGTTCAGCGATCGGATCTTCTCCCTCCATTTCTCCCAAGGAAATCATGTTGGTCTCTGTGGATTCCAGTGTGATTGGTGGATTTTTCCTCAACATCCTGACCTCATGGAACACCGCCCCACCATTTCTGTTGAATGGCAACACTTTGGTGGTGTTTACAAACTTCTGCAGGCGATCCACAAAGGTGAGAACCAGTCTCTCAGTGTCTGGGGGCACTTGCACAGAAAAAGTGCCCTTGTAGCCCGTCATGCTGATCCTATTGTTTCCTATATAGATGTGACCAAACCTCATGGGCTCTCCCGTATCAGATGCCACAGCTCTTCCTCGCACAGTGACTTTGACCTCAGTGCACTTCTGGCAGGCGCACTCCATGGTGACCTTGATGGGAAGTGTGTAACCGGCACATGTTATATCCCGTGTTTCCATCTTGGAGACCCCACAGCAGTAAGTTATGGTGTCCTTGCACCAGAATCCTTCACGTAACGTTCCGGAGCATGTAGTAGGTGTACATCTACCAACGTCGTAGTAGAAAGAATTGGTTGAGTTCTGAAAGCAATCGTGGGGCAGTCGGATAAGATAACTCTCGGGCCCAGAGTCACAGGGTGCTTGGTTCTTTCCTGTTAAAATCAATTCCATAGGTTACTTTCAAGTTGTGGCTGTCTCACTGGTAAGCGTGGTCTTAAGGGACAACACTTAAAAGATGGGGATGGGCTGCCTTTTGATTGGTGGTAGGTTACTTTTTACAAAGATCACAATTCAGAGCAGAGGGAACCTGTAAATAGACAACTTCAATGCATTGAGGGTACACTGGGACATGTTCTAGATAAGTGAAAAGGGGATCTTGGATTTTTGTAGACTTTTTTTCTAGGAGGAAAAAGGGGTATCTTGGGTTTCTCTAGACATTTTTCCAACGTAGAGAAAAGGACATCTGGATTTCTCTATTTTTTTTCTAGATGGAGGAAAAGGCATCTTGGATTTTTCTAGATGGAGAAAAGGACATCTTGGATTTTGCTAGACTTTTTTCTAGACAAGGAAAGGGCATCTTGGGGGTTTTTTCCTAGACTTTTTCTGGATAGAGAAATACCTTTTTTTCCTCAATAGGGAAATGGGCTTCGTGTTTTTCTATTTTTTTTCTAGATGGAGAAAAGGACATCTTGAATTTTTACCCCATTAAAAGCAGTGCTACACCCAGGTGGACCAGTGGACAGTTTCTTTATAATCCTGCCTCAAAAGAGCAAAGATCCTTCCATCCACCTTGATTTAGCTCTGGTTTGAGTTGTAAGAAAAAATCCTCACAAAAGTAGAAAACACAGGTAGCCTTCAAAAGATGACTTACAGTTGAACCCAACATTTCTGCTGCTAAACATGAGGGTTGTTAAAGTGAATTTTGCCCAATCTTAACGACCTTTCTTGCATTACCGTTAAGTGAATCACTGCAGTGGTTAAATTAGTGACATGGTTGTTAAATGAGCCTGGCTTCCCCATTGACTTGGCTTGTAAGGGCTCCAGGACACTGCAGCAGTCATAAATATGAGCCAGCTGCCAAGAGCCTGAATTTTGATCACATGATCATGAGGGATGCTGCAAGCATCGTAAGTGTGAAAAACAATCATAAAATGGTCTGTAAAGGAAAATTTGTAACTCGAGGACTACCTGTATGCATTTTGTATGTTATGCATGTCACCTTCATGTTCTGTTCATACTATATCTTAGCAAAAACTTTACTCATATGGGATTCTAATCCTGTCTAAGGCATAGAAGTGAGCTGACCTTGGGTTGTTCACTTCCAGCCTAAGAAGAAGCCAAAGGCAAACAAGATGCCTTTTTCTCTTTGTAGGAAAAAAACAGTCTAGGAAAAAAAAAATCCAGGGTGCCCTTTTATCTACAACAAGTCCCTCAATGAATCAAGTTGCTCATTTGCAAGTTCCCTTCTGCTCCATATTGTGATCTTTGTAAAAAGTTACCTACCACCAATGCAAAGGCAGCCCATCCCTGCCCTTTAAACCAGGAATCTCCAACCTTAGCAACTTTAAGCCTGCTTAGAAACCTGCATGGTTTCTGTTTTGTGTCACTCATTCAAAGACTGTAACAGAATAACGGAGTTGGAAGGGACCTTGGAGGTCTTCTAGCCCAACCCTCTGGTCAGGCAGAAACTCCTGTACCATTTCAGATGTCTCTGGAGATTCTCAGTCCATCCAGGCCATGGTTGCCCCAAAGGTGCTTTTTCAAGAGGCAACTGGATTTTGTGGTTTTTCTCTGAAGACGTTTCGCTTCTCATCCAAGGAGCTTCTTCAGCTCTGACTTCCATTCCCCACCATCCAGTCAGAGCTGAAGAAGCTTTTTGGATGAAAAGTGAAATGTCTTCAAAGAAAAACCAGAAAGTCCAGTTGCCTCTTGAAAAAGCACCTTTGGGACATACCATTTCAGACAAATGGTTATCTAAACTCTCCTTAAAGACTTCCAGTATTGGAGCATTTTACAGTTTCTGGAGGCAAGCAGTTCCACTGATTAACTGTTCTAACTGTCAGGAAATTTCTCCTTACTTCTAGGCTGCTTCTCTCCTTGATCAGTTTCCACATATTGTTTCTTCTCTTGTCTTCTGGTGCTTTGGAGAATAGCTTGATCCCCTTTTCTTTATGGCAACCATAATAATAATACCTACCACCATCACCACCGATCCCAGACCTGAGTATTTTACAGAAACCCCCCCCCAGGCCATATCTGGCCCTTTCACTCTTCTTGTCCAGACTGTGGATTACTTTTATTTTCCCTCCCCCCCCTCCCAATTTATTCATTTACGTGCACGCCTGCCTAAATACCTTCACAGCTCTATTGGTTTGGCCCTCCACAACAGTGCCAGTTTCTCATTAGGCCACCTGGGGGGAATTAATTGCCCATCCCTGACCTATCCTATATCTTGGTCCATCTCAGGTCTTCCTCAAAACAGCTCACCTGTGAGAGAAAGGGTTGCACTTTGTGACTTGACAGAACCTGCTTCATTGCTAGTCTTGCAAAAATACTGCCCAGCTTGGTTCATCTTCAAATTCTTCAAAATCAAGTTGCTTTTATATTTATAGAGGGAAGGATCCAGCAGCGTATCGTTGTGGAACCTAGAATAAAGATCAGAGTGGCAACTCAGAAACATAACTAGCTTGTGTCTAAGTGTCTACAGCAGGAATTTTTCAGACCCTCCCCCTCCCCAATTATTCTGATCTTAGAAAAAATGGCTATGAAAAACAGTTGTCTCACCAGGCAAGTTGAGCTACAAAGTTAACTTAAAGCCAACCTGGTCAGCTTCACAAGGCTGGCCTTTACTGTAGCTGCCAAGGAAGTAGGGGTAGTAGACTGGTGGTTGTCTCCATTTATTTATTTAGTTTATTTAGTTTAGTTTGTCAATCATGTATGAAAAAACAAGTATGGACATAACATATAAACATATAAGTATAAACAGGTACAAGTATATACATAATAAATGAGTACGAATCAATGGGAACAGTCGGACAAGGACGGTAGGCATGCTGGTGCGCTTATGCACACCCCTTACAGACCTCTCAGGAATGGTCCATGGAAGACAGTTTGAGGTTAAAGTTTTGGGGGTTTGTTTAAGGATATAACAACAGAGTCAGGTAGTGAGTTCCAGGTTTGACCTCTCTGTTGCTGAAGTCATATTTTCTGCAATCGACTTTGGAGCTGTTTACTTTGAGTTTATATCTATTTGCGTGTGTGTTTTTGTGATTGAAACTGAAGTAGTCATCCTCTGGTCTCTGCAACAAGGCATTGCAACAATATTGTAAATGCACATTTCTTCCAGATGTTGCTATCTAACGAAGTTATCGAAGAGGGACTTCCACAAAGAAGAAATCAACGTATTTTCCAAAGCCAGAAGGCAACACAAGAATCAGTGGGTGGAAACTCATTAAAGAGAGATACAACCTGGAACTAAGGAGAAATTTCCTGACAGTGTGAACCATCAATCTGTGGAATGATTTGCCTTCAGGGATTGTGTGTGCTCCATCACTGGAAGCTTTTATGAAAAACTGAACAGCCATTTGTCTGAAATGGTATAGGGTCTCCTGCTTAAGCAGCAGGTTAGAAGACCTCTAGGTAGAAGAAGGGAGGAGAAGGAGGGGGAGGAAGGAGAAGCGGGAGAAGGAGGAGGAAATCCAGTAGTGAATTGACATTCCATCTGGAAACTAGTCTAGACTTGAAATACAACCCAGATGCATTTCCTGCTGCCCTCTACCTGTGTGGGCTTCATGCTGGGAAAGTACCCTGGTTGATGTTCCTCACATGAAGATGTTGCTATTGTAGCTTTTCAAAATCAGGCATGTTGTCACTTAACCACCTTGTGTCAGGGTTCCAGAGAAACCCAACTCCAATTAAAAACTCAAAGGAAATTCTTCTAGTTCTAACTGCGGTTGTAAATCAAGGATTATCTTTAATTTTGGAAGCAATCAGCCTAGGTTTTCCTACCGTCACCAAATTTTAGTGTCTTACCACAAATATTTGCCAGGTGGTGGATTTCCAGTGGCATGACAACAGAACGACATACTTTGACCTTCTCTTCTGGCTTTGTTTTCTGGATGCATCATCATGTATGGTTTTTCTGAAAGAGGAAAAAAAGCATTTGAACCCCCACCAATTGGAAAGGGCAGTTTGGCTGCCCTCCATGTTTCATTCTGACTCATCCAGAAGAGTCTGTAAGATGGACGTAGGGCAAGGGTGCCCTCAACCCCCTTACAAGAAAGACAGACTTCAGTGCCTAGAATTCCCTGCCCCGGTGGGATCATTGTTGAGAATTTGGGAGAGTCGAAGTCCACACCAAATCGGCATGGAATCCAGCTGGGGAAGGTTGATTCGAAGGAAAGCAAATACACGTGTCCCGGGATAATGATGCGAGATCCAATTTGGGTCGGTCACTGGAACTAGAGATCTCATACTGGAGCTCATCATTGTGGAATTTCTCTCTACTGCAGGGGTGTCAAAGCTCAATTTCATTGAGGACCGCATCAAGGTTGACCTTGGGGGGAGAGGGGCACGGCCAGCTTTACGTCACTCATGTCGGGGGAGCCAGAGAACACGGGCTCCTGAGCTCCATTTCTAGCTGTGACAACCTCTTGCAACCCTCTGCCAGCATAAATGGAGCTCAGGAGGGCCCCACGCAACCCCTCATGTGCTCCGTTTTCACTGGCAGAGACACCACAGGCCAGTCCTTTACTGTTTCCAGGGTGGCCCTGTAGGCTGTATCCAGACCCCGGGCCTTGAGTTTGACACCCCTGCTCTACTGAAATATGTGTTTTGGGCTGTTTTGTGAGTCGTGTTCATGTGGGGCCTTCCTACTGGCTAATTGGGCTGTTGATGGCTGGCAATTGGCTGTCGTTGTGCTGCCAAACCCTCGGCTCCCAAGTACTTGATAGGCTGGTGTTAAATCAACACTCCTGTTAAAGTTGATTTGATTCAATTGGCAGCTGATTCTTGCTTCCTATAAAGGAGGCAAACATACCTAAAAATCCTTCCGCTTCTTATTTGCCCCACAACAACATCAATCCTGTGAGAACGGGTTGGGACTGAAAGAGATCTTTGACAAATATGCTTTCTGCTATTAAAGTATAAAATAATTGAGTTGGAAGGGACCTTGGAGGTCTTCTAGTCCAGCCTCGTATTCAAGCAGAAGACCCTAGGACAACCAATGGCTGTCCAGTCTCTTTTTGAAAACTTCCAGTGATGAGCACCCACAGCCCCTGAAGGAAAGCTGATTAATTGTTCTCACTATCAGTAAATTTCTCCTTAGTTATAGGTTGGATCTCCCTTTCATAATCTTCCACCTGTTACTATTTTTCCTGTCCTCAGGTGTTTATAGCGGAACTGCAGGACTTGTGAAATCTATGCTGCCGCTGAATTGGAGCCCCATGATTCCTTACCTGCTCTTTTCAAGTAGATACGGACATCTGAGTAATTTTCAGCACTCTCTGACAAAGTGATCACAGCAGTGGCGTACTTGGATTTTTTAATTTGCAGGGTGGTTTTTCCATCGGGGCACACACCAGGAACCTCAAATGTCCCACTGTGGCCCGACTCTGTTAAGAACTTGGATGGCTTTGCTTGCAGATAGAGGCGGGCTCCAGCTGCCGGGGCACCATCTTGGAGAGCAATGGTGCCATGGAGTAAATGTTCTTGGCAGAAACATGCGCTGCAGTCGGCATTCACCCAACCCCTGGAGCACGTCATGTTGCAAACTGAAAGGAGTAAGAAAATCATGAGTTACTCCAGATTATTGTTGTTGTTGTTGTTGTTGTCTCTTTCTCTCTAAAATCAGCCAGATGAGGAGGAAGAGGGAACAAACCAGCCATTTTTCACCCATGGATCTCATGGATGAGAGTTTTTTAAACCTCACAAAAATGCCAAAAAGATCTCAAGAACGTGGGAAGCATAACCAGTACTGACTTGCCTTCAGAAAGATCCAGAGAGCCACAAGTTCTCCATCATCTCCAGATGAATTGTTTCTCAACCTCATCCACTTTGAGATATGTGGACTTCAACTCCCAGAATTGAGGCTGGAGGACTCTGGGAGTTGAAGTCCACCCATCTTAAAATAGCTGAGGTTGAAAAACACTGGTTTAGCTAATTTAGCTGAAGCAAGAGATACCCCTAATGAACCATGCAGCAAAGAGACAGAGGAAGAACTTTTGTTCAAAAGCTTGACATTACTGCTTTTGGGAAAATACCAAATACGTTTCAAAGGCAGTGTCTATTGTGGTGCCCATTTGAATTGCCCAAAAGCAATGAAGACATCATGCCCTCCCATGACAGAAGATTATTATTAAATTAGGTTGCAGTTTAGGAATTCAAAAAAGTCCCTGACTTTTCTCCTCTTAGGCATCCCATTTAAAATCACCCAGGAGAGGAGAAAAGGATGGTGACTCCTAATCATAGCTGTAGATTGTAGGACAGTGGTGGCGAACCTTTTTGACATTTGAGTGTCAAAACGGGAGCGCACGCATGTGCATGCTGGAAACCAAAAGAGCAGCCTCCCGGTATGTGAAAGCAGAAGTGCCAGAAACCAGAAGCTTAGCTTCCCAGTGCGTGCATGCACACTGGCCACCTGGTCTTTATGGCCACTGGTTTCTAATGCACATGCACATGCAAAGACCAGCTGGCTGGTGTGCATGCATGCATCAGAACCCGGAAGAGCAATGGGTGATGGCTGGCATGCCCAGAAAGATGGCTTTGCATGCCACTTCCGGCATATGTGGCATAGGTTTGCCATCACGGTTCTAAGGCAATCCAGATGACCACAAGGTGGCAACAAGCTGTCATCTTTTGTACCTCTTTGCTGCCATCTTGTGTTTGCAGCTAGATTTGCTCATTCTACATGGACCTTTCAGCAAGGGCTAATAAACACTCATGGTACAAGCACAGCTGGGGCAACCTCTTTTCCGCTGGGTCTCCAAGATGTTGCCTTCATCTTATCTGCAGTCCCTGAGCAAAGCAGGCGTAAGTCTTGTTTTACTCGTGTAGTCAAAGCTGCTCTCCCCTTTTGCCTACAGCAGCCCTCCTCCCCCTTTAGATGTCCTGGCTTCAGGCATATTGCTAAACTTAGTTTTACAGCAGTGGTGGGCTGCTGCCTGTTGGGGCTACTTTGGGTGAACTGGTAGTTCAAAAGCTCAGCTGGCCCCACCCACCTTCTCCTGCACTATCCGGTAATTGCACTGTTGTGGTTCACCGGCAGCCTGTGCAGATGGCAGTGGAATCAGACTGGGGAAGAACGGGGACCAGTCGAGGAGTCTGGAGAGGACTCGGACGAGGGTCCTGCATCCAATGGAGGGATGGGGTCAGGGCCATCTGAGAGTGGTGTACTGACTTTAGAGCCTTTGGAGTCTGGCAGCGAGGCAGAGGATCCAGGGAAGCCTGTTCCCAGTGCACATGTGTGCAGAGCTGCTAGAAGGCGAGAGCAGCTGAAACAAAAGGGGCGACTCAGGAGTAAGGCTGGGAGGTGATTGCCTCTCCCCTAAGGTATAAAGGAGGTGCAAAGGTAGGGAAACCTTTGCAAGAAGCAACTCTCTGTTCGGATTAAACCGTGGACTTTGGATTTTGGTTGGGTTTTTTTTTTTTTCAGTTCATTTGACACTTGAGTGTTGGCAGCAATTCAAAGGAGATAAAGATGGGTGCTTATCTCGAGGGACTGTTTAGGACTTGTTACAGGCTGGGAATGAACATAATTCCCAGCGTTGAAATAAAACGAGT
This sequence comes from Laticauda colubrina, assembly GCA_015471245.1. Taxonomy (NCBI): domain Eukaryota; kingdom Metazoa; phylum Chordata; class Lepidosauria; order Squamata; family Elapidae; genus Laticauda; species Laticauda colubrina. The sequence goes on along the minus strand of BLBF01000077.1, from coordinate 6,805,811 downwards.
TAATTTGACTAAGCATGTGCTTAATTATGGTCTCAGGAAGCCTTGGTCAAAACACTCCCCCCTTGCTGTTCTACTTACCATTGCTGACTTGGAAAGTAAGCAGCTTCTAAATGCTCCATTTTCAGTGTTGTGCACAAGTGCCTTAGGCGTGAAACACACACTCTCCGAACCTGTTGCAGCCCACTGCTGTTTCACAGTCATCAAGTTCTTAGAAAATACCTTTGCAAGGGGGTCCCAGACAAGCTCTCTCTTCCTTGCTGATGTCCTTGCAGCGCGGATCCATGAAGGTATCTGCAAGGCACGTCTTTCTCCGAGTCTGCACCCCAGCTTGGCCACATTTTCCAGAACAGGAGCTCCAGGTGGACCATGATGACCAGACCAATTTGGAATTGCCAGCCAAGGACCCTGGGGGGAGAGACACAGCCAGCAGCCATCGTAGGAGGTTGAGCAAGATGAGTCCAGGAAGACTCAAAAAGAAAGGCTTAGAAGTATGTGACCTCTCCTTGTGGAGTGAAACATCTGGGGGTGGCTTGAGAAGCAGCTTCACTGCTCTGCCACATTGACAGCAAAGGCTATAATGAAGAGCTGATTCACTCCAGTCAAGATTCCAAAATTGCTTGTCCCGGGTAGCTGCAATCTATAGTGGGAACTCTTTCAGTGGGACACTGACATAGACATCTACTGGTTTTGTCTATGTGCCCTTCCCATAGAGGAGAGGAGAGAGAACAGACTCATGAAGAATAGAGTAGAATTGGAATTTAGAACAGAACAGAACAGAACAGAATAGAATAGAATAGAAAATATGAAATAGAATAGAATACATGAAATAGAATAGAAATACTTATGGCCATTGCAGTTTTCTGGGGTCACCTGATCCCCTTTTGCAACCTGATGAGCAAAGTCAATGGGGAAGTCAGATTCACTTAACAACCAGGTGATTAACTTATCAACTTCAGCGATTCCCTTAACAACAGTGGCAAGAAAGGTTGTAAAATGGGGCAAAACTCACTTCAGCGATGTCTCACTCCGCAATGGAAATGTTAGGCTCAAATTGTGGTCATTAAGATGATGATTTGCACCCTGAAAAAATTAAAAGCAGCTCTTACCTGGTGGACAGAGAAAACGCACTGCGTAATTGAAGCAAGTTTGCCCTGGGGGCTGCTCCTTATTCAGGCACCAGAATCCCTCGTGGACACTGGAGTGGACCACCTGGCCCGAACTGGTGTCGGAGACCCAGTCAGTGGTCCGGGCTTCAATCTGGATGGGATTTGGACACACCCTGTTACGGTAATAAAAGCGAATGGCATCTAAGCGCTCGTAATCACCGTTCCCTCCGGGGTGATCAATGTTGAACCATCTGGTCCATGTTTCTTGGTCTGAAGAAGAAAGAGAGGAAGACGCGCTGCAAATTGTAAGGCTACAGAAAGGGGAATTGTCATAAGATAATACTTTTGTCAGCTTTGGAAGCCATATTGAGACCAGATGCTCCCACACTCCACATTTGAGCCTGGGAAAGTGGGATGGGGGAATGTCTTGGAGTGTATGTAGTTAGACATAATAACATTCTTTTTCTAACTCAAGGTCATGTTATTCTGCGCATAAGTGAGGGGAAGTCTCAAGTTGGGACGGATGGTGATTGGAGCATGTGACATGATAATGGGTGCACGGGATGGATTTGTAGTTTTTACTTATTGTAAGGAAGCCCAGAACTTTCAGATTCGGGATTCCCCAGATGTGCCAGTTTACTATCCAGTTAAAACAAAACTTTTGAGATGTCTGTCTTGGACTTATTGGTTGGAGTGGAGGTTTTCTGGAATGCTGATAACTTTATTGTCACTGTACATATATCCACAGGATACCCATACAACGAAATTCACATAACACCCAGAGACCAGGCCCAACATGCACACACACACACATGACAATCCCCAAACACCCTCCCACCCGCCAAAATTCCCCACCCTCTACAAGCATCCACACAATAATACTGTCCAACAGCTCTCTGATAGTGGCCCTTAAGTTCATTGTAAGTGCAATTATAGCTCTTCAATAAAAAATGTTCAGAAAACTTGTGGTCCAAGTTTTAATTGTACTGTATCTTCTGCCAGAAGGCAACAGTACACAAAGATTATGAGCAAGATGGGAAGAGTCTGTCAGTCTTCAAGATCTTCTGCTATTGCTTTGCATCTTTTCGACTGCCATAAGTAACGGGGGGTGGAAAAGAGAGGTAGGAATAGTTGGGGAAGTGAGCTGTGGGAGTTACATTCGTCTGATGTATAAATGGAAGGGGGGAGCATAAAATAGAGTTAGGTTTCTATTTCTCGCTTAGCTTTCTTCTCTCTGCGCAACTGCAACCCGTTATCAAACTATGCCAAGGTCAACGGACAGAGGCCTCATCATCACCTGAAGATGCCCACATGATCATATCCACAACTTCTAATTGGAAGTGTCATTTGAACTATTGGGGGTGGGAACATTTCCATCACTTTCTATATGTGAATTGCGCGCCTAAATTCTCAGATTCAGAATTCTTTGGTTGCTACCACTTCACTTTCAGTAAATATATCTTTTCTCTAAACTAAAGAGTCTAAGTATTTCTTTCCTGGATTTTGAATGGAGCTCCGCCTGACAGAGTCTCTGAGAAAGTTGTGAGACTTCCTCAAATAGCGAGATGTGAAGATGTCATCCAGGGCTGGTAGCTGGAGCCCAATGATATTCTGGGCAGTTTTAATGATTCCCTTAGAGCTTTTTTTTTTTTTTTGAAGAAAATTTTATTAATTTTTAGAAACAAACATGAACAAACACAACACAAAGCATGAAAACATAAAACCTCTTTTCTGAAAGCAGCTTGATCCCGGGTTACATCTCTTTGTACAGACAAAGAGATGTTCATTTAAAATGGCTTCTTTGTCCATCTTCTTGCTGCATAGTCTTTTCTTGCAATTTTGTAGGTAGAGATCGCCATTTCTAAGAATTGAAAAATGGAACCAAGAGAGCCCTTCCCTTCTTGTTCCTCTTTTTAAAGTTTTTTAAATTCTATTTTTACTTCATCCACAAGTGATGCCATTGTAGAGGTTTTTTTTTCTTTTAAAACAACCACCCAAGTGTTTTTAATCCTTCAAATATAGTTCCAAAAATCCCAAAGTCAGCAAGCAATCCAAATACAAGCTGTTTCTTTTGACACCTTCTTCCTTTTTTTTACTTTCTCTTTCTGGGGTTAGTATTTAGTTACAAAGTTCCAGTTAAAATGTATCTTTTAGAAGTCCTGTTAAAATTTAACTTTAGATTCTTTAGATTCCAGGCTATCTCCTCCTTCCAAATCCTGTTCTTTTTCTCTTCCTCTCCCTTCCCACTTACAGCAAAAAAAATAATAATCCTTCTTTCCTTTTATATTCAAAAAATTTTATTATCCCCTTGGCATTAAATTTTCCAGCTTAAATACTTGTTGATGCCAAAGCAGATTTTTCTGATTTCTCATTCATCTCTGTTTGCTGTCAATGTAAGGAAGGAGAGTGAAAAAAAATTTTTTTCCTTTTCACTTTCTTTCGCTGCTTCCGAATCTTCTTTGGGAGCGATGTATCCTTTTTTAAAATTTGAGTTCCAGGATACCTTAATTGTTGTTTCTTATCCTGATCAGCCAAAACTTTCACTTTAGCACTTTCTTCCTCCTGCACATTCTTTTCTGGATGAGGGCTTCTTTGAGGCAGCCATTTCTGACCGCCGCTTTACTGCCTTAGGGAAAGGGAGTTTAGCCAGCTGGGGAGGAAAGATGTGGCTTTCCTCGACCCTGCTGGAATCTCCCCCATCTTCACCGAACTCTGCAGGGTAACTTAGCCCTGAAGCCAGCTGGCTCGGGGTGCTTCGGCGGTGCGCCCAGGCAGAAACCGCGCACGATCATGGATTCCTGCCTGCCGCCGAAGCCCTGCAAACCGGAAGTCTCCCTTAGAGCTTTTATTGTTCACTACAGAGCTGCTCCCATACCATACAAGAATGCTGTATGTCAGGATATTCTCAATGGTGCTGTGGTAGTAGATCAGAAGTAGATGCTTTGATAGATTTATCTTCCTGATGTCAACTCATAAAACAGTTTGTATTCACGTTTCATAGTTGACAACAGAAAGAGGGGGGGTAGTTTCAAAGAGCAGGCAACAGTGTGGAATCGAAAGTACATTCCATTCATATTTTCTTCAAAGACTGATTGGATGGCTGAAGCTTCTGCCGTGAAAAAAAATCTAATTGGAGAGCATGATTGATGACTCTTGGCTATGGACATTTTTCATTGGATGATACACCCGGGGGGGAGGGGGGAAGCAGGATCAAGGCTGACAGTGAATTACATGTCTCAGACATATAATTCACTATGCCCAAGTTGGTGCCGGACGCGTAGAATGTTAACTTCAAATAAATCATCTTTAGTTTGGGGAATGTGGCTCAAGGCTCATGATTTAATTGGAGCAACTGCCAGAATCCAGACACCTGAGCATTCTCAGGAAGTACAGCCTCTTCTTGTGACTTCTTCACAAGCATGTTAGCATTCATAGTCCATGAATGGTTATCCTTACCGTTATAGGAAGAAAAATCCAGTTCCAACCTGGGAATAAAAGGGAGGCTTGCTTTTTGCCAAGTCAAACACTTTATTGAGTTGTAAAATAAAATAAGATACAACATACACAGGTAAATAGGAAAGCAGTGGGGGGAAAGGGTGGGAGGAAAGCGAAATGAGGAAGGGTTGGGAAAAAGAAAAATTGACTTCTGACTTTCTCTGTTGCAATAAAATAAGGCATAAGTATCAAATCACAACATTTTGCTTTTTCATAATAACATGAACAAGCCATTTCTATAAGGATCTATCAATCTAATTGGTAAAACCCAAAATCAAAGTTTCAATATTTTCCACTTCAAACACAAAGTTCGGAAATGGTCTCCATGTGGAAACAAAGTGCTTATATTCTTTTCTTTAACCAAAATAGCCAATTTTGCCATTTCAGCCAACTCCCATCAGCTTCTGCAGCCATTCATCCATAGTATGAATCAAAGTGTCCTTCCACTTTTGTGCATATAATAATGCTGTTGTCAACATATATAGTATCAAAGTTCCATTTTTTTTCTCCAAGTCTTTTTCCATTAGATCCAAAAGGAAAGTTTCATCTTTTTCTATATTAATTTCAGAATTTTCTATATTAAAATATGAATCATGTTTCAAAATATCCTCATTTTCAGAATTTTCTGTATTAAAATATAAATCATGTTTTTTTTTCTTTATCACATATCCGCCATAAAGGATAGAATAGAATAGAATAACAGAGCTGGAAGGGACCTTAGAGGTCTTCTAGTACAACCCCCTGTTTAAGCAGGGGACCCAATAGCAAGTGACTGTCAAGTTTCTTCTTAAAAAGTTCCAGTGATAGCCGACAACTTCTGAAGGCAAACTGTTCAAATGATTAATTGTTCTGTCAGGAAATTTTTCCTTAGTTGTAGGTTGCTTCTCTCTTTGATTAGCTTCCATCTGCTGCTTCTAAAGTCCCTTCTTTACTTTTACACTTCCAACATTCATTTGACATGTCTATACATCTTAGATAGCTTATCTGGTATTAAATACCAGTGATACATCATCTTATAAAAATTCTTTTAAATTATGCAGGTCCAGTTCTAAGCCAGGAATAAAAAGGCTACTTAAGAAAGATGCTTTTTCAGGAGGCAACTGGAATTCCTTTGTTTTTCTTTGAAGACATTTTGCTTCCTCATCCAAGAAGCTTCTTCAGCTCTGACAGGATAGTGGAGAATGGAAAGATTTCTATTCCTTGCAGACAGCTGGTCATCTGCATACTTTTAGAGGGTCCTTGAAATACTTGAAGGTTTTTCTATGTCCTTGGCTAAAAGTCTGTAGAGGTTCTCAGCCATCCAGGTCATGGTTGTCCCAAAGGGTTTTTTTCAGGAGGCAATTGTTTTTTCTTTGAAGATGTTTCACTTCTCATCTAAGAAGCTTCTTCAGCTCTGACTGGATGGTGGGGAATGGAAGGATTTGCAAAATTTCTGGAAATCCGTTCATACTCCCACACCATTCTAAGGGTGATCTCCTTCCATTCTTCACTAGAGATGGAGTCAGGAGAAGCTTAGCTTCTGTCCACAGCATTTTGCAGTTAGGATAGCCTGTATATTTCACTCAGGATGGGGATTAAGGCTGCACATAGCTTCCAAAGATATCTATTATTTTAAATATTTTGTGTTTGCAGCAATTAATCTAACGTTAATCTTCAGCATAAATTGCTTGGTAAAACTGAGATTCCCTTTTGGGATTTACAGTGTCAGCAAATGTCTGCTTTATAAACTGAATAGAGATGTTGACAACTACTGTAGACTTGGTTTTAGCTTTTAGCAAAAGGAAACAATATGTTTCTTGGCGTGTTAGCCAAAATGAATTAAGCTTAAGCAAGGATTAATCTGTTTTCCATTATCAAAGTGCATAGAGACAGACTGACAGGATCTTTCATAAACTAAGCCATCTTAATTTGTTTAAAACATAATAGCAAACATATGGCATCTTAATTTTCTTAAAACAGAACTGCACGAAGTGGAAAATGACTTACTGTCTGAATTGTGTTTGGTCAAAAGGCTGTAGAGTTTTTGTCCATTGGCAATCCAGCTCACTGATTGTTTTAAAATCCGTTCACCTTAGGGAGGGGGAAAACAGAAAAAAATATATGCTGTAAAATGAAAAAAAAAACAATAGGCTGCTTTTAAAATCTGGCTTTCCCCAAAAATTATGTGGCCAAGAAATTAGGGTGAGTCCAATGTGTAGGCTGAAAGAGATTTATCTTTCAGGACCAGCTCCTTGCCAAAACTATGGTCACAAGCCGAGGTCATCTCCATCTTCAGAAAGGGAGACCCCAGCCTAATTGAAAATTACAGACCAATCTCCTTATGCTGCATCACCTGTAAAGTCATGGAATTAATTATTAACCAACTCATTATCCTCCACTTAGAGACAAACAACCTACTCTCTAATAAACAATTTGGTTTTAGGAAAAAACTATCCTGTAATCTGCAACTCTTACTCTGCAAAAACATGGATTACACAACTCGATCAGGGCAAAGCAATAGACGCAGTCTGCATAGACTTCTGCAAAGCCTTTGATTCAGTGGTGCATGACAAACTACTTCTAAAACTAAAATCTTACGGTATTTCTGGACACCTGCATTACTGGATAGAAGCATTCCTATCAAACAGAGAGTCAAAATTGGGAGCGTCCTATCAACAGTGGTGTCCCCCAAGGCAGTATTCTAGGACCAACTCTCTTCATCCTGTATATAAATGACCTCTGTGATCATATCAAGAGCAACTGCATTCTCTTCGCTGATGATGTAAAGCTATTCAACACCACAGACAATACTGCTACCCTTCAAAAAGATCTTGACTATGTATCAGAATGGTCAAAAAAATGGTAACTTCAAATCTCAACAAATAAATGTTCTATCTTACATATTGGCAAAAAAAATAATAATCAGAAAATAAAATACAGGCTGAATAGTCAAGACCTTGTTAATCCAAACTCTGTCAAGGATCTTGGAGTACTCATCTCTCATGATCTAAAGGCCCTGTCACACTGCCCAACGGATGCAAAACGTTAGTAAAAAGGACACAACGGACGAGCAAAATGTTCCATCCATTGTTATCCGCTCTCAAAAGGGGCAAAAATTTGCATAACTGGAGTGGATAACACGGAAAGGAACGGACATGGGGAAGACGCAGGGCGGATGGAAAGCGGATGCGGAACAGAAGCCCAGCAGATGGAAGCGGATTGGAGCAGATGGCACATCCGCTAGGCTTCCGGGGGACCTCAGCAAAGCGGACGCGGAACGGATACAGCGGATGCACAGCGGATGCACAGCGGATGAAGCGGATGCAGAGCGGAAGCCTAGCGGATGCACAGCGGAAGCCTAACGGATGCCTTGCATTAATTGCGCATGCGGGGGGGATTTATTCCATCAGCCCCGTGGATATAAAGGAAAGCAGCTCGCACGTGGCCAGCATTCAGAGGAAAGACCTGCTGCCGGATACATCGAGTCCTTGCCTGCCCTGCCTGCATGCCTGCCTGCAAGCCTTGCTGCCAGACTTGCTGCAAGCCTGCCTCCCAGCCTGCCTGCAAGCCTGCCTCCCAGCCTGCCTCCCAGCCTCCTGGCCAGCCTCCCTGCCAGCCTTGCTCTCTGCCTGCCTGCCAGCCTTGCTGCCAGCATGCCTTCCAGCTTCCCTGCCAGCCAGTCTGCCTGCCAGCCTTGGTGCCTGCCTGCCTGCAAACCTTGGTGCCAGGCTTCCTGCCAGCCTTGGTGCCAGGCTTCCTGCCAGCCTTGGTGCCTGCCAGCCTCCCTGCCAGCCTCCCTGCCAGCCAGCAACCCCACAACCATGGGGAAGAAGCAAAAGCCTCAGCAACCTGCCACCATCCCTGGCAAGAGCGACAGGGCCACCCTCCCACCCCCTGTCCCAGACTCTGCTTCTGCTGGGGCTTCTGCTGCTCGGGCTCGCTCTTCTGGCGCTGGAGCTTCTGCTGAAGCTGCTCCTGGTGGTGGTGCTTCTGCTGGTGCTTACTCTGCTGAAGCTGCTCCTGGCGGTGGTGCTTCTGCTGGTGCTTACTCTGCTGAAGCGGCTCCTGGTCCTGCTGGTCCTGCTCGTACTGCTCGTGCTCCTGGTCTTGCTCATCCTGCTCATCCTGCTCGTGCTCCTGGTCCTGCTGGTGCTGGTGCTGGTGCTGCTTCTGCTGCTGCTGCTGCTGATCCTGCTGGTGCTGCTGGTGCTGCTGCTAATGATGATGATGATGATGATCCTGCTGCTGCTGCTGCTGCTGCTGGTGTGGAAGAGCAGCCCCTACTACCTGGGAGCCCCTCTGATGAGGGCCCATCTGGTCCTGCCAAAGGGAGGAAGCGGCGTATGCGGGGACAGCAGAGGAGGCAATACTTTATTGAGGAGGAACACGAGGATGAGGTGCTGGAATGGCTGAGAGAGAACGACTATCTGTGGCGGAAGGGACACCGTCTCTACAGGGACACCAAGCGGAAGCAGGCTGCTTGGAGAGAGAGGGCGGAGAGTATGGGTTACACTTTGGAGGTGCTCCTCGGCTGGTGGAAGCACATGCACACCTGATACGGGAAGCTTCACCTGAAGAAATCTGGCCAGGCCACAGTTAAGCTGACGGACAGAGAGACCTACGTCATGGCCAGGTGCAGCTTCCTGGAGGGTGAGATCCGCCACCGAGGAGCACCAGGAGCCCCTCTCACTATCCTTTCTCTCCGGCAGCCTGCTGAGAGCCAGTCCTCTTCTGGCCGAGAGTCAGTCCCTGTCTCCAGGCAGGTTTCTGTGGAGCGTGCCACGGCGGAGAACCCGCGGACAGGTGTTGTAACCGTGGTGGAGCGCGTGGAGGACTCCCTGGTGCGGTGGGAGAAAGGAGACGTCGCGTCCACCACAGCCCTACCCGCATCCATCACCCCCAGCTCCACCTCCACAGAAAGGCAGAGAGCCAGACAACAGGAGGGGCAGAGCCACACTGTCCTGCTGGAGATCAGGGACACCATTTGGAGCAGCATAGATCTCCTCTCTCAGCTGGTCCACACCGATTCCTCATCCTCCAACCATAAGCCCTTCCTCACCTATGTCAACCAGACCCTCACGGACATGGCGGAACCCCAGTACCAGGTGGTGAAGGACCGGATCACCGAGCTGCTTCACAACCCTCCAGGCCCAGCTGAACCTGCTCCCACCCAGTCCAGGTCTGCTCCTCCACCCCAGCTGATGTCCCTCCCATTCCAAGGCTTCCCACAGGCCCTCACCTACCAGGGCTATGGCTACCAGGAAGTTCAGTAGCACAGGCAGCAGCCCTTCCCTGTCCAGGTACAGAGTCATCAGGCAACACCGTTGCCACCGGTTCCACTGATGCCACTGATGCCACCCACACCAATGATGCCACCGATGACAGCGATGCCACCCACGCCAATGATGCCACCCATGCCAGTCCTCACCCAGCTGCAGACCAGACAGCCCCACTACACTACTCCTTCCTCCACCCCACAGCCAAGCCCGGCCTGAGTACATCTGTCATCAGTACTGGGGCTGACACCCCATGGCATGGAGGAAGGACCTCTCAGCATCACGGGGCTGAGCCAGCTGTCTGAGACCTTTCTCAACACACCGTCACCTGTTGTCCTCTCAGGGCCAGGCACCCCAATGACACCTCAGACCAGCACTGCAGCAGTACCCACCTCCACAGCACCTGGACCCTTCACCCCAGAGACTGGGCACACCTCCGAGTGACCAAGAGGAGTGCCAGAGACTGGGTGTGGACTTTATTTGGACACTTGACTTGGGTCATTTTTGTTTTACAGCTTGTTGTTCAATAAATTTTATCTTTGATTCACACATTTGCTTCATTTATTTTTTTAATAGTCTTGGTGGAAACTTTTAGAATTGGTTTAAGCCTTTGCATGCTTGTGGGATGGATTAAGATAACAGTGGGGTGGGCAGGGATACCTGTGGGATGGGCAGGGATACCTGTGGGATGGGCAGGTATACCTGTGGGATGGGCAGGGATACCTTTGGAATGGGTAATAGCTGTGGGATAGATAAACCTCCAGTGCAAGCATCGTGGGACTGTAGGGCCCACCCTCCCAGGTGCCACACCTATGGCCCTTTATTATCAATAATAATGTAATAATCATCCACACATGTCAACACAAACACAACTCTTTATTAAACACCCTGTTCATTGTAGGCCCACCCAACATACATGGCCCAATCCCAGTGTCTCAGGAGGTTGCGCTGCTTCTTCCCTTCACGTGAGGCTCTGTTGGGGCCTTGCACATCCTGAGTGTCTATCAGGTTTTGCCCTTGCCTCCATTCCCCAAGCTCCATGTCCCCATTGCCTTGTTGGAGGTCCACGAGCCTGTTCTGCAAGACTGGGTAGCGGGTGCGCATGAGATTGTGCAGGATGCAGCAAGCTTCCACGATCCTCCTCACGGTCTCTGGATGATGCTGCATGGTGGTGAGAAGTACCTGGAACCTGTTGGCCAGGATGCCAAAGGCATTCTCCACCACCCGCCTTGCCCTGGACAGCCTATAGTTGAAGATCCTATCTTCACGGGTGAGGTATTTGGAGGTGTAGGGCTTCATGAGGTAGGTTGTGAGGGAGAAGGCGTCATCCCCCGCGATGAAGTAGGGCACATCTTGAGTGTCGTTGGGCAGCGGGTCTGGATCTGGGAAGCCCACCATGAGGTTGCTTTCCAGCCCCTCCTTGAGGTCACTGGCATTGTATACCTGGGCATCTGAAGATGAACCGTTGCCTGAAGCATCGATGTACATGAACTTGTAGTCAGCATCGACCATGGCAAAGAGGACGATGCTGAAGAAGCCCTTGTAGTTGAAATAAGTGGAGCCCGACTTGGGTGGTGCTTTGCAGGCCACGTGCTTGCCATCATTGGCTCCAACGGTGTGGGGGAAGTTCCACCTCTGATACCACTGCTCTGCAACTTTCTTCCATCCTTCTTCAGTGGAGGGGCACTGGAGGAGCTCCTCCAGGTATTCTTTGATGATGGCCTGCACCACTTCTCTGACCACAATGCTGATGGTGTTGTGCAGCACCCTCCAGCCGTACTGCATGCTTCTGTAGGCGGTCCCTGAGGCCAGGTGGCACAGAGTGAGTGCCACCTTGAGCCCAGGTTCCAGGCTGGGCCGGAAGTTAGTGTTTGCCTTGGTCAACCTGGGTGTGAGCCGCTGCACAACTTTGTCAAACATGGCTGGAGGCATCCTCATGAAGTTCTGGAATGCCCAAGTGTCTTCGTTCCTGAGCTCCACCATCAGCTTGTTGTACAGTCCGTACTCTGCTCTTCTGGCAATCCATCTTCGGACCCAGACACTTCTTGGCCGTGTCTTTTTCTTCCCGTAGTAGAATTCACAGAGCCTGTAGATGACTTCACACTGTTGCAGAAGGATGGTGGCTGTCAAAAGGACTGTGTTACGATCCACGGTTGACATGACTGGATGCTGTGGAAGAGCAAGACTCAGATGAAGGCTGCAAAGGTCTGCACAGCTAGGCTGCTGGTCTGAAAGTGAGATGCAGGTGAGTTGCTCCCCCTTTTTATCGGCAGTATAGGTGTCCCTTTGCATCCTCTAGGCATCCTCTAGGCATCCTCTAGACATCCTTAATATCCGAGATAGATCCCCTCTGAGAACGTTTTTTCTGTTTTAAATGCTTTGTTTCCATGCTGCATCCGCTAGGCATCCGTTCTGCATCCGTTCCGCGTCCGTTCCGCTTCCTCCCTGTGTCCGAGCGGATGCAAGTTGCGCGGATGCGGAACGGATGCCTAGCGGACATAGCGGATGCGTAACGGATGCAGAACGGATGCCTAGCGGATGCCTAGTGGATGCAGAACAGACAAATTGGATGCATTTTCCATGCAAAAGTTTTGAGCAGCTCAAAACTTTCTGAGCGAATGAAATATCAGTAGACGGATGCTGGACAGATAGAGAGGAAGCAAAATGGAGGCCCTGAGTACATAACGGATATGTCGCATTAACCAACGGATGGCAAGCTTTTTTGTCCGTTTTACATCCTCTTTGCATCTGTTGGTGCAGTGTGACAGGGGCTTAAGTGCTAGAGCCTACTGTAACTACATAGCCAAAAAGACATCTAGAGTTGTTAACCTAATCTTATGTAGTTTTTTCTCTGTAATATTATACTGCTAACCAGAGCATACAAAACTTTTGCTAGACCAATACTCAAATACAGCTCATCAGTCTGGGACCCACATTACGTATCTGATATTAACACAGTTGAGAAAGTCCAGAAATATTTCACAAGAAAAGTTTTCCACTCCTCTACTCGTTGCAGAATATCTTATGCCACCAGACTTGAAATTCTAGACCTAGAAAACCTTGAATTATGCCGCCTTCGATTCAATCTAAGTATAGTATATAAAATCATATACTGCAATGTCCTACCTGTCAATGAATATATCAGCTTCAACCATAACAATACAAGAGCAAACAATAGATAAAAACTCAAGGTAAACCACATCAAACTTGAATGCAAGAAATACGACTTCAGCAACAGAGCGGTCAATGTCTGGAATACTCAACCTGACTCTGTGGTTTCTTTCCCAAACCCCAAAAACTTTAACCTTAGACTGTCTATTATTGACCTCACCCCTTTCCTAAGAGGTCTGTAGGGGGCATGCATAAGCGCACCAATGTGTCTACCGTCCCAGTCCTATTGTTTCTTTTTATTTTTCTTATATGTATATATGTATTCATAACTATGTTTTTACTTATACCTATTATCTTGTAAGCAATTGACAACCAAATAAAATAAATAAATAAAATAAATGTCACTTGCTGTCCATTTTGGCACACTGACTATTGTTTAATCAGTGGTGTTGTTTCTAGAGTTGCTTTAATTATGATTTTATTTTTTAGTTTTCTGGCTTTCTGTGTTACTTAAAAAATAACTAACTCAGTATACTCCGAATTGTGAAAATGAGATGATGGGATATAAATTGCTTAAATAAACCAACTAGCCTTAAACACTGGAAATTTTTAAGAAGAAATTGGACAACCATTTGTCTGAAGTGGCGTAGGGTTTTCTCCCTAAGCAGGGGGTTGGATTAGAAGACCTCCAAGGTCCCTTACAACTCTGTTCCAACTCTATTCTAGTTAACAAAAATACATCAGATCCACTGCAATTGTTCCTAAAAAAAGCTAGAAATCGTTCTTGTACCAAAGTACCTCCAAAATACTGAAGGCCTGGTCCCACTGGCCGATGGATGCAAAACGTATGCATAAAGGACACAGTGGACGAGCAAAATTTCGTGGGTGGCTCCATCCGTTTTCATCCGCTCCAAAAATTTGCAAAATTTTGCATAAACAGAACGGAAAAGAACGGACGTGGGTAGTATGTAGCGGGGATGTTAAATGGATGTTCATCGGAAGCCTAGCGGATGAAAGCGGATGGAAGCGGATGACACCTCCGAAGGGGTTCCGGGGGAGAATTTCGAAGCGGATGCATAGCGGATGAAGCGGATGCATCACGGATGCCTATAGGAAACAAAGGGGATGCTGCGCGGATGTATATCAGATGCAAAGCATTCACTGTGCATGCGGGGAGGTATGAATTGCGTCCACTCCGCAGATATAAAAGGATGCAGCACGCACGCAGTCAGCATACAGGGGAAAGACGTGCTGCCACATACAGGGCTTGCAGGAACCCCATGGTTCGTCAGTCAGGCAAGAAGAGGAAGTCCGTGCCTACTCGTTCAAGCCCTGGTAAGGTGAAGAAGGCCAGAACCAGCACCCCACCCCCTGGCACTGACTCTGAAGCTGCTGCTGCGGCTGCTGTGGTGGACCAGCTCCAAGGCCCTCAAGCCCCTCAAAGCCCTGCTGCTGAAGGCCCTGCTGCTCAAGCCCCTGAAGGCCCTGCTGCTCAAGCCCCTGAAGGCCCTGAACAATTTCCAGAAGGCCCTGATGCTGAAGGCCCTGCTGAAGCCCCTGCCAGAGGGAGGAAGAGGCAAGGGAAGGAGAAGGGAGAGAGGAAACAGTACACCGTTTCCGAGGAGCATGAGAATGAGGTGCTGGAATGGCTGAGGGAGAACGAGTACCTGTGGAGAAAGGGCCACAGACTGTATCAGGACACCAAGAAGAAGCAGGCAGCTTGGAGAGACAAGGCAGAGAGCCTGGGATACACTGCAGAAGTACTCCTAGGATGGTGGAAGCACATGCACACCTGGTATGGCAAGCTACACCTCAAGAAATCCGGGCAGGCCACCCTCAAGCTCACTGACCGGGAGATGTACGTCATGGCCAAGTGCAGTTTCCTGGAGGGTGAGATCTGCCACCAAGGAGCAGCCCCTCTGAGACCCCTCTCCCTCAGACAGCCCACAGACAGCCAGTCCTCTTCCAGCCAGAAGCCAGTTACCCTGTCCAGGCAGGTGTCTTCAGAGGGCCCCACTGCAGAGACCTCCTCAACAGCTGCACTCCCCATGCTGGCAGACTTGGAGGATCCCGTGGAGGATGATGCCCTGCTGTCACAAATGGAGGAAGAAGCAGCAGCCACCAGAGGCCAACCCATCCCCACCGCCACCACCAGCTCCAGAGGACGCAGGCAGAGAGGCAGACTGGAGGGCCAGGACCACAGTGTGCTGTTGGAGATCAGGGACACAATGAAGACCAGCACAGAACTTCTCTCTCAGCTGGTCGACTTGGACAGAGCATCCTTGGGCCGGAACACCTTCATCACCTACGTGAGCCAGACCCTGAGGGACCTGCCCGAGGCCCAGTACCAGGTGATGAAGCAGAAGATCACAGCACTTCTGCACAACCCTCAAGGCCCAGCTGAAGCTGCTCCTACCCAGTCCAGGTGTGCTCCTCCACCCCAGGTGATGTCACAGACCTTCCACGGCTTTCAACAGCCCCTCACCTACCAAGGCTACGACTACCAGGACTTCCCACAGCACAAGCAGAACTTCCCAGTCCAGGCCCAGGTTCATCAGACGCCACAGACACCACTCCTCACCCAGCTGCAGACCAAACAGCCCCACTACACTCCTCCCAACCCTTCCTCCACCCCACAGCCAAGCCCGTCAATGGACAATCTGTCATCAGTATTGGGCCTGACATCTCAAGTCCTTGATGGAGGGCCTCTCAACCTCACGGGACTGAGTCAGCTCTCGGATAGCTTCCTGAACACACCACCACCTGTTGTACCCTCAGGGCCAAGCACCCCAATGGCATCTCAGACCAGCACTCAAGCCACAGCCACAGCCACAGTCACTGCCTGCTTAACAGCTGAGACCATGGACATGACTCAGAGTGACTCAGAATAGTCTCAGAGATTGAATTGTTTACTTGTTTAATAAAGTTTATCTTTGCTTAAGACACTTAATACAGTTTACTTGATTCATTTTGCTTATTTAATAAAGTCATAAAGTTTACCTAAGAAAGTTAATAAAGTTTATCTTTGCTTAAGACACTTAGTTTACTTGGTTCATTTTGTTTACTTAATAAAGTGTTGGTGAAAACTTTGAAAAAATGGTTAAGCCTTTGCATGCTTGTGGGATAAATAAGGATAGTTGTGGGATAGATAAACCTCTAATGCAACCAAAGTGAGACTGTGTGGTCCACCATCCCAGCGATCCAGATGATTTTCTCCCCCTTTTTATAGAAAATATCAGTTGTCCACTAGGTGTCCTTCTACATACTCTAGACATACTGCAGACATCCTAAATATACGAGATACATCCCAGATACAAACGTTTTGTCCATTTTTAATACTTTATATACAAGATTCATACGCTTACATCCTTTCTATTTCCATGCTACTAACGCTGTGTAGACGTTCTGTGTACCTTTTGTTTCCTCCCTTTTTCCGTTTTCAGCTGCAGTGGATGTGAGTTGAGGGGATGTCCAGAGGATGCAGAGAGGATATAGCGGATGTTTAATGGATGATAACGGACATAGAACGTTTGTTTCCTCTATATGTTACGGATGTACATCGTACACGGTGGAAAGTTCATCCCTTCAAAAAGTTTTGTGCAGCTCAAAACTTTTTGCGCAGATGAAATTGCAGTGGATGGATGCTCGACGGATAGAGCGTATGAAACATGTATGCAGTGAGTACACAACGGATGCATAGCGTTTTCCAATGGATGGCAAGCTTTTTTTTACGTTTTACAACCTCTTTGCATCCGTAAGTGCAGTGGAACTGGGCCTATAAGGTTTTTAAACAATAGATGTACAATAAAGACATGGATTTAGAATGTGGAATTATTCAAATTAATCAGAAACAAGGGATTTGGGTATAATTTGTTTAGATTGGACCCACCTTGGATTTGATAGTGCCTTGAGGTTCATTGTCTTCAAAGTGGTACAGGTTGTCCTTGACTTATGACCACAATTGAGCCCCAAATTTCTGTTGCTAAGTGAGACAGCTGTTAAGTGAATTTTGCCCTGTTTTATGATCTTTCTTGCCACCATTGTTAAGTGAATCCCAGCTTCCCCATTCACTTTGCTTATCAGGAGGTTGCAAAAGCGGATCATGTGACCCTGGGATACTGCGATTGTCGTAAGTATGAACCAGTTGCCAAGCATGTTAATTTTGATCATGTGACCATGGGGATGGCTGCAACAGTTGTAACTGTGAATATTGGTTCTAAGTCTCATTTTTCATTGAGCAGAAGGTTGGACTGGAAGATCTCTGAGGTCCCTCCCAACCCTCTTATTCTATGTTTCACAACAACAACAACAACAACAACAACAACAACAATAATAATAATAAACAACCTATCTAAAACCTATCCAAAACATATAGTAAGTTAGATAGTTTAAAAATGCATTGGAAAAGAAACTGTTTCTCAGTCTATTAGTCCTCATTTTAAGACACCTATAACGCTTCCCTGATGCTAACAGATCAAAATATGAACGTCCAGGATGAGAACGGTCTGTGGAGATTTTTGTGCTCTAGAGAGGAGTCTGGTCTTCGCAATCTCTTCCAGAGAAGAAAGAGAGCAACCAATGATTTTTTTGTGCTGTATTTATCACTCTCTGGAGCATCTTCTTATCCACTACAGAGCATCCAGCATACCACACCTGCTTCCTTATTGACAAGAACAAGTGTTTATACACCTCATAAAGTGATCGTCTTTGAAGTGTCTTTGGCTCCAAGCCAGCAGGATCTCTAGGTGGGTTGAAACTCTGCAAGA
This sequence comes from Laticauda colubrina, assembly GCA_015471245.1. Classification (NCBI taxonomy): domain Eukaryota; kingdom Metazoa; phylum Chordata; class Lepidosauria; order Squamata; family Elapidae; genus Laticauda; species Laticauda colubrina. The sequence goes on along the minus strand of BLBF01000077.1, from coordinate 6,788,078 downwards.
TAGCAGGCACAGCGTCACAATAGAAGCGTCTCATGTTTTATATGTGCAGGTGGGCTTCAGTTGCAGCACCAGATTCTATTAGAATCACAGAGTTGGAAGAGACCTTGAAGGTCTTCTAGTCCAACCCCCAGATCAGACAGGAGACCCTATACCATGTCAGACAAAAAGGCTGTCCAATCTCTTCTTAAAATCATCCAATGATGAAGCATCCATAACATTTAGTGGCAAGCAGTTCCATTGATTAATTGTTCTGACTGTCAGGAAATTTCTCCTTTAGTTCTAAGTTGCTTCTCTCCTTGATTAGTTTCCATTTATTACTTCTTGTAATGATTTATATCCTGCATATATTTTGACCAATCCATGCAATTATCCATATAATGATAATATTCAAATATATTATCCCAAAGGTGCTTTTTTCAAGAGGCAACTTGACTTCCTGGTTTTTCTTTGAAGATGTTTTGCTTCTCTTGAGAGCTGCAGAAGCTTCTTGGATGAGAAGCAAAACTTATTCAGAGAAAAACCAGAAAGTCCAGTTGCCTCTTGAAAAAAAAGCACCTTTGGGACAACAATGACCTAGATGACCGAGAATCTCCATAGACATTTAGATATATTCATACAGCTTTCTAGGCAGCCTAAGGGAAAGGGCTTGGCATTCCTTTTTTTCTGGAAAGAACTCAGTTGAGAACTTTTTTTCCATCATTGAGGCTAAAAAAAGGCATTTTATAAAACCAGAGTTCACCCTAAAACACCGACCAGAAATTTTACAGTCCAGGCTGTTTATCTCATTTACTTCAAATAGATAGGAGAATTTTTGCTCCAGTAGCTCAGATGTGAGTGAGAGGCTCTTCTGAGATTTTGGATTTTGGAAGCACTGGGCAGGAACAGATCCAGGTGAAAATCCAACAGCCATAAACAAAACACTTGGATTAATCTTTATGGAAAAATGTCATGCCTCTGACATCTAAGACACAAAGAAGTAACTCCATGGGTCAGTTTCAAGCTCTCTATTTTCCTAAACCCTGCAAATGTTTGAGAAGATATCCTGGTTCCCCAAAAATATGACCTACATTGAAAGTAAGTCCTAGTTTGATTTTTACATGTGTGCCCAATATAAGCCCAACTCCCCAAAATAAGCCCTAATTAAGATTCCACCCATCCAGAGTGGATGGGTAAAAATTAAGCCAGGGTGGGGATGGGGTGGAGCTGCCCTACTACTTACCTTTGAACAGTTGTAGCGTCGCACACCTGACACCTGCCTTGCTGGCCCATTTCTTCTGCAGCCAGCAAGGCTGGTAAGGTTTTCTGAAGGCCTCTGGAGCTGATAACAAAGCTCTGGATGGATCCTGCGTAGGCCTTCAGGAAAGACTTGCCGGCCACAGAAGAAGAAGTTCCTGAAAGCCTCTGACAGCGAAAAGAAGACTGGGGGCGCGCAAGTGAGGTTAGTCAGTGGATGACATCCCCGAAACTAAGACCTGGTGCCTTTTTTTGGTGGCAAAATAAAAAATAAAAAAATAAGATGGGGTCTTATTTTGGGGGAAACATGGTAGGTGTCAGCCAGTAATTATAATAATGATGTAACCATGACTTGTTATTAATTAAAATAATAATCAACTGAACCTATTCAAAGTAGAAAGATAAGCAGTTCGATACAGACTGGGATAATACAGTTACGATGACCATATTTTCTTGAAAAAAAGAATTTGGGAAAAAAGGATGAAATTTGAAACAGGTTCATAAGACTAAACAAAAATTGTTTATAACTTTGCTTTACAAAGGGCAATTCGGGAGCAAAACCTGGAAACATTTTACAAAACTCTGTATTCAAATAAAATCATCTAAAATCAAACAGCAGATGTAAATTTACTTTAAAAAGACAATTCAATTTCCCTATTTTTCACATAAATGTGAAAGACCAGGCATTAAATTGTACTATTTGTATGGCAAAAGTTCAACAACCAAAATAAAAGAGAAAAGTCCTCTTCACTAAAGAGACATAGATTATATTCAAACAACACGTTTAATTAAATAAATAAAAATATGACATGAACTAACTTGGTTAGCTTTCCTTATGGGTGGTCTTAATAACATAAAAATAAAAAGATGGAAAAATATGTTTCCAGATTATTTATATTGAAGAACACATTGAAGGACTGGGTTAATTTCATGGTAATATAACATTAATAATTCACAGGTTTTTTTCCCTTTCCTTTTTTGGGGGGGAGCTTTATTTATCCATTTTATTCATGGTGCCATAATCTAAACTAAAAGATATAGAAATATATTGGCTTCTCTTTTGGTGACTTAATATATCACGTGAACTCAGCATTTCTGGCTTATATGTGGTTTGTTGTGAATCAGAAAATAAATTAACCATATTGTTTGGGGAAAAAAAGTTATATTCTCAATGTTACCAAACCATGAAAAATCAGTGCAATAGCCACTCAGGAATGTGGGTTTAAAAGTTACTCTGAAAAATCATATGTTGGGTTTGCATGTAACACTAGAGAACCCTATAAGAAGTTGGGTTGAACATATTCAGGGGTGGGATTCAAATTTTTTAACAACCGGTTCTGTGGGCATGGCTTAGTTAGTGGGCGTGGCTTGGTGGTCATGTGACTGGCTGGGCGTGGCCAACTCAACATCACTCACATTTAGGCACACATCTCCTTGCCTGGCCTCTCATGACTGTGGAGATGCTGCAACAGTCATAAGTGTGAAAAATGGTCATAAGTCACTTTTTCAGTGCCATTGTAACTTTGAATAGTTACTCCACACAAGCAAAGTACCAGCAAAGGAGGGGAAAAAAACTCCAGAGAAGTTCCTGAGACAGGAAGTCCAGTCCAAGAATGTAATAAGGGTTAATGGAGAGGCAGTTTCTGTAAGCAACACCAGATTGTTTCCTTCCTGCCTTCCTTACAGGATTAGGCCAGTAATTTCTTCTAACAACCGGTTCTCTGAACTGCTTGTTAACGGCTTGTTGAATGTTAACAACCAGTTCTAGCGAATAGGTGCAAACTGGTAGAATCCCACCCCTGAACATATTGTAGGAAATTCTCTTGGCATATTTGTACTTCAGTTTGAGTTGAAATATAATTCTTCCCCTTTAAACATGGCTCAGAAAACAGAATAACAGAGTCAGAAGGGACCTTGGAGGTCTTCTAGCCCAACCCCCTGCTCAGGCAGGAAACCCTATAGCATTTCACTAGTTGTACTATCTCTTCTTCAAAACCTCCAATGTTAGAGCACTCACAATGGTTCTAACTATCAGGAAATTTCTCCTCAGTTCTAGGTTGGTTGATTCTGTGTCACAACAAGAAGTGTTTTATGTAGCAACCCTGCCATTTTTGAACGTCTGAGAAGGTCAGCCACACTCACCGGAAATGCAGGCAACTGCAAGAAGGAGGAAGGAAGGCAGAAGCTGTCTCTGCATTTCAATCATCCTTTAACTCCAGAACAGGATTCTCAGATGCTAATTTCCAAGCAGGTCAAAAATGCATTTGGATCATCACACACTCTGGTTTTAAAGTCTCCTTGGGCTTCCAAATGGAAGAACAACCTGGGAAGAAAAAAACAGAGCACACTTATATCAGTACAGACTCAATCTGGATGGATTTTGTCCCCACCTTCCTCTGACCACTGTTTTGGGAGCAGGCAAATTGAACAATCTTATCATGACCAGAGAAACTTCTCCCTGGGCATCTCAACTGACAATGGTACCAACTCTAACGTTAGAAAATTACTTGTCCAGCCCTGCTCTAACTTTTGGGAACAATTTCCCCAAATCCTCTTGGCATTAAACTGCTTAAAGATAACAACAAAGAAGCTTGCAGAAGACATATAGTCCTTTGTCCTGAAGCAGTCCTACAAGCCCAATAGTTATGAATACATGAAATGGATATGAATAAAAAGGAACATTAGGACAGGGATGGTAGGCACATTGATGTGCTTATGCACACCCCTTACAGACCTCTTAGGAAAGGGGTGAGGTCAACAATAGACAGTCTAAGGTTAAAGTTTTTGGGGTTTTGGGAAGAAACCACGGAGTCGGGTAGTGCATTCCAGTCATTGACCACTCTGTTATTGCTGAAGTCAAATTTCCTGCAATCAAGTTTGGTGCGGTTAACCTTGAGTTTGCAACTATTGTGTGCTCGTATATTGTTGTGGTTGAAGCTGAAGTAATTATTGACGGGTAGGACATTGCAATAGTTAATGTTATGTACTATGCTTAAAAGTAGAATCGTTAAAATTATTAATTAATCGTTAAAATTAAAATAGTTGTTCTCCATGAGCTCTGATCTTCTATCACACAATAAAAGGTGTAAACACAGGCAAAAATGCAAATTCTTTCCTTCTAATTTATAAAGTTACTTCTTGGTTTAAAGACACCCAAGTTTCATTCCACAAAGGCTAAAATGTATGATGAACCATTGAGGGAGCTAGTTATACTTAGCCTATTGAAGAGAAGGATTGGAAGCGGGAGACATGATAACTGTCTTCCTGTATCTGAAGGGCTGTCACAAATAAGAGGGAATTTATATTCTCCAAAGCACGAGAACAAAGAAAATAAGTTATGAGTGGAAGCTTATTAAAGAGGAATCCAACCTAGAAGTAAGGAGAATTTTTTTTGACAGTGAGAACAATTAATCAGTGGAATAATTGTCTCCTGGAATTGTGTGTGCTCCATTGATGGAGGTTTTCAAAAATAGACTGAAAAACCATTTGACCAGGATGGCATAAAAGACACAGTTGGACTTCAAAGGATCGAATTAAACATATTGTTGAATTTCTCCTCAGTGTACTGTTTGCTTTGGGTGATAATTAAACTGGTTTTTGCGCCTCAACAGCTTACCCCTCCTCAAAAATAAGGATCAGGGACATCCTTGGGGGCATTTATTCCTAGATACATATTTACAGTTTTAATTTAAACTGTTTCAACTCCTACCCTCAAAACGATGCTAAAGAGCACTGCACATCAGAACAACTAGACACAAGGACAGTTTTTCCCTGAATGCCATCACTCTGCTAAACAAATAATTCCCTCAAAACCATCCAACTATTTAAAGTCTGCACTACTATTATTATTAATCTTCTCATCACTCCTTATCGCCTATGCCCTCCCACTTGTGACTGTATGATTGTAACTTGCTGCTTGTATCCTTACGATTTATATTGACTGTTTCCTAGTATGATTTAATTGTTTATTGTATCCTATGACTATTATTAAGTGTTGTAATTTATGATTCTTGCCTCTTGACAAAAGTATCTTTTCTTTTAAGTACACTGAGAGTATTTGCACCAAGACAAATTCCTTGTGTGTCCAATCACATTTGGCCAATAAAGAATTCTATTCTATATATATTTACAGAACTGCAGATCGGATTTAACCATATTTTTAATTATGATGTGTACTAAATATGAACTAAATTATGCCTTAATGGGAAGAATAGAATTAAGCTACCTTCAGGACAAGGAACAAACTAGGAACATTTCCCCCCCATTCTGGTTAGCGATCTCATACATTTCCCATTTAAGTTATAGTAAAAACAATTTCAGCTGCTCTGAGTTGCCTTCAGCTGTCTTCTCATCTAAAATAATCCTGTAAATCCTAACGTTCTGCCCAGGTGGATAAAGCACCATGCAAAAAGTCATATTTTGCTCTGTAGAAATATGTTTGCACCTTCCCAAATGCCTTCCTTAATAAACACTTGGTTAACAATAATGTTATACTCTGCTTTTGTTTGCAAGATAAAAAATAACATTACATTACACCATCATCTACACGAAGTAACACCAGAAATCATAGCCTTCCTGGTTGCAAATTATGCTGCTTCTTTCAGTCAAAATCTAGGAATTCCAAGACATAGAAAGTGTTTAAACTTACCAGTTTTTTTTTTAGTCTTTCCTGAAGTCCTGTTCAAGGCATCCGTTTTCAGCATTTCCCAATGACGGAGAGTCCTTTTTATAGCTCTGTGTGGAGTTCAGGGGCTGGCACAGAGCCACACAGATGGAAAACCTGGTCCAACCACGAGGAAACCAAAGCCTGTGTAAACGCCTGTAAGGGAGAGAATCTGGAGTCAGGGATTTATTTGCACAATGAAAACGACTGCACCCGCTAGTTCCCACACTGGGAAGCCCACCCTGAGGAGGAATGCCGACCACCAAGTTGGAAAGATTGTAAAATTGGATGTCAAGTTCTGGGAAAAGGAAACCGCCTCCAACTCTGGAGGAATCGCTTGGAAGTGTATATGTGGTGGTGGTGGGGGTCCTTGGTGCTCTCTGAGCTTGGTTGTTTTCTTGCAGACGTTTCATTCTTCAAACTTAGGTAACATCATCAGAGCTTGTCAACTAGAGCTGTTGATGTTACCTAGTTGGGTAATGAAACCCAAACCTGTCTGCAAGAAAATCACCACGCTCAAGCAAGCATCAAGGATCCCACGATCCTCTCCCCCATCCTTCTCCTCCTCCTCTCCACAAACCTCATTCCTTTCTAGCACTGATGATGTAACCTAGTTTGGGCAGTGAAACGTCTGCAAGAAAATCACCAAGTTCAGAGGGCATCTAGGACCTATAGTTGCCTCCTCCTCCTCCTCCTCTCCACAAACTTTACTTCCTTCTCGCACTGATGATGTTACCTAATTTGAGTAATGAAATGTCTGCAAGAAAACAACCAAGCTCAAAGAGCACCAAGGACCCCCTCACTTCCAAGCCTGAGCTACAATATTCTCTTTTATCCCATGGAAGTGTTCTTGGGGGCAGCATCATTTGCATAACACGCCGAACCAGGTTATATGCATAATCTGCTAAGTTTAGTTAATTTTCATGTGAATCACGCAAGCAGGAACTGAGTATGGCTAGACTAGAGAAAAGAAAGACTAGGAGTGACATGATAGCAGTGTTCCAATATTTGATGGTCTGCCACAAAGAGGACGGGGTCAGCCTATTTTCCAAAGAACCTGAAGGCAAGAGAAGAAACAATGGATGGAAATTAATCAAGGAGAGAAGCAACCTGGAACTAGGGAGAAAATTCCTAAGAGTGAAAACAATTAACCAGTGGAGTGGCTTGCCTTCAGCAGTTGTGGAGAGGGAGCCCCCTTGATGAGTACTGTGAAGCCATTACCATGGCAAGTCCACTGTGCTGGACAGTAGAAGCCACTTTAAGGCACATACCTCCCGAGGGGTGTTAGGGTTGTCTTACCCCTACAGTATTTGTTTTCAGAGGGTAAGTTATTTGTGTACAAAGTTTGTCTGAAATTGCTAGAGGCGTTTCAGAGTTATGCTGGAACACACACACACACACACACACACACACACACACACACACTCGCACGTTTTTATATATATGACATTCCTCAGAACATCTCCAGGGCTATGCTTGAAGAACTCTTATCTTCTTCCACTCTTTGTCAGAGTCCAGATTTCACAGCTGTAAAAAACGTTGTGCTAACTTTTCCAGTCTTCGCCTTTCCCTGTGCTCTCCTTCCTGATCTTGTCTAAATTTATGATGGCCTTCCTCTGTAGGATGGAAGGCCTGATTTCAGCTGCTTTCATAAAATCAGGTCTCTGTAGACCAGGATTTTTTTCTTTTTTTTCTTTTAAAGCAAACGCAGCCAGTAGTCTCTCTCAGTAGTGTTTCAGCATGATTTTGGAAGGCAGGAATACAATTTGGGAAACAGCTCAAGTTCAGCGCTACTCCTGTTTTTTAAGCTTTCCAACTCGGCAATGAGATGAGCCAAGACAAAGGGAAAATTGTTTGCTAAGTTGACACAGACATATAATAGCTAGCTTCTAATTGCCTATATTTACACAGTAGAAGAACAAAAACAAATGAGATCATTGGATTTTATTGAAATAACAAAAAAGAAAAAATGCTGGCTTCTTTGGCATTAAAAAGATATCCCTATGGTCCCGAAAGGCAGACTGGCTCCTGTTCAGGGAAACAATTGGGTCTTAAGCATCCGTTCTTATGTTTTAACTTCTCTAAGCGGTGATAAAAGTGCAGGTGAAAAGCTGTGATATGATAGTAGCCTTCCAATATTTGAGGGGCTGCCACAAAGAGAAAGGAGGGAATCAAGCTATTCTCCAAAGCACCAGAAGGCAGGACAAGAAACAACAGATGGAAACTAATCGAGGAGAGAAGCAACCTAGAACTAAGGAGAAATTTCCTGAAAGTGAGAACAATTGATCAGTGGAACAGCCTGCACTTCAGAAGTTATGGCTGTTTCATCACTGTAGTCAGGGGTGTCAAACTCAAGGCCCACGAGCCAGATCCAATTTGAGGAGTGCTTAGATCTGGCCCACTGGATTGCCCTGGGAACATCAAAGGACTGGCCTGCCATGCCTTTGCCAGCAAAAACACAGCTCAGGAGGGCTGTGTGTGGCCCTCCTAAACTGTTGTTCCCTGCAATAGCGTGCAACCTTCTGCCAGTGAAAACGGAGCTCGGGGAGCAGTAGCGGTATTCAATTTTTTTTACTACCAGTTCTATGGGTGTAGCTTGGTGAGTGTGGCTTGGTGGGTATGGCAGGGGAAGGATTCTGTAAAATACCCATTTCCACACCACTCCTGGGGGAAGGTTACTGCAAAATCCCATTCCCTCCCCACCCCACTAACCTGCTTTTCAGCTCTGTTCTCCTGTGCAGGGCAACCAAACAAGACCCAGCTAGGACTCAGGAGGCAGAGAAGAGATAGGAGCAGGGCCAGTCAGAGGCCGGTTCTCTGAACTACTCAAAATTTCCACAACCGGTTCTCCAGAACTGGTCAGAACTGGCTGAATACTGTCTCTGTCAGGGAGGGCCACACACAGCCCTCCCAGGCTCTATTTTCACTGGAAGAGAGCTCAGACCACCACAGGCACCCCCAGTATAATGTCGAACTGGCCATGCTCACCCAGACCTCCCAAGGTCAAACATAAACCTGATGTGGTACTTCATGAAATCGAGTTTGACACCCCTACTGTAGGTTTTTAACAAGAGACTGGATCACCATTTGTCCAGAACAACAAGGGATCTCCTGCTTGATGAAGTAGTTGAAGATCCTCAAGGTCCATTCCAACTCTGTTCTTCTGTTACTTCTCAGGCATTTTCAGACACTGTCCAGCTTCACAGTCTTCTGTACTGAGGCTTTTTTTTTTTAATTCTTTGCATGTGACCTGAAGAGAGAGAATCCATATGGGTGACTTTGAATAGGAGTATAACCTGGAAGAAACTGACAAGATAGTTTAAGCAGAGAAACCATGACTTCATGTCTGAGAACAGGAACAGTCTGCTCACCCTTGGAAAGGTCTACACCAGGTGTGCTTGACCTGCAGCCCATGAGCCACATATAATATCTGGACCGCTAATAATGTGATATTGAGTTTGGGGAAGGGTGCATAGCACTTTTCTTGATTGACCATGTGCAATAGCTGTCTTCTTCCTCTATATTGGGAGATGAAGTGGACCTGGGGTGCTCACATTGCAGCACTGGTCAAAAGGGCCCAGCAAAGTAGAGATTATACTACCTGAGACTTCTCAGGAAACAACAACTGAATGAAAAATTGCTGGTGACCTTCTACCGCTGCACCATAAGAGAGTATCTTAACTTACTGCACCTTATTTCAGGGTTTGCCAATTGCACAGTGGCAGATAGGAAAGCACTCCAGAGGGTGAACGTCATTGCTCAGAGGATCATTGGTTGCCCTCTCCCCTCTTTGGAAGAGCTTTATAGCTCCTGCTGCCTTAAGAAGCTCAAAACATTCACCCTTTTTTTGAACTATTACCATCTGGCAGATAGTACAAGATAATAAAAACAAGGACAAATTGGCTGAAAAACAGCTTCTTTCCCAGGGCAGTAGCTCTTTTGAATTCTGCTGTATAGTCCAATATGAATGCAATATCAGGGGTTTTCAGTTCAATTATATAGAATGTGAAGGATGTGTGTTTATGTTTTATTTTCATAGTCATAATGTACATTGAAGATGGTGTTTAATTTCATTGTACGAGGTGCAATGACAATAAAGTAAACTATATCATATCCAGCTCCTTCTTCTCTTCAGAAGAACCCATTATCCAAATGGACATGTTTTTCATGCAGTTGGGCACCTATAGCTCAGGCAAGTGAGAAGGCATCATCCCAACCAAGAGTGAGTCACTTCTTCCTCCTTTACATAAGAGAACATTTGATTCAGGATGGACGGTGCAGACCCATGATCTGTGACCTCTGCATGCATAACATCATCAGGTTTCTGTAATCATCTTTCCCCTCCCTGTACTGAACAATGTTGGTAGTCTGCGGTTCCATCCTAAATAGAGCAGAGCAACTTTAATTCAATTTCGTTTAGGAAGAAATGTTCTTTTCTCTGGCCAAGAACCCATCTGGCACATTTCTACTGGGGAGAATGGTTTACGTTCCCTTTAGAAAAGGATGAATGGAACCTACACATCATTTCCTGGAGAAGGATCTCCGGGAAGCAAATGGGAACTGTTCTTTCTTCCTTCACTGTTAACTAAGCTTCAGTGTAGCCTTCCAGAGCTAAAGAGCCCTCCAAAGGCATTGGACCATAACTCCCATCACCCCATCAACAGGAACCTCCAGTATTAATAGAATAACAGAATAATAGTATTGGAAGGGATCTTGGAGGTCTTCTAGTCCAACCCTCTGCTCAAGCGGAAGACCCTATATCATTTCAGGCAAATGGTTGTCCAATCTCTTCTTAAAAACCTCCAGTGATGGAACACCCACAACTTCTGAAGACAAGCAGTTCTCCTCATCAATTATTTTCACTCTCTGGAATTTCCTCCTTCATTCTGGATTGTTTCTCCCCTTCATTAGTTTCCATCCATTACTTCTCGTTCTGCCTTCACGTGCCTTGGAGAAAAGGTTATTCGGAATAATGAATAGTGTAGTCCCAATCAGCTAGAAGATACCTACCTACTCAGTATTTTAGACATTCCTTTTGTAGAGTGTTCTGATGCCTTTCAGATATCCGGACTACAAACCCTAGTTTGTGTGTCTTGTGTTTCAGAAGATCTAGGGGAGAAAAGGTTGCCCATGCCCTAAAATCCAGAATGAATGGAAATCCAATTTCTTCTGATTCAACTTTTAGAAATAGGGTAACCCCAAGAAGAAGTTACTTTGTTCGCTCAACTACAGTCAGGCACCCTAAGATCAACTGAACATGGAATGTGGTTAGATTAATTCCTTATTTATATTCCTGACAGCAAGAGATTTCTTCCAAGCCACACAACTGTGCAAAGCTCTGGTTTAGATATGATGCATTATTGTCTTGTGACCATTTCCTCGGCAATTGGTTTCTTGCAGCAACTTATTTTCTTCTTTTTACTTGTAATGCAGTAAATAAATAAAGACAAACAGTATATATGTATCCCAATGAAGGGAAGAGAAGACCCAGTCACAAAGTCGTCAGTTTTACCATCAATTACCTTTTTTTTTTGGGAGCAGGTTTTACCAGGTCTGCAAACTTCCAATGAGATCATCCAACTTTCCTCACCAGGAAACTCTCCATTTTCAAGACTCCGCTAATCCTTGATATGATACACTTTATTGATTAGTTAATTGACAATATCAAAGAAATGAAAGTAAGTTTCATATATATATATATATATATATATATATATATATATATATATATATGTTTTCTTAGGTTTTCGCGGGTACTTACATGTGTGCTGTTCAGCTTCCTTCGGGTATTATCCCACGTCATTGTAGTTCTGTTAAAGTTGTAGCAACGTTTCAGCAGAATCTCATCTGCCATCTTCAGGCTTCTGTATGGATATGGGTCTTACAGCTCCTGGTTTTAAATTTGAGGCTGGTTCATTCTGATTGGCTGGGAGCCTGGACCTGTTTCATTGGACTTGGAGTTTGATTGATTGGTGTTCCTGGTTTCTTCTGTCTGTTTTGTGGCTTTGATTGGCTGGCAACAGTCTGTTCTTGTGTTGGAGGCTTTTAGTGCAGCTTGGCTCCGTGTGAAGGGACGGCTGCTCTTCATTAGCAAGCTGGGTTTCACCTGGGTGCCTGGTGGGGGGGTTAGGTTGGAGCTATCAGAGGGAGTCTGTTTTTGCCCAGGTGTTTGCCTGGCTTGTGGCATGGAGATCTTTTTATTTGAGAGTGCAGGCTTCCAAATGATTGACAGTCTGGTGGAATCATCTCTTCTATTCATGCTGTCAGGTCTTTTTTCAATCTCTATGGCTTCTCTGATGAGTCTGTGGCTG
>BLBF01000077.1:6704873-6757260 GCA_015471245.1 Laticauda colubrina | reverse complement strand
AAGAAAGAAAGAAAGAAAGAAAGAAAGAAAGAAAGAAAGAAAGAAAGAAAGAAAGAATCCAAAAAATGTCAAGCAATATGAAAAAATAAGGTGAAGAAGAAATGACTGAAGAAGATTTTGTCTTCAATATCTAGAATCAGGCTTTTAAGCTGAAGTAATAAAACTCTTCAATATTTTCAACACAATTTGAAACAACAAAACCATCAGTTAAATAACCTCAGGGACAACTATTGGGAAAAACAAAAGAGACAGAAATTCCAATTTTTGAAAAACTCAACTTTCAATGTACAACAATCCAAAACACAGGAGCTTAACCATAGAAAAAAATAATAATACATACTTTATCAACAACATATTTACATCGGAAATCACTTCAGCAGTGGCAAATTTGTTTGTCACAAAGATAAATTAATATTAATTAATGTATTAAGAAAAGGGATGTCATTTTCCTTTTAAGTCCATAATGCAGCAAAGTGGCCCTGTAACTGGTGTCTCCTTGGGCCGGACTAGCTCTTTCCGTTGGCCTCTGCTTCTGGGCCTCTAGGTTTTCTGACCACTCCAGTTATACTCTGGATTGTTCTTCTGCTCTGAGGGCCTATCCAGAGGTGAGCGAGTAAGAGGAAAAGAGGAAAGGAGTAAGAGGAAAAGACAAGAGACAGCTGATTCAAAAAAAACCACAAGGGCCTAGAATGGCAAAATGACCATGTGTAAGATTTAGTACGTGTTCAACTTACTGCACGGTCAAACAATATAAAATATGAGGGGGCAGTTGATCTGACAGATGCTCATGCTTGAAGTATAGAAAAACAAGGCTTTGTGTGTATCTGGACTTCCTGCTGGTGTGCTGGTCAGATAGGGCTCACAATTGAGGAACAGACTGAGCTCACTTTCAAAGGTTTCCCTAAAACTTGCAGGTTGTCAATGTACACAGCAAACACACCCACCCAATATATCCCCTTCCCAAGAATGAGGATACATCCACTATGGCCATATTGGCAAACCTATGGCATGCATGCCAGAAGTGGCACAAAGAGCCACTTCTGTCAGCACATGAGAGGTGGCCGGGCAGAGCCCCACTGCGCATGCACACACGTGCCACCACCCAACAACTGTCGGGTATCTGGAGTGTATGCATGGAGGTGGGGGGCGCAGGAGAGCAGTGTGCATGTGCAGACATGCAGCACGTGTGGGAGGGGTTACACGCTCAAGTGCAGAGACACATGGCGCATGTGCAAGGGGCATGGAGCGGCCCAGCATGCGTTGCCTTCTGGGTGCTGGTATGCGAGCATGTGCAAGCGTGCACAATTTTCGGCACAGGAGCCGAAAAAGGTTAGTAACCACTACACAATGGTGTATTCAGGATCAGTTTTAGGATGGGAGACTTCTCATCTGGCATCTTGACCTAAACGCAACATAATGATTCAGAGATTCCTTAGCTCAGGTGTTGCCAAAGAAAAACACGGACCTAAAGAAGCTGCATTTTGTAAAACGGTATTTCCAGAATACTGAGGCAAACCTTCCACCTCCACTTTCATCCCTCGAATAAAACAACGGCATTGTTTATGAGGCCTGCACACCTTGTGGGAAATGCACAGCCCATTTATTATTTTTTTTGCATAAATTGCCGGTCAATTTGGAGTGAGCTTCCTGACGATAATTGATTTATGATTATGACCTATGACCCAATACTTGTTTTTTATGCAATACGAGCTTTTGCACCAGAGACAAATTCCTTGTGTGTTCAATCACACTTGGCCAACAAAGAATTCTGTTCTATAATACAAGACCTGATTGGTACAGTAATGCCACCAACTCAGCAGGTAGCCTTCTCAGCAAGGGAAGTGACGGGAACAACTCATCATGCCCATAATAAGTTTCACTTATCCTAAGGGTTGTGGAAACTGAGCAGTTTGAATTTGGCCAAATTGTGGAGCAGACATACTTTATGTGTGGCTCTTCATTAGTTGGCACAGTTCAGGATTTCAGGTTTTCAGATCCTGCCTTTCTGTATTAGATAGGCTGGCAAACAAAATATTTGTTTTGTTGATTTGGAAATAGTAGGCAGTTAAATAATATAGGTAGAGGGAATTTGGGGTTGGGTAGCAGTGGGAGGGGTAGGATTGGTAGTTAGATATTCAGACATTCATCTAAAGGGGCTGCCTTGGTAGATATGGCTGAAAACGAGACTTTTACTTTCAGAAAGATAAATAATGCTGGTGGGATAACTTCTACTTTTGTTGTTATTAGAAGTTAGTAACTTTTGGTTTGCAGCATGTTGGTCCTTGATACCTGTCCCTTCCTGATCCTTTAAAAAGATCAGGTGAATCATTGGGACAGATCCAAGAGAGATTTCTGCACTTCACCTTGGTTGCTACAGGGATAAAAAGATACCTATATAACATCCCCTGGATTCTGCAGATAAATATCTATTGCTTGGCTACAAAGAGAACAGTAGGAGATTATAAAAAGATGCAGAAAGAGGAGGAGACGAAACAAAAGAAAAAGCAGCAGCAGCTATAGCAATAACCCTCTCTACGTGGTTTATAGAGTCAGCATATTGGTCCCAACAATCTGGGTTCTCATTTTACCTACCTTGGAAGGATAGAAAGCTGAGTCAACCTTGAGCCTGGTGAGACTTGACCTGCTGGCAACTGGCAGCCAACAGAAATAAATTTGGTAGGGGCAGGACCAGAACCACAAGGTGAGGGGGGTCGGGAAATGGAGGCCTTGAGCAAGGCTCTCTAACGGTTGTAACTCTTCCTGTTTAAATTCCAAAGATTTATCAAGGCATACAAGAAGTTTGGTGTTCCTTTGGAGCTGTGTGTGACCGAATAGAGAGACCATGCAGTCCACCAAATTACAACTGTAATTGGTAGGATGACCAAACCTCAGGCGCCTTTAGTTTCATGCTGTGATTTTTGTTTTAATCATTGCACACCGCACAGAATCGCTTCCAAGGGATGGACGGCCCTATCAATTATTTAAATAAGTAAAATGACGCCATTGCACATAGAATGCAATCGTTTATGGACGATGTCATCATATGTTCAGTTTCATCCTTTTTAGTGGCACCACCACCTGCCAGGAGGCCTCCTGCAGCCCTAAGAGGTTCAGGGGCAGGGTTGCCTCTCCTGATCCCTCAGTATTGTTCATCCTTGTATTTAAGTTAGTCTTCAATTGCATAAGCAGGACCTACACCTGGTGGGTTTGCATATCATATGTGGGATGCATAGTTGTTTGGAGTGATTTCCCATCAAGGTCCTATGACTTGTGCTGTCCACCAAATTACAACTGTAATTTGCTTTCATTCTGTGATTTTAGTTTTGTTTTAATCATTTCCTGGTAGCTATTCTTAGTCCACCCAAGTTCTGGAAGTGCTTAAAATAATATCTGATTTGTGGGTGCGTTGAGGGAGGGAGAGTCAAAAATTTGCTATGGAGCACCTTTATTACATTCCATCTTATTTTTTAGACTGGAATGCCTCACTCGGGATGCTGAACTGGTAGAGAAATCGGTAGCTGATCTGAAACGTTTGGGAGAACTTCTCCATAACAGTTGTGCTTCAGTATGAAGAGCATCTGAAGGAGAACCCAACTGAAAGTGAGGAAAGGGGCTTTCTGTAATGGGAAAAGGGGGGTGGTCAACCCAAGGGACCTGGCTGAGAATCCAGGGTTATGAGCCTGGGCCTCTCCATAAAGAAAGTTGGCACCATATGAAGAATTCACGCTTAAGAAAAATTGAACTCTGCAACTATGATGTTTATGCTCATATAATTGTTTTGGTATCTGCTCAACTGATCTTCCCCAGTGATTTCTCAGTTTCAAGTTTTCACTTCCCATCAAACTAACCTAGGAAAATGTCTATTGGAGATTCTCAGTCATCCAGGTCATGGTTGTCCTAAAGGTACTTTTTCAAGAGGCAACTGGACTTTCTGGAAGTCAAGTTGCCACTTGAAAAAGCTCCTTTGGGGTAACCCAGGAAAGGTGGTGCTAAATCATTTAGAGACAGTGAGAGATATTTTTTTGAGTATATGTTTTATTTTTATTCATAAACATTTTGAATGCAGTATATTGTCAGGGCATATCATTTACAAAAAAGCAAAGAAAAAACAAACAGTAATATCGACATATATACTAGTAACAATAATGATAGTGTAACAAAATAATTTTAACTGAGTTTCTTTATATTATCTTTTTATAGTTCTGTTAATTAGAGATAACTTCTGACAGTTAGGAACAGTGCCCTTGTTTTTTAAAAGATGTACACACATTTTATCAATTTTGGTGGGGGGAGGGGACGAAAATGATGTCAAAACTATTACTCCTTTTCCAAAATCATTGTCAGGTGCAAAGGATTAGGACCATAGGTTGTTATGCAGCACATAAGATTTATGCAAGCCAAAATGCAAGAATCTAGTCAAATAAAGTTTATTACTAAATTGTCTCTTGATAAGGGTCAACAGAATTCAAGAGAGGTTGGTTTCTGGCCATACAAGGATTCTAAACTGATAACACATTTAACTCCAACCCTCCTCAGTTCTGCCTGCTCTTCTCCTACAATAACAGGCTGGTACTTTAGCCCCGCAAACAGGAACATATTAAAATCTCAGGTGCTGAATGCACTTTTAATGCAATTCCAACTCACCTCATCTGATTGTGACTGTGAGACTCCTTTTATCCAGGTAAAGGACCAGGGAAGAGAAAGGGGCCACATAATTAAGATCTCTGGAGGCCAGGTGAACGTAAAAGCGATTATTCAACATGAGTTTACGATATTCCATCAGACCATTCCCAGTGATCCAGTGCAGAGGGCAAGGGAAGAATAACCATCTAAGACAGGCACAAGTGTGCCAGCTATGAGTGGCCAAAAGAGGAAAATAAGGTATTTGGGAAAGGGGGAGCAATTACACATTGCACTTAAATAAAAAGAAAATCCGGAATCACTTAACAGCCAGGTTAAAAGCTTATCAACTGGAATAATTCATTTAACAATGGTGGCAAGAAAGGCCATAAAATGGGGCAAAGCTCACTTAAAAGATGTCTCCCTTAGCAAAAGAAATTTTGGGTTCCATTTTAGTTGAAGGTTGAGGGCTACCTGTCCTGTGGGATGAACCATTAACATGACATTCTGACCTACTATTTTAGTAAAATCACAGCACTGTTTTCTCCTGGTACTTTTGAGCAAAATGTGGGCGTTCATCTGGACTTTCTAGACACCTGAAAATGTGAGAAGAGAGCAGCCTGTCTTTCCTATGACCCTCTCTAAGTAGCCCCAATTCGGTTTTCTCAAACTGACACAAAGCAATGGAGAAGACAATCATGTTAATTGATGAACCAATCATGAAGAGAAGTAAGAAATTCCTCACATGACTTTTGGGCGTGGAAGAATACCTGTACTCTACTCCTCGACTTATACCCATTCATTTAGCAACCATTTGAGGTTGTAACAGAACAGAAAAAAAGTGACATATGTCCTTGCGCTTATGGCCATGGCAGTATCTCCAAGGTCACATGATCAACATTGTGGTGCAACCAGCATATATTTGTGATGGTCAAAGCATCCCAGGGATGGATGAGAGCCATTTGCCTCTTGATCCAGGTTTCAACAAGCAAAGTCAATGAGGGAAGCCAGATTTGCTTTTTGATTTTGCATGATTCACTTAACAACTGCAGTGATTTTGCTTACCATCCTGGTCTAAAAAAAGGCCATTAAATCAGACATGGCTCATTTAACAGCTGCCCTGCTTGGCATCAGAAATGTCTGGTCCCCATTATAGTTGTAAGTCGAGGGCTGCCTGTATATATTCCCCCACCCCCTTATTAAGAGCAAGGTCCTCTTACGCATCCAAATATTTTGTCCCCCCGCAAAAGGGATGGAATGCTATGAAGATGAGGGAGAATACAAGGATAAGCAGTCAGACAAAAGCAATGAAAACAAAGAAAAGTAGCCAGGCCAAAGCCATAGCTCTCATGCTCGAAAACTGCAGCAGCCATCTCCTCACCCTTCCAAGATGCATGGACATCCACATTTAGTAAAAGGCGTGCTTTTACCAGAGCTAAGTGGTTACAGGGTAAGCAAAGCTAGATCTGAGGATTCCTGCATAAACCTGGTAATTTTCCTCTTTCTTCTCTCTGGTCATCTTGTTAGTATCCAATGTGGGTCAAATTAGTTGTTTTGGTAACAATTCCCAAAGTTTGGTGCCTCTTTGGTGGGCATTTGCATTCCTTTCCCATGCCTGTGTCCTTGGATCATTCAACCGTTGTCTCTGGTCAGCACTTCTAGCTGTTGTCATCCCCTTCCTTGAAAGCTCCATCCCCCCTCCACATATTTTATGTCAGGCTGCTATCAAAACAAAGCAGGGCTGAAGCAGTGTGAGGGCAGATCTTCTTGAAGACCAGAGAACCTCTGCCCTTCTTCTTGATGTCCCATCTAACTTCCTGACATGGGGGAAGGGGGCAATGCATGACCATCCTTTCCCGATTACTGGAACCACATGGGCTACATGGTTCAGGGCCTCCCAGTTTAATTCTGGATGGGCTGTTCCTGCTATGGATGCTTTGATTATTGTGTTCCTCCTCCTCCTCCTCCTTTTTCTTATTCTCTTAAAAAAATAGTAAAAGTCAAATGAATAGTAGACAAAGACAGCAGTACAGATAACAAAATCCACATGGATGGGATCCTTGGGCTTCTTGTGAAAGAGTGCAAGCTTCTTCCCCTTCCTCGTCATGCAGGACGAAGCGAATGGCAGAGGGATTGCAAATTTAAATATAGTGCAGATGCCAGTACGAATTGGGGCAGTAACCGTTATCACTCATATGAGCCATGCTGGCATAAGGATTACCACTATTTGGATCACCAGGCATGCAGAGAACAATGGAAGAAACCCCTGGGTCAGGGTCCTGTCCCTATTACACAGAAAGTGAGCCTGTCCCTATTGAAGAAGAGGAAACCTTCACCATTGTGAGTCTTCTCTAGGAACAGAGTGGGGAGAAAGTTAAAGACACCTAGTCATTGACCCTAGAAAATTTCCATTTGACTCAGGAGGGCTATTTAGCTATGAAATCAGCTTTCCTCTTCTTCATTAGGTTTCAATGAAGAAGACAGCAAACCAAATCATAGAGCCCCTCTCTCACTGCACTTGCGGATGCAAAGAGGATGTAAAACATTAAAAAAAGCTTGCAATCTGTTGGAAAATGCTGTGCATCCGTTGTGTACTCACTGCATATGTGTTTCATACGCTCTATCCCTCGAGCATCCGTCCACTGAGATTTCATCCGCGCAAAAAGTTTTGAGCTGCACAAACTTTGTGAACGGATGAACTTTCCGCCGCGTATGATGTACATCCATGGCATATCCGGGCAACAAACGTTCTATGTCCGTTACCATCCGTTAAATGACCCCTCGGCATCCTCTGGGCATCCCCTCAACTCACAACCACTGCAGCTGAAAACGGAAAGAGGGAGGAAACAAAAGGTATACGGAACGTCCATACAGCGTGAGTAGCATGGAAATAGAAAGGATGTAAGTGGATGCATCTCGTATATAAAGGATTAAAACGGACAAAACGTTTGTATCTGGGATGTATCTTGGATATTTAGGATGTCTGCAGTATGTCTAGAGTATGTAGAAGGACACCTAGCAGACAACCGATATTTTCTATAAAAAGGGGGAGAAAATCATCTGGATCTCAGTATGAGTCCAGCAGCCGTGGTGTACAGACCTCTTCACCCTTGGTCTTGGTCTTCCACATCATCCAGAACCAAACCCTGTTCAGACTGTTTCACCTTTTATACACAAGGAGAAGAAGGAGACGTCCAAGAGCTGTGTGGGTCCGATGATGGATCGTGAGAAGAATGGAGTTTGGACTCTATGACTAGTTGATGGTGGAGCTGAGGAATGAAGACCCTCCATGAAGATGCTACCAGCCATGTTTGACGAACTTGTAGAGTGTCTGAGACCCAGGTTGACCAAGCCGAGCACCAACTTCCGACCCAATCTGGAGCCTGGACTGAAGGTGGCACTGACTCTGTGCCATCTGGCCTCTGGAACCACATACAAAAACATGCAGTATGCGTGGAGGGTGCCACACAACACCATCAGCAAAGTGGTCAGAGAAGTGGTGCAGGCCATCATCGAAGAATACGTGGAGGAGCTCCTCAAGTGTCCCACCACTGAACAAGGCTGGAGGAAACTTGCAGAAGAGTGGTATTAGAGGTGGAACTTTCCCCACACTGTTGGAGCCATTGATGGGAAGCACATGGCCTGCAAAGCTCAAGCCAACTCAGGGTCCACTTATTTCAACTACAAGGGCTTCTTCAGTATCATCCTCTTTGCCATGGTTGATGGCAAAGTTCATGTACATCGATGCTTCAGGCAACGGGTCAGCTTCAGATAGCCAGGTATACAACCCCAGTGACCTCAAGGATAGGCTGGAACGCAACCTCATCATGGGTTTTCCAGGTCTAGACCCCCTACCCAATGACACACAAGATGTGCCCGACTTCATCGTTGGTGATGACGCCTTCTCCCTCAGAACCTACCTCATGAAGCCCTACACCTCCAGACTCCTCACCCGTGAAGAGAGGATCTTCAACTACAGGCTGTCCAGGGCAAGACAGGTGGTGGAGAACGCCTTTGGCATCCTGGCCAACAGGTTCCAGATACTTCTCATCACCATGCAGCATCACCCACAGACTGTGAGGAGCATCGTGGAAACTTGCTGCATCCTGCACAATCTCATGCGCACCCGCTACCCAGTCTTGCAGAACAGACTTGTGGACCGTCAACAAGGGAATGGGGACATGGAGCCTGGTGAATAGAGGCAAGGACAAAACCTAATAGACACTGTGGATGTTCAAGGCCCCAACAGAGCTTCATGTGAAGGGAAGAAGCAACGCAACCTCCTGAGACAAAGGTGCAACTCCCCAGCTGGAGCAGTGGAGTGGCAAGACAGGATGATAGATGATTAATGGGTGCTTCCTTCAGCCTGTCTCATAACACTGATGAGATTGTGCCTTGTATGTTGAGTGGTCCTACAATAAATAGGGCATTAATAAAGAGCTTTGTTTATTTTGAAATGTGTTGATTAATGAATAAATTGTTATTGATAATAAAGGTCCATTTGTGTGGCAGCTGGGAGGGTGGACCATACAGTCCCACTATGCTTGCACTGGAGGTTTAATTATCCCACAACTATCCTTATCTATCCCACAACTATCCTTATTCATCCCACAACTATCCTTATCTATCCCACAAGCATGCAAAGACTTAACTATTTGTTCAAGGTTTTCACTAACACTTTATTAAGTAAACAAAATGAACCAAGTGTCTCAAGCAATGATAAGCTTTATTAACTTTCTTAGGTAAATTTTATGACTTTATTAAATAAGCAAAATGAACCAAGTAAACTGAATTAAGTGTATTAAGCAAAGATAACCTTTATTAACTGTCTTAAGTAAACTGTATGACTTTATCAAAAAAGCAAAATGAACCAAGTAAAGTGTCTTAAGCAAAGATAAAGTGAACAAGTAACAACTCAATCTCTGACACTATTCTCAGTCACTCTGATTCATGTCCATGGTCTCAGCTGTTAAGCGGCCAGGGACTATGGAGGTGGCTGTGGCTTGAGTGCTGGTCTGAGGCGCCATTGGGGTGCTAGGGCCCTGAGAGTACAACAGGGGATGGTGTGTTCAGGAAGCTCTCAGAGAGCTGACTCAGTCCCGTGAGGTTGAGAGGCCCTTCATCAAGTACCTGGGATGTCAGGCACAAGACTGATGACAGATTGTCCATTGACGGGGTTGGCTGTGGGGTGGAGGAAGGAGGAGTGTAGTGGGGCTGTCTGGTCTGCAGCTGGGCAAGGTGTGGCATCTGTGGCATGCGATGAACCTGGGCCTGGACTGGGAAGGTCTGCTTCTGCTGTGGGAAGTCCTGGTAGTTGTAGCCTTGGAAGGTGAGAGGCTGTTGAAAGCCGTGGAAGGGTTGTGACATCGCCTGGGATGGAGGAGCACACCTGGACTGGGTAGGAGCAGCTTCAGCTGGGCCTTGAGGGTTGTGCAGAGGTGCTGTTATCTTCTCCTTCATCACCTGGTACTGGGCCTCTGGCATATCCCTCAGGGTGTGGCTCACGTAGGTGATGAAAGTGTGGAGGCTGGAGGATCCTCTGTCCAAGTCGACCAGGTGAGAGAGAAGTTCTGTGCTGGTCTTCATTGTGTCCCTGATCTCCAACAGGACAGTGTGGCTCTGGCCCTCCAGTCTGCCTCTCTGCCTGCAACCTATGGAGCTGGGGGGTGGAGGTGCGTTGGTCTCTGGTGGCTGCCACTTCTTCCTCCATTTGTGACAGGGGATCCTCCAAGTCTGGCAGCATGGGGAGTGCAGCTGTTGGGGGGGGTCTCTGCCATGGGGCCCTCTGAAGACACCTGCCTGGACAGTGTAGCTGGCTCCTGGCTGGAAGAGGACTGGATGTCTGTGGGCTGTCTGAGGGAGAGGGGTTGTCAGAGGGGCTGCTCCTCGGTGGTGAACCTCACCCTCCAGGAAGCTGCACTTGGCCATGACGTACATCTCCCAGTCAGTGAGTTTGACACCGGCCTGCCCAGATTTTTTGAGGTGTAGATTGTGTTAGGGATAACATTGTTTACCCTAACTGGTTTAGGTGAAATAATAACTATGAATCATAGTTAGTGTATGTTAGAGTGTATACAGCTTTAACTGTGAAATAGCAATTAAAGGAGTGGTTAAGAAAACAATATAAAAATAGCAAGACTGCGGCTTGCACTCTCTCTCTGGCTTTGATGATCCCTGATTACTGCTTGGAATCAAGACTGCATTGCTCGAACGGGAGAGACAACAAAAGACTGATTTTGTAAGTGAACTGACATAGGATATTCTACATGGACTTTGTTAACTGAATATCCCTGAATGGACTGACTACATGGTAAATGACTATTGGACTGATATTTGACTATGCTATAAACTTATAATGGAATAAACTATATTTTTGATAGCACAAGCGTATCTGTTATTTTTACTGTATGTTAATAAACATACAAACTTAGCTCATTTATCTGTGTGCCTATCTGACTAACGCTGCACATTCTGTTTAGCTTGTCTACCTAACCCTAGTTGGGGAACCCAGGCTTAACAGATTGCCATACCAGGTATGCATGTGCTTCCACCATCCCAGGAGTACATCTGCAGTGTAGCCCAGGCTCTCTGTCTTGTCTCTCCAAGCTGCCTGCTTCTTCTTGGTGTCACGATAGAGTCTGTGGCCCTTTCTCCGCAGGTACTCGTTCTCCCTCAGCCATTCCAGCACCTCCTCTTCATGATGTACTGTACTGTTTCCTCTCTCCCTTCTCCTTCACTTGCCTCTTCTTCCCTCTGGCAGGGGCTTGAGCAGGGCCTTCAGGGGCTTGAGCAGCAGGGCCTTCAGCAGCAGGGCTTTGAGGGCCTTGGGGCTGGTTCACCACAGCAGCAGCAGCAGCAACAGCAGTAGCAGTAGCAATAGCAGCAGTAGTAGCAGCACCAGCAGCACCAGCAGTTGCACCAGCAGCACCAGCAGCAGCACCAGCAGCTTCAGAGTCACTGCCATGGAGTGGGATGCTGGTTCTGTCCTTCTTGCCAGGGCTGGCACGAGTAGGCACCGGCTTCCTCTTCTTCCCTGACTGACGAACCATGGTGTTCTTTGAAGATGTATGTGGCAGCACGTCTTTCCTCTGAATGCTGACTGCGTGCGAGCTGCATCTTTTTATATCCGCAGAGCTGATGCAATTCATATGCCCGCATGCACAGTGAACGCTTTGCATCCAATATACATCCGCACAGCATCCACTGTTTCCTGTAGGCGTTCATGATGCATCCGCGTCATCCGCTATGCTTCCCCCCTTCCGCTATGCGTCCACTTTGCAATTCTCCCCTGGAAGCCCTTCGGATGTGTCATCCGCTTCCATCCACTGTCATCCGCTAGGCTTCCTATGAACATCCGTTTAACATCCTTGCTACGTACTACCCACGTCCGTTCTTTTCCGTTCTTTTCCGTTCTGTTTATGCAAATTTTCACCACTTTTTGGAGCGGATGACAACGGATGGAGCCACCCCCGAAATTTTGCTCATCCGCTATGTCCTTTATGCATACGTTTTGCGTCCGTCAGCCAGTGGGACCTAGCCGTAGCTGCTTGTGAGACTTCGTAACTACCTTGCTTGCACACAATTTGCAATTGGCAAATCACTGAGCATGTACTGAATGATGCTTTATCTGGCTACCTAGGTTCTAAAAATTACTCAGTTCTCACCATCAATGTCTCAAATACTATATATTTCCTGATTTTGGATAATGTTATTTTGGTCTTGCCCATCACTGAGAAGTCAGCAGACTGCATAGGAAGATAAAATTGTTTTCAGGGAGATTTCTCATTCTTTAGTGATTACTGAATAAGCGGTCCCAGGGCTGAAGAAAGTGATTGGGTTGAAACATTTTTTCAAAATCCAAAAGTTTTGCTCATACAAGATGGGAAGAAAAGGTTGGAGCGAGTTTTGAGAGTTGGCTAACTATCTTTCAAAACTGTCCACCAGGCCTGTGAATGGTGGGTGCTTTCCTGCTAAAGAAGGATGCAAAAATGGGCCGCAATGGCTTAGAGTTAAAGACGCTGGATTTGTCAGCTGGACGGCTGATAGCCTGGGTTCAAGACCCAAGTTCCGCACAATTACTTGAGCTCCCATTACTTGCCTCAGCTCTTCTGCCCAAGTAGCAGTTCGAAAGCATGCAAATGTGAGTGGATGAACAAGTACCACTTTGGTGGAAAGTAACAGCATTCCATGTGCCTTTGGCATATAGCCATGCTGGCCATATGACTATGGAAATTGTTTTCGGACAATGCTGCGTCTAAGCCAGAAAGGGGGATGAGCCCCATCCCCAGAGTCAGCCACAACTGGACAGAGTAAATCTTTAGCTTTACTTTATTACCAGAAACATGGAGACCCCTGTTTGAAGGGGCAAAGGAATCACCTGGAAATTCCAGGCAGCAGAATGCAAATTTCTCACTACCCTTGGTTGTTGCCCCCCCCCCTTCCATTTCCTTATTGGCACATCAGTGACATTCCACCTGGGCTTTTTAATGAGGGATGCTTTCTCCTCTTCTCTTTTCACAGCCCCGGTTCCCAGAACCAGAGGAGGACTGGGAGCAATAGTATGAGGACCAGGCAACCACCAGCATTGTGAGTTTTCTCAGGGATGCTGCAAAGGTCATAAGAGGGAGAAAAATGCTCATAGATGCTGTTCCAACTTTGAACGGTGGCTAAATGAACTGTTCTAAGTTGAGGGCTACCTATACGATAGAATAATTGGTTCTTTTAACCAATGCAATTTTCTCACCACCCTTGGTTCTTTGTTTTTTCCTCCCATTTCCTTATTGGTGCATCTGTAACTTTCCATCCTGGGCTTTTTATTGAAGGATGGTTTTTCCTCTTGTCTTTTCACAGCCCACGTTGCCCCAGGCAGATACTGAGCCTGAAGAGCCCATGGAAGTGGAGGAAGAGGAGGCAACCATCAGCATGGTGAGTGTTCCCTAGGAACAGAATGGGGGCTGGTCATTGACCCTAGAAAACCTTCAAACAGTCGCTAAATGAACGGTTGTAACTCGAGGGCTTCCTATTCCTCAATCAGGGTTTCATGCTCTTCCGCCTTCCTTCTGATGTGTGTCTAATGCAGAGCTTTGCTTTTTCTGTCTCTCTAATACAAAGAGCTCCTGAATCCTGTGATGAAATCACTGAGACATCTCGATGATCCTGAGACCATCCCTGAGGAGGATCAGCTGGTGGAGACAAGGTGTTGCCTCCTCAAGATCTGAGACCACTTTTAGGAATGTCTGAAAATCCACACTGAGCAGGAAGTTGTTCAAGTATGGAGGTGATTTGCCAGCCCACCAAATCAGCCCCACCCCTCTCCCTCTTGACCTGATGTTGCAATCAGACTTGCAAGTCAGGAGTCTTTTTGAGTTTGGAGGTTTAGGGGAAGAAAAAGCAGAACCTGGGGATGGAATTAAAAGAGGAATTAACCTAGAGTGTCTACATAGACCAGCCGGCCAGGTTCTTTTCATAGCCCAAAGGCGCTGAAGCCCATCCCAAAAATAAAGCTAAGAAACTGGGTCCTGTCCACATTATCACAGATTGGGAACAGGATTATTTGGAGCTCCTGGCCCCATCGAAGAAGAGGAAGGTGATAAGTTAGTGTAGAAAACTTTCATCATTGTCAGTCCTCTCTAGGAATAGAACAGGGCAAAAAGTCAATGACTTTTCAGTGGTTTTCCACGCTGTGCTGTTTCATGCTTTCTCCTCTTGTCATTTCACAGCCTGGGTTCCCTTGTGCAGGGAGTGAGCCTGTCGAAGAATGGGAACAGGAATATTTGAACCAGGCAACCTTCAGTATTGTGAGTCTTCTCTAGGAACAGAATAAGGAAAAAAGTCAACGACTTTCCAATGGTTTTCCACCCTGTGCTGTTTCATGCTTTCTCCTCTTGTCTTTTCACAGGCTAGGTTCTCAGAGCCGGAGGGGGCCTGGGAGAGGTTTTATGAGGAGCAGGAACCCTACAGCCTTGTCAGTCTTCTGGAGAAACCCAATGGGGAAGAGCCAAGGAGGGCTGGTCTCTTCACCCCTAGGAAATTTATGTTTGTTAAGTGGGAAATTAGCTAAGAGTGTTTTGTCCCCATTTTAACACCTTTCCGGCTACAGTTGCTAAGTGAATCACTGCAGTTGTTAAATTAGTAACATGGTTGTTGTTAGGTGGATCTGGCTTCCCCTTTGACAGACGGTCGTGAAAGAGGATTTCATGACTACAGGACACGGCTACCGTCATAAATAGGAACTGGTTGCCAAGGATCTGAATGTCAACCACATGTCCGTGGGGATGCTGCAAAAGTAACAATGGTGAAAAAAATGGTCATAAGTGCCGATGTAACTTCAAATGGTCGCTAAATGAACTGTTGTAAGCAGAAGGTTACCTACTTAATAGAACAATTGGTTATTTTAACCAATGCAACTTTCTCATCACCCTTTGTTCGTTCTTTCTCTTTCTTTCTTTCTTTCTTTCTTTCTTTCTTTCTTTCTTTCTTTCTTTCTTTCTTTCTTTCTTTCTTTCTCTCTTTCTTTTTCTTCTTTTTCTTTTCTTTCCTTTCTTTCTCCTTCTCTCTCTTTCTCTCTCTCTTTTCCTTATTGGCCCCTCCATGACTTTCCATCCTGAGCTTTTTAATGAGGTTTGCTTTCTCCTCTTCTCTTTTCACAGCCCATATTCCCCAGGATGATGCTGAGCCTGAGGAGCCCATAGAGGTGGAGGAAGGCGAAGCAACAGGGATGGCTGAGACTGTGGAGCTCATGGAGGTGGAGGAGCAAGAGGAGGCAACTGCCAGCATGGTGAATGTTCCCTAGGAACAGAATGGGGGAAAGTCAAGGGAGGGCTGGTCATTGGCCCTAGGAAACCTTTGACTGGTCGCAAAATGAACGGTTGTAACTCGAGGGCTTCCTATACCTCAGTCGGGGTCTCTGTTTCCTTCTCCTTCCTTCTGATGTGCATCTAATGCGGAGTGTTAGGAATCTGCCCACCAATTAGTTGGGCTGGCAATAAATAAACCAACAATGTATGCTGGTAGCTTTAAGACAAAATCACTGTATTGATTTATACTACATTCCGATTGGTTGATTATATTGCAAATTACCATAAGCGGGAGCTAGAGATCATAGCATGCTCCCTCTGACATTCTGTCTCTTTGACATTCTGTTGATGTGATTATACTTTGATATCTTTGTTTACTGTAAATGACAAAGGCAACCAGTAAGAAGACTTTGTAATTGGATATTCTTTGGACAGTTAAATGTATATGACCTGGACCATTTATTGGACTGTACTGTTTCTTAAAGTAAACTTTAACTCAATTTAGTGTATCTGTGTGTAGCTGAATAATTATTCATAACTATTCTCATAAATGTTTCCATGTGCATATCCTTGTTACACAAGGATTATTCTGTACATATCATAACACGGAGCTTTGCTTTTTCTGTCTCCCTAGTGCAAAGGGCTCCTGAAGCCTCTAGAAAAGACACTGAAGAACCTGGACAATCCTGATTCTATCATTGAGGAGGACTAGCTGAGTCTCCTCAGGATCAATGACCACAATGCCCATTGTTTTTTGTTTGTTTGTTTCTCTCATTTCCTTATTGGGCCTTCTGTGACTTTCCATCCTGGGCTTTTTAATGAGGTTTGCTTTCTCCTCTTGCCTTTTCACAATCCACATTCCCCCAGGATGATGCTGAGACCGTGGAGCCCATGGAAGTGGAGGAGGTAGGGGAGGCAACTACCAGCATGGTGAGTGTTCCCTAGGAACAGAATGGGGGAAAGTAAACGAGGGCTGGTCATCGACCCTAGAAAACCTTCGAACAGTCGCTAAATGAATGGTTGTAACTTGAGGGCTTCCTATACCTCAATCAGGGTCTCGTGTTCTTCTGCCTTCCTTCTGATGTGTGTCTAATGCGGAGCTTTGCTTTTTCTGTCTCCCGAATGCAAAAAGCTCCTGAATCCTGTGATGAAATCGCTGAGGCATCTTGACGATCCTGAGACCATCCCTGAGGAGGATCAGCTGGTGGAGACAAGGCATTGCCTCTTCAAGATCGGAGACCACATTTAGGAATGTCTGAAAATCCACACTGAGCAGGAAGCTGTTCAAGTATGGAGGTGATTTGCCAGCCCACCAAATCTTCAATCACTCTTACCCGCCCCTCTCTCTTGTCCTGATGTTGCAATCAGACTTGCAAGTCAGGAGTCTTTTTGAGTTTGGAGGTTTAGGGGAAGAAGCAGAACCAGGGGATGGAGTTAAAAGAGGAATTAACCTAGAACCTCTACATAGTCACAAGCATACTAAATATCTGTTCACCTCCTTTCAGGAATCTATGGATAGAGGTATCCAAATACACTGAATTCGATTCTGAGAAGCTACTTCAATTATATCAAGTGGGTAGCAAAAAGCGAGCCTGGGAACAGGAGGTAAGAACAGGGGTGTGTGTATGTTTGTGCTGTGCAGTTGAATGGAAGGGATACAAATATAAAGAGAAGACTCTTCTGCCTTGACCAGGGGTTGGACTAGAAGACCTCCAAGGTCCCTTCCAAACCTATGATTTCTCACAGCCTCTTTTTCTCTGGGACAGAGTTGCTGTTCATTTTTTCTTAGCAATCTTGCATTCCTTCATCAGAGGTATCTCTACACTCCACAACCACGTTCTAGATTTGCATTGTGAAGTCTGGACCTTTTTGTAAGTATATGTGATATCATGACCCATAATGCAAAGCATGTAGGCTTGGGCTCCAACTGTTGTCCACCTTCTTTCCTTCCCCTAGTGTCTAGATACTGTGAAACTGGGCTGACATTCCTATTCTGTTCTCCCATGCCTTTGCACCAGAGGGACTTAAGCATCTGAAGACCTAGATAGGGTCATCTGTGCCTCTTCTGTTGAGTTGAATGTTTTGAGTTCTTCTTTCCCCTGTCCTGAAGCCAAGAGACAAAGATTAGATGGATTCTGGCCCCAGTATTACCAAGAAGGTATTTGAAGGATGTCTTGACTATAGACCTCCCCGCAGATGTATTCAACAGGTTCCAAAATAACAGACTCCCCTTCAATGGCCTTTTAAAACAAGTTTATTTTTCCATGCTGATAAATATCATCATTCATAATGATGGAAATGGGTATGAAAATGTGTGAAGGCTGAAGAAAGCTGACAAATTCATTTGATGGGGCACAGAATTATGGCCTGAATTGTCCTTGGAAGAGAATTTTGTCAGGAACAGCAGGTTGAGATGAGAATTAGTCTGTGGTGAGAAAATTAAATCCAGTTAACTAAGCCATTATTTCACTTATCACCACCATCTCTCCCCATTATGTAGAATGAGGTCATTTGAGCCTCAAAAGAGACTTCGCTAATTTGTTATCTTCATTTCTCTTGGCTCCAAGAAGGTGGGGGAAAAAATTATTTGAAAGATCAACAGGCAGGGGAAAATGATCTTCTAGACTGCATTTGGGCATTGACTTTGCCTGGGATATCTTCTGTGTTGCTGGAAGGCGCAGAAGCTGAAATCAGACAGTAGGGTTCAGAAAGGGAGGGTCCTTTGGGGAACGAACAAATTACTAATTTCACATTCACCCACCTTTTCAAATGAAACTTGGAAAGTGTCAGTGACTATTGAATGTTTATTTAATGGCTATTTCTTTCTGGCAGATTAGAAGAGGGATTTTTCCAAATTAAAATGATTTGTGTGCCATCTGTTCTTTCGAGAGACAACTGGATGCCTCTCCATTGTAAATAAAAGAATGTGTTCTCTTTGCAACTGCTCAGGCAAGAATGAAGAAGTTCAGATGAGAATAATACAACAGCCTTTGTTTTCAGGGATCGTTTGGCTTTGAAAGCCTAAAGAAGGAAAAGAGTTTCCACCCAGAAACAAACAATAAAAATCCATTCAATTGGAAGTAAGAAATCAGCAGTTAACAGCACTTCAGGAAAAGAAAGCAAGTGGCGCATGTAAAATGTCACAGATCTTTATCAACCTCTGGAAGTAATTTTTTCATGCCAAAGGAAATAGATTCTTGTTTTCATTATCTTTTAAAACTGATTAAAACCGTCTTTTCCTTCCTTCCCTCTTCACTCACTCATTCCCATTTCCTTCCTCCCTTCTCACTAATCCCCATTTCCTTCCTTCCTTCCTTCCTTCCATCCTTCCTTTACTCTTCACTCATCCCCATTTCCTTCCTTCCCTCTTCACTCACTCATCCCCATTTCCTTCCTTCCTTCCTTTTTTCTTCACTCATCCCAATTTCTTTCTTTCCTTCCTCCCTTCCTTTCTCCCTTTGTTTTCCTTCCTTCATTCCAAGTATTTGGCCTGGATTTGTGTCCGTCCTGAGAACTGCGGAGTCCACATTCCACCAAAAGTTATCAAACAAACAGGTTTAATTGTGGATGTTGATGACTGAACACATCCACCTTGTACAAGAAGTCCGCCTGGCTTATTAAACATAAATTACTGATCTAAACTGGAAGATTGAACACATTCATTAGGGTCTATGTATTGAACTCAAATGTAACATCAAAGTGAGAGCAATGGCCGAATCAAAATGTCAGCAGGGATAATCCTGCCTTTGTAAGAAGCATTGCCTGATATTCACCTTGTAGATGTCAGAGCTTAGAAGGATTTCAGCATTTGTAACCAAACTATATCTGAAAACCTCTTGGCCAATATATTAGAAGAAATCTATTTCATTTCTCCGTGACAATGTACTGACACTTGTCAGCTACTGAGAAAAGTCTACAAGTAGCCTTTTACCTTACGACCACAATTTGAATCCAAAATTTATGTTAAGTGAGAAATGTTGTTAAATAAACATTGCCACATTTGTTAAGTGAATCCCTGCAGTTGTCAAGTTAGAAACATGGTTGTTAAGTGAATCTGGCTCCCCCATTGGCTTTGCTTGTCAGAAGGTCTCAAAAGTGGACCATGGGACACCCCGGGATACTGTAGCTGTCATAAATGTGAGTCAGTTGTCAAGCATCTGAATGTAAATCACGTGACCATGGGATGCTGCAAAGGTCATAAGTGTGCAAAATGCTGTCACTTTTTTCAGTGCCACTGTAACTTCGGTCACTAAATGAATTGTTGTAAGTTGAGGATTACCTATATTGTATTGCTATTATGCAGAGTTCAACGAACAATGATTAAAAATCAAATAAAATAAACAATGGTCTTTTCCTGGTCTACACAATGCTTTGGAGTTATAGAATTGGTAGGTTTTGTTGTGCCAAGGGAGTTGAAGAGAAACAGCTTGACAAAAAAATGTATCTAAACTATCATTGTTCATGGGTTGCCACCAAGAAATTTTTGTTTATGCTCATTTGTGTTCCATTTTAGTGGCCATAAAAGCTAAAATCTATGAAAAGCTAAAGTTTCCTTTGAGTCAACTTTTACCCTGAGTGATATCCTGGACTGTCCACCAAGTAATCTTGGCAGCAGTGTGGCGATGCCAGGAACGATGATGATGATGGATACATACAACATTCTTCTCTTTCCAGCCACGATCTAGCATCTCTCTCTCTCTCTCTCTCTCTCTCTCTCTCTCTCTCTCTCTCTCTGTGTATGCGCTGTTCAGCTTCCTTCGGGTATTATCCCACATCACTGTAGTGCTTTTAAAGTTGTGGCAACATTTCAGCAGAATCTCATCTGCCATCATCAGGCTTCTGTACTGAGTTTGTATTGAGTTCGTATACATACATACATACAATGACGTGGGATAATACCCGAAGGAAGCTCAACAGCACACACACACACTTACATGTGTGCTGTTCAGCTTCCTTCAGGTATTATCCCACATCATTGTAGTGCTTTTAAAGCTGTAGCAACGTTTCAGCAGAATCTCATCTGCCATCATCAGGCTTCTGTATGGAGTTTGTATATGGGTCAGGGTCTCACAGCCGTTGGTTTTAAATTTGAGGCTAGCCTATCCTGATTGGTTGGGAGTCTTGGTCTGTGTTAATTGGACTTGGAGTTTGTTTGATTGGTGTTTCTGGTTTCTTCTGTTTGTTTTGTGGCTTTGATTGGCTGGCAACACTCTGTTCCTGTATTGGAGGCTTTCAGTGCAGCTTGGCTTCGTGTGAAAGGACAGCTGTTATCTATTAGGAAGGTAGGTTTCTTAGCTTCCAACCAAACGCCTGGCAGACAAGACACATATAAAGACTGAACTATGCACCCTGGCTGAAGTATTGACAGCCAATGGCTTCCACAAAAACAAAATCACCAGCTTGATCCACAAAAACACACCAAGACATAACAAAGACCTAGAAGATCAACAGATCTATGGAACAGCTGTCTTGCCCTACATAAGAGGTACCACAGATAAAATCAGTAAGATACTACACAGGCATCACATCAAGACTGCCTTCAAAACAGACAAAAAAATAGCAGCCATCCTGAGGAACCCCAAAGACAAAATTGACCTGGAAAACCAAGGCATATACGAAATTCCCTGTACATCATGCCCGGCCACATCCATTGGACAGACCAATAGAAGAATAAATACCCGCCTAGATGAACACAAAAATGCAGTAAAAAAGCTGGAACACACCTCCTCACTGGTCCAACACATGAAAACCACAGGTCACAACATCAACTTCAATGGCACCAAAACCCTGGCCACTATAGAAAACCCCAACCATAGAATCATCAGAGAAGCCATAGAGATTGAAAAAAGACCTGACAGCATGAATAGAAGAGATGATTCCACCAGACTGTCAATCATTTGGAAGCCTGCACTCTCAAATAGAAAGATCTCCACACCACAAGCCAGGCAAACACCTGGGCACAGACAGACTCCCTCTGATACCTCCAGCTCAAACACACCCCAACCAGGCACCCAGATGAAACCTGGCTTCCTAATAGATAACAGCCATCCTTTCACACGAAGCCAAGCTGCACTGAAAGCCTCCAATACAGGAACAGAGTGTTGCCAGCCAATCAAAGCCACAAAACAGACAGAAGAAACCAGAAACACCAATCAAACAAACTCTAAGTCCAATAAACACAGACCAAGACTCCCAACCAATCAGGCTAGGCTAGCCTCAAATTTAAAACTAACGGCTGTGATAGCCTGACCGACATACAAACTCTATACAGAAGCCTGATGATGGCAGATGAGATTCTGCTGAAACGTTGCTACAACTTTAAAACCACTACAATGACGTGGGATAATACCCGAAGGAAGCTGAACAGCACACACGTAAGTACCCGCAAAAACTTAAAAAAACAAATATATATATATGTATATATATGTATATATATATTTATTATATATTATTCAGCTGTTCCAAAACTCCTGGAAGATCCCGAGATTCTTCATTGTGATCAGATGTTCTGTTTGCTCAATCACCTTCTACACCGAAGTCATATGTCTTGGAAAAAAAAAACCACACTATCAACAAATATTCTCCTAGGCTTACTTGTTTCTGGAAAGTTGTTTTAAGCATGTAAAACACATCACCAAGAGAAGACACTTTGAATTCCCCAGGAGAATGTTTCATATTCTTCCTGCACAATGCCCTCAGCCATGTACTGATTCATCTGCTCTTAATTTCTTGTTTTGGTTCACTCCTCTGAAAGAGGAGTGGCTTGTGGAATAGCTTGTTTGTGTGTGTTTTATATACATACATACATACATTCCTACCCATTTTATTGAATAACAAAGTTGGAAAGAACCTTGGAGGTTTTCTAGTCCAACCCCTGCTCAAGCAGGAGACCCTATACCATTTTGGATAAATGTGTCCACTCTCTTCTTAAAACCTACTACTTCTTGAAGTAAGTTTTTCCACTCATTAAATAACTGAATAATCCATTGATTAATGTCTGATTGACTTTTGTAATCTCAGAATTGTAGAACTGGAAACTGAGACCATCAGCTCCACCGTCACTACTACACCTCACCATGGCCCATGGAGGAATCTAGATTAAAGAAAGGCTCCCTAATCTCTATTTTAATAAATCCAATGAAGATAAACCCTCTTGTGATTTGGATTTGAAACTTCAATTCATTTTGACTGGAATTATGATTAAAATAGTCAATTTTATCTTCCTAGGCTGTACCATGACTGGTTATATCCTACCTGGGTCTCGGTACAATTTCTGTAATTAACGTGAAGAAAATATGATTTTGCTGGATCAAAACAATCTTACTTGATCCAGGCTCTCATTTCTCAGGAAGATACACAGATGTTCTGGGGATGTTTATGATCAAGATTCTCTCCCACCCCAAAAAACAGCTCCTCAAAACTTTGTCACAATGCCCTTTGGTCATTATAACTGCTAATCTGTTGTGGATTTATTTGATTCAGCTTGTTTCAAGTCTTGTTCTCCACCAAATTGATAGAATAAACAGATTAGGGAATAAATTCTCCAGGTGGATTCCAGGGAACCCTGCAAGAAAATCCCCTTGTTTGGTTTTGCTTGGGGTTAATTGGAAAAATGGGAAACCAAGGGAGATGGCAAACTCTCAGACCTGTATTATAGAGACATCTTTACACCCAAGAACTTCACCCAGGAGATATTCCAAAGTTCACCAAGGAACGGTCAAGATTGAACCCCTTGGCTTCTTTCAAACCTTATCACTATTTAACTTGCCAATGAACTGGGGGTGGGGAAGGGTTGAATGGAGTGCCAAGAATTTTTACACAGATCATGAGAGCCTGAAAACCATCAAGGTCACCACTGCAGGTGTTGGAGAGAGAGGGACTGTTCCCACAACAAAAAGACGTCTCAAAATTGGAAGTGATCACCAAGGAGTGGGGAGGCAATTTAGGCAAACATTTGTGCAGGAAAACCAGAACTGGTTTTGATTTTTCAGTATCAAAATGGTTTATCTTGTAAAGTTTTACTTTGGGGAAATCAAAGTTCGTGAGAGCGTTTACTTGTTTTGGGTTCACTAGTCAAGACAGTCGACAGGAATTTTGCATTGTTTCATCAACATGACTGGGAAAGGACATCCCAGAAACTTCAAGGAACTTTCTTGCTTCGTGGGGGCTTATTTGGACTACTGAATGTGCCTACTTATTTTAGATGGAGTGTTGATTATTTATACTGGTAGTCTACATTTAATTGTACATTCAAGGGCTGAGGTAGCTGTACATTAATATTCTCCATTGGAATCTCTTGTATGAACTCTTTATATTCTTTTCATTTTTGTTCATTTTACTTTTTTTAAATTAAAGAAGCTGAACATCTTGCACAACTCAGCAAACGGCTTAACTCAACAACCAGAACAGGCACATTATGCAGATGCTGCACAAGGAGGGATAGTTAAATAACTCCAATGTCTAAATGTATCTGTTTCACCCTTTTATATCCCAATGAATGGAAAAGAACAAAAAAATTGCCTTAGAAATTAACAGACCTGTTTCATCCCCAACATGTTCCTTGCAGCTTTTAGAGGTGAACATTTTTGTTTTTAATGATCTTCCACCCTTGGTCACCTTCATAAAGAATTTTGTCATGCAAGTTACTGAAGAGACATAGATTGTAGTCATCCTTTATTGAAACTTTATGTAAACTTTTATTTACATATATACAAGTTTAAAAAGCCCTTATGTCTTATCGTTTTGCTTCTGGTCTGCTTTTGTTTTTTCTGTTGTTCTTTTTATCCTCCTGTTTCAGATAAACGAAGGGAAACTTTTAAAAAACAAACAACTTAGGATCTTTTTTTTTTTTTTAAATGAAGTCTACAGTTGCCTTCACTGGCTTGGTCACATAAATTTTCATACTGGCTTGATTCAAACATTATGCTAAGACCTAAACTACCCTTCTCTCCTGTTTCTCATTATACAAATTGATTTGAAGTTTTCAGAACACTTTTGGTCGTGCGGGAAAGTTGCTAACTTGACTTGATCAGTGGAACACTGGAAGGAGTCAACCACAACTGACTTGCACAGAACCAGAGATGTTGGAGATAGGATGGGGAAAAGTCAAAATGGCAGCTCAACCATGGGATAGCCTATTTACCCAATGAATCCATTCTGTAGGAATGATAAACTAAGCAGATGGGATTTGCATAACCCATTACACCTCTCAAAACCAACACAAAACCCCAATCAAGGTAATTAATTGTTTAACTGCGATTAAGCGAGTGGCACAAAGACATTTCACTCAATTACAGAATATAGCCTATTTTCCAGGGTTTGCGTTAAATGTTATAGCTCCAAAATCCAACCAAGGTTGTGCAAATCAATCTGCCAGTAGTTCCTCAGTGACTTGATGAAGTGTGCTTGGTGAACATAGAGGCTTAAGCAGGGGTGTCTACAGGGAGGGTCAAGATGGCACCAGCTCCAATGCCATCAAAAGTCCTACCCACAATCCAGGTTTCAAGATGCTATTATTGCTATTTTATGAAAATAAGCTGCACACAAAGGGCAAATCAGGCTTCCCATCTTCCTGGAGATTTTTTTTTCTTGGCTTTTTTAACCTAGATGTTGAGAAACACAGACCAGAAAAGAACCAACGCAGAGGAGTAAGAGAAAGCAACAGCATCAGACAGTTCACAGCCTCTTCTGTTTTCTATCTCGGGCAAAGGAACAAGTATTTCCTTCCTACAGATGGTTTTCATGGACAAAGTGCTTGGCAATTTTTATTTTATGCAGGGTCTGCTCACATACATCAAACAGCAGCAGCTGTTGGTGGTACAATCTGTTGCTGTAGAAGACCTCAGGGTGAGGTTTCGTAGTTGCTGAGTCTGGGAGTATTTCCCCCCCTCCCCGAAGTTAGTTTTGTGCTTCTGAGTATGAGTTCCTCTGCAAACCACACCAGGAGTTAAGTAGCCAGTGACTGCATTCGCACAACACTGAAGCAGCTCAGGCAAAGACCGAGCATGAGATGCTGAGAGTGTTTAGTGTTCATCATAGTGAGATTTTCAAAGCTTAGCCATTTGGATAAACCGAGCCTTTTGGCTGAGTTAATATGCAAACCTGGAAAAAGTCTGATTCCTTTAACCAGGTTAAAGTATGTTGCATAAATCCAGCTAGTCATTATTGCTCACAAATGGCGTGAATGTTTCCCATCTAGTCATTTCATCATACAAATACACACTTTAAATGAGAGCAAATCCCCCCCCCCTTCCATCACTGGTACACAGTGTGATTTCCCAAGAAGGCCCACAAAATCTTCTCATGGTTAAGAACAAATCTAATTGTAGCAGCACATCAGAATGATGATGAAGTGTCTTCCTTAAAGGCTAACACTCCCTGTCCTGCCATCCTTCGCCTCTGAAGACATTTTTGAAATCTTGTTGTGAGGACTTTAGCAGACTGAGGAAGGGGCAGTTCTCCTCAGCTGGGTCTTTTTGTAGAAACTATCTATCCAATACTCTATAAAGAGTCAGAAAAATTAAGGCCCCTGAAACATTCCTGTCACAACTCCCACCATTTTGTTCTACTCTTCAGGATGATGGGATTCACAAAAAGCTGAACATTTTTCCTTGTTAAGGCACCTGGTGAAGATCATCAGCCCTCAACTCCCTTCCCCCCTCCCCCCTGGTAGCCCAAGATGCACCAAGTGTCATTGCCTGAAGTCAAAAATCCGGTTCCAATAGTAGAGGAAAGCTGGTGAGTTGCTAGTCCCTATGATAACCAGCAGGAGCAAGTAGAGACTCATCATCACCACAAAACGATGTGTGGAGAGCCACGATTGACCGGGAAGTCTAAAAGATAGATAAAAGAGAAGATAATAACAGAGCTAGAAGGGACCTTGAAGGTCTTCTAGTCTGACCCCATGCTCAAGCAGGAGACCCTAAACCATTTCAGACAAGTGACTGTTCAGTTTCTTCTTAAAAAGTTCCAGTGTTGGAGCATTCACAACTTCTGAAGGCAAGCTGTTCCACTGAGTAATTGTTCTAACTGTCAGGAAATTTCTAGGTTGCTTCTCTCCTTGATTAGTTTCCATCGGTTGCTTCTTGTCCTGCGCTCAGGTGCTGTGGAGAATAGCTTGACTCCCTCTTTTTTGTGGCAGCCCCTGAGATATTAGAACCCTGCTATCATGTCACCCCTAGTGTCATGCCCCTTCTGAGTCTGAATCGAAGGAGGAAGACAAACAGCCATCAGAAAGCAGGGAAATGGCTTCTTGGCTGTGGAGGAAACTGGGGAAGGGCAAAGTCAGGCTGGACAGAGTAGGGAAGAGGTAGAACAAGGGAGAGGGGGTTCCAAGGAAGACCAAGGCCCACCTCCTCTTCATCCTAGGGCACGCAGGGAAGAATGGAGAAGAGAGCAACATGAGCTGCATGGCTTACAAAGGAGGAAAGGGCTGATTCCCTTCACCGGGCACACCTGGGGAGGAAGTTTAAAGGAGTGGCAGGTGGGTGGGGCAGTTGTTGGAAACAAATGTTGAATTTATCTTGTGTTTGGCTGCTGTTATCTGAGTTCCTGGCATCTTCCCAACTGGTTTGATTTACTGCCTTGTTACTTCATTTCTGGAACTCCATATCTTGATCTGCTGGATTTAATTATTTTGCCTTGTTGGATTTATAGTTTTCAGTTTACAACGTTTGGACTGGAATATCAGCAACCAAAGGCTGGTGCAGGCTTGTGGGAGAGTTTTTCTCCAGACCGGAAAGTAACTGGGTAATTGGGGACAAAGTTGGAGCTAATAAAGTAACTCATTCTTATTCTCTGTGTTGCCTTTGTGTCATGCCTGGGTCATCACACCTAGTCTCTTTTCATCAAACTAGATATACCAAATTCCAGTAACCGTTCTTTATGTTTTAGCGTGCAGCCCCCAATCACCTTCGTTGCTCTTCTCCGCATTCTTCCTAGAGTCTAAACATTTTTTTTAACATCGTAGTGACCAAAATTTGATGCAGTATTCCAGATGTGGCCTTACTAAAGAATTATAAAGTGGTATTAACACTTCATGTGATCTTGATTCTATCCCTCAGTTTATGCATTATGTTGGATTGTGTTGCTTTTTTGGCAGCTGCATCACACTGCTGGCTCATGTTAAATATTTGTCTGCAAGGACAATCCTTCTCAGTTACTACAACTGAGTGAGGTACCATATATACTGTATCTGTGCATTTTGTTTTTCTTGCCTAAATGTAGAACCTTCCTATTTCCACCATTGAATTTTATTTTGTTAGATAGCACCGACTGTTCAAGTCAGGGAGAAAGAACACAGACTATGCCTGCATCCATCCACCAAAAGCGTGAATAATTTTGAGGACTCAAGTTCGATTCCCAATTCTGTACAAACAATACAGGGGCAGATTCCTCTCCTCCTCCAAAAAAGATGTAATTGGCTGATTTTAAAGACAAACTAAAAACTCAATTTAGGGAACAATTTAGTGTCGCTCCCTTTCAGATCAGTCTACTGGAGATGGTTGTTTAAAAATTTGAAAGTTGAAATCAGAGGTTTTTCTTTGAACAAATCATTGGAAAAGAGTCATAGAATTTTGCTTTTTTTATATGATAACTGTAATAAGATTAATATATGTGCAAAGATGGAAAGATTCAGCATAATGCAGGTTTGAGGAATGGCTGGCCAAGTTCACAGAACTTGCTAAATTGGCCTCTTCGATCAGAAGAAAGTGGATAGTTACATTTACTGCTGGCTGGAAACCTCTTATTGGTTTTTTTTCGCTTGAAACAGAAAAATGTTGCAGGATTTATGGTTCGGAGATAGACAGAATAGACTGTAAAAAGGTATGTGGTCACCTTAACAGTAAGAAGCAAACTTATAATTGTACTTATAACTGCTGAAAAAGAATATTGGACAAAAGGGGCAAAGTGTGAACAGGTAGTCCTTGATTTACGACTGCAATTGAGCCCCAAATTTCTGTTGCTAAGCAAGGAAGTTGTTAAATGAGATTTGCCCCATTTTACGATCTTTCTTGCCACAGTGAATCATTGCAGCTGTTAAGTGACTAATAACAATAGCTCTTGTCGCTTCAAAGTGCTTTACAGCCCTCTCTAAGTGGGTTTACAGTGTCAGCATCTCACCCTCAACAATCTGGGTCTGTATTTTACCGAACTTAAAGGATGGAAGACTGAGTCAACCTTGAGCCGGTTAGGCTCAAACTCCTGGCAGTGGGCAGAGTTAGCTTGCAATACTGCATTCTAACTACAGAGAAGGGAAGGAGGAAGCAATAGCACTTAGTGAATATACTACTGAATATACAGCATCACAGTGCTTTACAATCTTCTCGTGATTTACAAATCAGCAAATTGCACCTAACAATCTGGGTCTTCATTTTATAGCCCTAGGAAGGATGGAAGGCTAAGTCAACCTTGAACCGATCAGGATTGAACTACTGAGAGTGGGAATGCAGAGTTGAGTTAGCTTGCAATACTGCATTCTAATCACTGCACTACCATAGCTAAGTAACATGGTTGCTAAGTGAATCAGGCTTCCCTATGGACTTTGCTTGTCAGAAGGTCGCAAAAGGGGATCACATGACCCCGAGAGGCTGCCACCGTCACAAATATGAATCAATTGCCAAGGCTCTGAATTTTGATCACGTGACCATGGGGATGCTGCAATGGTTGTAACTCTGTAAAACAGCCATGAGCCACTTTTTTCAGCACTACTAAACAAACTGTTGTAAGTCAACAACTAATCGTATCCTGATGTGACAATGTATGTTTCATCATTGCTTTATGCAAAAGGTTACAGCTGCCCTGGGGCATACTTTCACCTTTGCAGTCATAAGAACTAGTAGTTTGACTTAAAATAGGGAGAGGAAACCCGATTTCGTAAAAGCTTAGTTCTGCAGCCAGTTTTCTTCAGCTGCATGACAACTCTACCGCCATTATGGTTTCATCTGCCTTTATGTCTTGATTGAAGCCATGGTGGTGCAGTGGTTAAATGTAGTACTGCAGGTTAATTCTGTCAACTGACAGGAGTTCAATCCTGACCGGCTCAGGACTGACTCAGCCTTCTATCCTCCTGAGATCAGTAAAACTGAGGATGGAGATTGTTGATGGCCATATACTGACTCTGTAAACCATTTAGAGAGGGCTGTAAAGCACTGTGAAGCGGTATATAAGCCTAAGTGCTGTTGCTATCTTCCTCTTTTGCTGTGGCTCTTACATTGTCTTTTTCATGCTTTTCTGAATTTTTGAGCCATGATGATTGGAGAAGCTTCAGTCATGCCCTGAAAGTTCTTCACTTCTAGGATAGTGAAGTCCACAAGGGGGAAGGAAGGGACACTCACCTTCGGTTCTGCCTCTGCGAATATATTAGCAAATATTTCACCCGTATCAGCTGATTGTTTGTAACGACAAAATATTTCTGAGGGACATCACCCCCTTCGCTGTTCTTCACCCTGGCTCTCTTCCTGTCAATTTCTCTAGAGTCTGCAAAAAAAAAAAAAAGGAGTAA
Organism: Laticauda colubrina; assembly: GCA_015471245.1. Taxonomy (NCBI): domain Eukaryota; kingdom Metazoa; phylum Chordata; class Lepidosauria; order Squamata; family Elapidae; genus Laticauda; species Laticauda colubrina. Next base: position 6,727,341 of record BLBF01000077.1, on the reverse strand, counting down.
GACTCTGCTTGAAACTGAGAAAAGAAACAGAAATTCTTGTGAGCAAAGAATAGTTTGACTGAGGGCTGCCTTGTAAGTTAGGTAGAAGGTCCAAAACTTCTGAAGAACCTCGAAGAGCTTAATATGAGGCCGTGGCTAAGCAGATCATTGCAAAAGGAAGGGAGGATGGGTTCCTGCCACATGTACCTTCAGCGCACAAACTCCTAAATTCAGATGGCTATATTATGGCTATATTCAGTTTGGTCAACATGTTGAAACAACACATTCTCAGGGAGGGAGGGAGGGAGGGACGGAGGATATGTCTATGTATACATCAGCAATCCAGCTCGACCTTTCTGTCAATGAGTTGTGCAAATCCAGGCTTAAAAGATTTAGGGTTGAAGATCTTTGGGAGATCTTGGAGAACTGAGTTCTGGTGAAGCAGTTGTAAGTTTACATGAAGCAAGAGTCACTTGCCCTCAATGGGTAACAAGGCAGCCAGGTTTCTCAGACAAGGTAGTTGAGAAAGCAAGCCGTGCATTTTGAATGGGAAGACTTGAAAAGTCAGCAGTAAGTGCTAAAACTCAGTTGCGCCAATTCCATTAAGCATGAAGTTGTCAAGTATAGGAAATCAGGAAATCCAGGCAGTTCAAATGAATATAGAGGTTTATGGCAAGCTTAAGCTCGCTACAAGAATCTGAATTACTAATGGTTCAAGCAAATTGGTGGTAGATAAAAAAATTCAAGGCAGGTTGGACTCAGATCTCTTGTGGTTGCAAAGGGACTCAAGACTGGTGATACATTTGACACCTCCCCCCCTGAGCCTGGTCATCTCTTACAGATGTCACATTTCTGCCAGCTTCCCCACTGACTTTGCTTGTAGGAAGCTAGAAGTGAAAGTCACAAGTGACCACTGGGATGTTGCATTCTAAGCAGATGGACCGGCCATCAGTCCCTTTGTTCAGCACTGTACCTTTGAATGGTGGCTGGAGAACTAGTTAATTAAAAACTTTTTACTGACGAGATGTACAATTGAGGGCCCCAAGTTGGGGGAAAAACTCTTCTTTCTGAGACTCACCTTTTTTCTTCACTTGGCACTTGACATCTGGATGATCAATGACCTCACAAACTGCAACACAGCTGAGAATTGGGCCCATTGCGCTTCGCTGCCAGCCCAGACTGTGCGGGCTGTAGAGGAGGGCCAGGCTTAAGTCGCTGGTCAGATAAGTGCCTTCCCCAAATAAGGAGGTCTGAAAAACACCAGAAAGATCGCTATCTCCTTGCCCAAAAAAATTCCAGGGCATATATATATATCTTTCCATATATTATTCCTAGATTTTTAAATATAGATATATATTCCACTGACCATATGTCCTTTATTATATAGGACAATCCTTATTTCAGAGAGCTTTTTACATTTATTTATTTTTTTGGTTTTGCTCTTGAAATTTTCCTTTGTAGAGCAAAGGGATAAATATAATTATTTTTTAAAAATTTTCTTTCAGATTTGCCTTTTTCAGCAAGTGTGGGAATCCAGGAGTTGTAGACTGCTGGAGGGAGGACAATATAAGAAAAATAGGACCTTCACACAAAAGCCTGTTGCCTATCTATCTTAAAGTTTCACCCCTTTTTCAGGGAGTGGGGGAATTCAGGAAATTCCAAATTGCTGGCCTGTTGGTTACTTTATTTAAAGTAAGAACAAGAACTTAACATCCCACTCATCTGGATTTCCCAGAAGTCTCTATAACAGAGACTAAGAGCAGCTCTTGGGCCTTAGGCTGTATCCGGCCTTGCAAGGTAGTCCAAGAAGTAATTATGCCTGTCAAGACTGACTCGAACCTTCACCTATTATTCCTCTTTCCTCGCAGGATGACAAAGAATTGGGGGGGGGGGGGTTGGATTGGAATGCAAGATGGTAGGAAGCATTGTTGGTTTCCATGAGACGTAACTTCCCCTTTTCAAGGACACCCAGAGGAGATGCCACAGCATGGCCAGCTGGTTCCCAAAACAAAATGAACAGAAGTGATTCGTGGACATAATGGACCATGGGTGGCCCATGGGGAAAAGAGAAATGAACTATGCATGCGTTTGCATGGGAAGCTCAGAGCTGGTTTCACTTCTTCTGTGTCAATGTGGATTTATTAAGTGAAGTTTATATACTCTTGGTAAAATAATGTCCCGGGAGTTTCTTTTTCTGGATTCACCAACTGGACAGTTGACAACGCCAAGATGAACTAAGTTTATTTTATTGTAAGATTACATTCACAGAATCGTGCAAGTCTTGTCCCCCCATCCCCTTTACAGTTCAAGAAACTAGAGAAGGTTTCTTCTCAGATGTCTGCCAACCCTCTCTGCTCAATTCATTCTGTGAGTTAAGCTGGCTTTTATTTTTTTCTATGGATCGTCCCCGTTTCCCAAGGTCATGCCGACATACCATTATAACTTCCCAAAGAGCCACCTGGTTTGCTAACCTAGCAGAGAGGATGCTGCTCCAGAACCAGGGATGGTGCAGTGTTTAGAATACAGTATTGCAGGCTAACTCTACCCACTGCCAGCAGTTCAATCCTGACTGGCTCAAAGTTAACTCAGCCTTCCATCCTTCCAAGGTCAGTAAAATGAGGTCCCAGATTGTTGGAGGCAAGAGGCTGACTCTGTAAACTGCTCAGAGGGCTGTAAAAGCACTCTGAAGCAGTATGTAAGTCTAAGTGCTGTTGCTCTAATGCTATAGTTTTTGGACTGAGCAAGATCCACTTTCCTCTCCTCCTTGGATGAAAACCAAGCTTACTCCTTACCCTGTTCAAATGGCACTGCAATCCGTTGTGCATGATGGAATGGAAGTTCTCCAAGCGGCTCCCATGGAAGGCATAGATGAGGTCTCTCCCTGCCTGAGTATCCTCAAATTTGGCATTCATTTCTTTGCAGTAGGTGATTTCAAAGAGGAAGTCTGGCACCGGGACAGGCATGCTGGGAGCTCCCGTCAGTTCCTGGATTTTCTCATACTTGAAGAACATCAAAACATGGGAAAGTTATTTATATGGAAGTTTTCTCTCTTTTGCTCTTTTGCTTTTAAGCCTTTCAGGATCTTCAGGTTACACATGAAGGAAGGAGCCACAGAACTGTACCCCCTCCCCAAAACTGGGGGTGGGTCGGTTTGTCAATGGTTATTGGGGCCCTCAAGAACATGTCAAGGACTGATGGTCATGATAGAACAGTGACATCCTTTTTGGTTTCCTTGATACCTTGCTTACAAGTCACCAGGGACTTTCAATTTCCAGCTAGCTTCCCCATTGACTTTGCTAGTGGGAAGCCAGGTGGAAGTTGCAAGGAAGTCCTCACTTAACCACCCGCAATCCTCCTTGAACAGCAGCAACCAAGACTGCAAGGTTTACTGCTACTAAACAAGGCAATATTGTGGCATTGCACTTTTCAACTGCATCACTTGGTGATGGAAAATGAGGTCCTTTGAATTTGCAAGTAGCCCTCATTAATAACAATAATTTTGTCATGAATGAGGACTAGTTGCAAATTCAAAGTGATTTGGTCACAACTCAAGCCGAGTGGGGAAAAAGCTACCCCAAGGAATTAAAGTGGGTTTATTTAAATGATCAAAAAAGGAACCATTCTGGAGTTGGCTCCACCCAGTGTTTTTTTTTTCAACTGGGTTTTTTCCACTGCTCCAAATAGAGGTAGACTTCAACTTATAATAGGTCGTGTAGTGACTCTGAAAATAGTGACTTATGATTTTTCACATTTATGACCGTTGCAGCATCACCATGGTCACGTGATTTACATTTGGATGCTTAACAACAGACTCAGACAATTGCAGCGTTCAGGAGTCATGTGATCCCCTTTCGCAACCTTCTGACAAGCAAAGACAATGGGGGAATCAGACTCACTTAACAACCGTGTGACTAACTTAACTGCAGGAATTCACTTAACTGTGGCAAGAAAAGTGATAAAAAGGGACAAAACTCCCTTCAGAAATTACTCACTTCACATGAATTTTGTGCTCAATTATGGTTGTAAGTTGAGGATTACCTTTACCTATAGTACAGGTATAGCCTTCCCTGTCCAGCCACGTCCAGTGCGGTGGCCTAGAGATGGAGCGCTTGCCTCACAATCAGGAAGCTGTGAGTTCGATCCTAGATAGAGGCTAATATTTGGAATAAACTCTCCTGCTGAAACAGGGGGTTAGACTAGATGATCTCCAATGTCCCTTCCAATTCTGTTATTCTATGTCCAAATCTAGGGCATGGTGCTTATCTCTGTTTCTTTGTCAAGGAAGTCAGCATTGATATTTCTGTAATCATGTGGCCAAGCATGACTATAAGCCGAGGCATATGGAACACTTTTACCTTCCCGCCTAAATGGTATCTATTTATCTACTTGCATACTTTTAAACTACTAGGAGCTGAGGCAAGAATGGGAGCTCAATCCATCATGCAGTACTCAGGCTTTTGAACTGCCAACCTTCCAGTTGACAAGCCCGGAATCTTTACCACTACTCCACCCTTATTTAGTAGCTGGACACTAATCCAAAGCTAAGCTAAGCATTTTGTTTCAACACAGCCTAACTGTTTAAGATGATCCTTAGTTTTTTTGCATAAAAACCAAAGGTTTCTCCATTCTAAGTGCTTGGGTCTCAAACCAGGTTGTCAGCTCTTCAACTGACAAACTCAGAGTCTTTAACTGCTGAGCCATCATCCCCCTTCAAATACTGTATTCCAAGGGAAAAGACTGACAGTGTGGCTTTCTGGACCATCATAAAGGAACATTTTTGCGCTTCCTTTCTACTCCATTTTTCTTCATTGCCCCAAATCTTGACAGGAAATCCAATCTCTCCTCTTATTAAAATCAATGTGATGCAAATCCTTTTGCTATTGTCTCTGCAACTGGCGCTGATCGCTACAGCCCAGTCCCCAGGCTTAATTTTTAACTAAATCCTAAATGCAACATACCTTTTTGGGGGGTGGGGGTTGTTTCTTTGCAAAATAAAATAATGAAAAACAACAACAACCAACTCAACTCTTCCCAGATGCATTTCAGTTCTCAAAACAGCCTTTGATTTGACTTCTCTGAGTTGGGTCTTTCTTCCATCCAGGAAAATTCTTACCTTGTTTTTGTTGGTGGAGTGGATGCACCAGGCCTTAGAGGACAGAATCCAGTGAAATAGCTCCAAGGTTCTTTGGTCAGGATTTTGGGGAGAATCCAAGAGTTCTTGCAAGCTCCCTAATGCACTTGTATCCGCAAGCTGAGAAAGGAACACAGGAAAAGGATGGGTAGAGCTTTTCTACATAATCTCACACCCCAAGAGACCTCTGGTGGTACAAACAAGAAAACATGTAAAAAAAAATTCTTACAATTCAAGGGTATGCAGCTTTGAAACATAAAGTGAGCCAACTTTGGCTCCCGGACTCATGAGCAAATTAAGATAGTTCTCTTTTTTTGTGTGTGTGTGAATTGGGAATTTGAATTAAAAACTTCAGACACTGGCAATGTTAGTCCCCTTCTATATGTTTGCCAAGAGAATTGTCTGGATTTCCTCATAAAGCTCATGTTTCAATTTAGGAGTAAGATTTTTTTTTTTTTGCTGTATAATTTTAATGTTATTTGGATTGTTTGTTCTGTATGTTTTATATGTTTTAGAACAGTAAATTTAAATATATACATACATACACACACACACATATATTCAAAATAACAAAAAGGGAAAATTGGGGGGGGGGAATCAAAAAAGAAAAAAGGTGAAAAATGACAAAAAAGGAGAGGGAAGGAGAATGGAGAGGACAGGGAGAAGAAAGAAATGACAGGAGGGGAAGGGAGGATTGACTTCTAAGTTTTTTTATTACAACAAATAACAGATAATCAGAGTTGGAAGGGACCTTGTAGGTCATCTAGTCCAACCCCCCACCTAAGTGGGAGACCCTACACCATTTCTGACAAATGGCAGTCCAATCTCTTCTTGAAGGTCTCAAGTGATGGTGCTCCCACAACTTCCGAGGGCAACTTCTGTTCCATGGGTTGATTGTTCTCACTGTCAGAAAGTTTCTCCTTATTTTCGGGTTGAATCTCTTCTTGTTCAGTTTCCATCCATTCTTCCTTGTCTGGCCTTCAGGCGCTTTGGAAAATAGCTTGACCCCCTTCCTCTTCCCTGTGGCAGCCCCTCAAATATTGGAAGGCTGCTCTCCTGTCTCCCCTGGTCCTTTTTTTTTACTAGACTAGCCAAGCCCAGTTCCTGCAACCATTCCTTTTATGTTTTAGCCTCCCGTCCGCTCATCATCCTGGTTGCTCTTCTCTGCACTTTTTCTAGAGTCTCAGCATCTTTTTTGTAATGTGGTGAACAAAACTGGATGCAGTATTCTAGGTGTGGTCTTACTAAGGCTTTATAGAGTGGTAGTAGTACTTCCCTTGATCTTGATTGTATCTCTCTGTTAATGAATATTAGGATTGCATTAGCTTTTTTGGCTGCTGCTGCACATTGCTGACTCATATTTAGCTGGTTGTCCACTAAGACTCCAAGATCCCTCTCACAGTTACTGCTATTGAGCCTGGTTTTACCCAGTCTGTGTGTGTACTTTTGGTTTTTAAAGTGTAGGACTTTACTTTTCTCTACATTGAATTTCATTTTGTTAGATATGGCCCAGTGTTCTAGTCTGCCAAGATCCATTTGGATCTTGAGCCTATTTTCTTGGATGTTAGCTCTTCCTGCCAGCTTAGTATCATCTGCAAATTTGCTAAGTTCCCCTTCTATTCCCTCATCTAAGTCGTCAATGAAGATATTGAAGAGTACTGGGCCTAAGACGGAACCTTGTGGCACCCCACTGCTTACTTTCCTCCATGTAGACTTAGACCCATTCAGGACTACTCATTTAGTACAGTTTGTCAGCCGGTTGCAAGTCCATCTCGTGGTGGTGCTATCTATTCCACTTTTTTCTAACTTCCTAAGAGTAGGTTGTGGTCTGCTTTGCAAATGCCTTGCTGAAATCTAAATATATTATGTCCACAGTATTTTGCTGGTCTACTAATTTAGTCACTGTACAAGTTGTACAACTATATAATAAAATAACCTCTTACACAAAGATATCACAGAAAACACAGAAACTTTATGTACAAATATGCAGATTAAACAATCCCAACATTATTAAAAACGGGTGTCAAACACAAGACTGCATCCAGCCTGCAGGGACATCCTGGAAAATTTAAGGCTTCGGCCTGGTCTATCCATTGCGATGAGGAAACATATCAGCAGTTTGGAGAGTGGCATCAAAATGGCCTCAGCCACCCAGTAGGCCCTGCCCACCCCTCGCCCTGAGGTCAACCACAGCCCTGACAAGGCCCTCGGTGAAATTGAGTTTGACACCCAATTAAAAATATATAGGAAAAAAAGTCTCTTACTCTGAACTTTAAACATAAAAGTATCATGAGCTTCATGAGCAAATCCAGACAATTCTCTTGGCAAACTTTTGGAAGGGGGTTGACACTGCCAATTTCCCAGTTTTTCGCTTCCAATTCCCCCACAGAAAACCCTGCCCTGGTATTGTGTGGCAGCTTCCCATCCAAAAAGGAACCAGAGATGACCCAGCTTGGCATTTGCAGGATTGCCTGCCACTGCTATGGTTTGGTCAGCACAGTGGCAGGCTAATGATGAAAGACCTGAGAATTCTCCCCTCAAAAGTCAGGCAAACCTCACAACAGGAAAATGATAATAAAAACAAAGTTCTGTTTTTATCATTAACAAATATCTCCTAATCATACGGTCAGCTATTCTGGGAAAGAATTTCCACAGGTATCTTTACCCTTCTGGATAAGTTTAGCAAATATCATGAGTTAAACCTGCTTTTCTGCATAAACCATCCAACGGGCTTTATTCCATGGGCTGTTCCTGGATAAAATTGAGCTGTGCATGAGATTTAACATCATGTAAAAAAACAGCCCTTGCTTTAGTTGTACTGTTAAGCCATAACAGCCTCAACTTAACACCATTCATTTCAAACTTGGCAAGTTTAAAACTCGTGGACTTCAACTCCCAGAATTCCTGAGCTAACATGACTGGAAGAGGGATTACAGGAGTTGAAGTCCACAGGTCTTAAAGCTGTCAAGTTTGAAGATCCCTGATTTAGTCACTACAGCACCTAAAAAAGTGACTGATGACCATTTTTCACAGTTCTAACCACGGCAGCATCCAGAGTGATCAAAATTCAGACACTTGGTTTACAATGGTTGCAGTTTCCTGGGGTGACATGTTCACCTTTTGTGGTCTTCTGACAAGCAAATATATGTGGATACATGCATAATTTTGTATTTATCTTGTCATGTTTATATTAGAGGTAGAGTCTCTTTGAGAGCTGTATACAATTTCATTTTAATGTATGCTGATTAAGTGTACATTCAAAGCGACAATAAAGTTATTCTAAGTCTAAGTCAAATCAAATGAGGAAGCTAGATTCACTCAACAACCGTGTTACTAACTTAAAAACAGCAGGGGTTCACATAAAACGGTGGCAAGAAAAGTCATAAAATGGGGTAAAACTTATCAACTATCTTCCTTAGCAGTGGAAAACAGCTCAATCAAGAATTACCTACTGTATATATAATTTATTTAGCGAAGCACACAGACTGTGTTTTGTTAATCCAGCTTTTGAGTGCCGAGCATTGTTGGAATGCAAGAATTATTTCTCTTCCTGTCCATCAAATAGGGAACACAGTGACTCTGTGGTTGAAAGGGTACACAGTACCAATTAAATTAATACCTGCACCTCAAAGGGACTTCTAAAATTCCATATCAGTCCAACCATCTGAGCTGGGCTCTTCTGACAAAGAGGGAACAAAGAAATCCTTGGCTTTCTTCCAAGCAGCAGGCCCAACAATTTCCTTGGAAGGCCATTCAAAACATTACTTAAAAGATGAAGGTTGGCTGGCAGAGGTTCAAGGACACAACTCTTTGATAAACTAGATTGGCTACTTGTTTTTTGAAAGGTGTTAATGAGAACAGAGAGAAGCAAGTGGAGGTTTCAAACCGTTTAGAACATCACACATTGGTTTCCAGGTTCAAATTCTGCATTTCTCCCCCACTTCTGCATATTACAAAGGCTTTCCAGCCAGTGGTTTCTCAGTGGGAAGAACTGTTGATAATCTCTGATCACCAGCTAAGACCAGACCCCCAATGTCCTGGAGTTTTGTGGTCACTTTTTGCAAACTTATTTTTATATTTATTTTTAAAATGTATTGGCTGCCCATCTTACCACAGTGTTAACTTGATTTCTAACAAAGTCACAAACAGCTGTGAAAAATATAATTTGAGTGGGAATATTCCCATTATTTAATAACTGGATGGGCCAGGATTTTTTATCCCAGATTTCCTTTTTCTGCAGATTCTTTGGCTACCTATGTTTTGGCTTGGGAGAAAAAAAGAAAATGTTAAAAAGGAGGGACCTTCCATGGGGTTTTTTCGATTGTGGTGCCACCGTTGCCAGTAAAGATGATAGAATCTTTGGAAAAATTGGGAAAGGATCTCCTATTTCTTGAGAAATTCAGAAAAGGTGTCCACCTAGTTTCTCTAACCTGCAAATCTGGTGGAAAACTTCAAAATAAATGAGTTGCAGGTGAACTACCCTATGAAACCCAGGAGAATACAAGTCTGTTTTCCACAATCAAAAGGCTGTGGAAAATATGATAAAAGATATATTTGATTTTACATGTATTAACTGCAGCCAGAATTGTATTTGCACAACAATGGAAAAGTGATGAGATCCCGACAGATGAGAGTATAAATATTATAAATATTGTTATAATAGTAATAATATTGTGATGAATATCACTGTAAACTTGATTATGATTGCCTAAAAATAATTGCACCCAGACAACACAGTTTGATTGAAATTGAACTTTTACGTTATATACCGGTAAATAAAACAAATAAAACATGAGGAAAAAAGTCAACATTTCTTCCAAGCTGTTTACAAGACTTCCCCCTCTCCAATCTCTACTCCAGGGGTCTCCAACCTTGGCAACTTTAAGACTTGTGGACTTCAACTCCAAGAATTCCTGTCAGCTGAGGAAGTCCACAAGTCTTAAAAGTTGCCAAGGTTGGAGACCCCTGCTCTACTCTGTAATATTAATCCTGACCATGAGCAGAATTCCTGGTCTCAACCCATCAGATCAGGGAAGCAGGGAATATTGCACATCCCTGTTCCTAAGGAGGTACATCTGGCGGGAGCCAGAAGAAGGGCTTTCTCTGTGGTGGCTCCTTCCCTTTGGAAGGTCTTCCCTGCAGAGATTAGACTGGACCCCACTTTGACACCCAAAGACCAGAGCCACCACTTTGCAAGGCCCCAAAGATCTGGTGTTGCCAACTGGCCTAGAGAACCAGAGTGGTATGGAGCCCATCAAATGGTTTATTGACTGATGGGAGGTCAGTAAAAATGAGGACTCAAGATTGTTGGGGGCAATGTACTGCCTCTGTATACTGCTTAGAGAGGGCTGTAAAGCACTGTGAAGCAGAATATAAGTCTAAGGGATATGGCTATATTAAGTTTTTCTTTTTGTAAGTTGCCCAGAGTCACTGAAAGTATATACATCTCCTAAATAAATGAATAAATAAATTTCAGAGGTTCAGTGTAAGGCTCAGCAGGCAGAAACCATCTTTCTGGCCACAATCGATTAAAAAAATGCCATTTTGGAATTGGCTTGATAGTTAACTCAGCGTCTGTTTCCTGCCAGCCTAGACTGAGCCAGTGGGACTCCATCCTGCCATATCTTGCTCAGAAGATCAACAGCTCCATGAGGCTTGAGCCACACCTTCCTACTCTTCAGGACCCCTCCCCGTCCATGCCCCCCACCCACGGTCACTGCCTGGCAGGGTGGGGGCAACTCACCAGAGCCTCAAAATCCTTGCTGTCCTCTGAGGAGTAATGTCCTGGGAACGGCCGGAGGACAGAGTCCCTCTTGTAGTTTTGCAAGGCGGAAGCAAAAAGGCTGCATTTCAGGTCAGCAGCCAAAAGGTCCTTCCGGATGATCTCTCGTACCCCTTCTGTGGTAGGGGCAGCGTTGTCATGGCTTGGTGCTGGCATCCCCAGGAGGCCCTGCTGAGGATGAGAAGAAAGAGGAGGAGGAGAAGGAGGAGAAAGAGAAGACAGAGAAGAAAAGAGAAGGAAAAGGAGGAGAAAGAGGAGAGGATAGAGGAGGAGGAGGAGGAAGGAAAAGGAGAAAGAGAAGAAGAAAGAAAAGGAGAAAGAGGAGGAGAAAGGAGAGAGAGGAGGAGAAAAAGGAGAGAAGAAAAAGAAGGAAGAGGAAAAGGGGGCTCAGCACAGAAGGCAGGCTGCATTTAGGCCCCCTCCCCACTCCACCCCTTTTCAAACAGTCCTTGGACCCACGAGAAGTCCCTCGCGGTCATCAGGCAACCGACCGCTTTTAATCTCCCCGCCGCCCCTCCTTTAGCCCAGTCTAACCTTCTCTTTCCATGAAAAAGCCCAACCGACAGGTTGGTATTCAACAGGTAAGGCTGTGCTGCCCACCCTCCCAGGCCGCCTCTAACCGCCTCCCTCTTCCCGGGAGGGGCAATCCCTATCTGCAAGGGTCTCCTCCCCCTGAGCTCTGCCAGACTTACACCCTCGAGGACAGGGGGAAATCCAACCGGTCGAGCCTCTATCAGATTCTACGTGATTTCCCCTGGAGAACTTTTGTCGGTCGGGGACTGAACTCACGGGCTGCCTGCTTGGGGTCCTCGTCCCCTTGTTGAGGGCCGGGGGCGGGTCTCCTGTCTCTCTCACGCCCACGCTTCGGGCTACCTCACAGGCTCCGCCCGGGAGAAACAACTTGCTCCGACTTGGAAGAAGGCAGATCGTCTCCCTTCCAAGACCATTCCCAGGTCCTCACTGGGCATGCGCAGTAAATCTCAGCCACGCTCGCCAACAGCTGTTGAAGGATCACGCCCCTTGGGGAGCATGCGCACTAGCGTCAAGTGAAGCCTCCCGAGAGCCCCCTTTACCGGCCTTCCCTCGCACGACGAGCAGCTCGCTACTACAAGGAATATCCCAACGGCCGGCAGTCTTGGACATGCGCAGTTATAGCAAGAGCTGAAACGCAACGGTTGGGGAAGGAGCATTGATTCCGAGCATGCTCAGTAGCAGCAAGTGAAGCTTTGCTTTTGCCCTGTTTTGTTTCCACGTGGCAAGGGACATGCAGCCTGGTTCAGGTTTGAGCCGATGCAGTGCATTAAATCATTTTATTTTAAACATGGCTTGTTGAGTGCACGAAGTTGCGAGCTTCACACATAATGTAAGGGGGCGTGCATAAGTGCACGAGCGTAGCTACCGTCCCTGTCCTACTGCTCCCATTTATTCGTACTCATTTATTATGTATATATTTACACCCATTTATACTTATATGTTATGTTCATACTTTTTTTCTCATACATGCTTGACAAGCTAAACTAAATAAATGACTAATAAAGTAATGCAAAGGCAGCACCATGGTATTTGGTTTAGCCTTATCATTAAGTGCAAAATGTACCGGTTTATAATGCCACACTTGAAATACTACATCTAGCTTTGGTCGTCACTATATAAAAAAGATGTTGGAATTCTAGAAAGAGTGCAAAGGAGAGCAACAAAGATGATTAGGGGCCTGGAAGCTAAAATATGAAGAATGGTTACAGGAATTGAGTATGTCTAATTTAATGAAAAAACGGAGTAGGTTGACATGACAGCAGTGTTCCAATATTTGAGGGGCTACCACAAAGAAGTTTGCAGATTAACAGAGTTGGAAGAAACTTTAACCTATTCTCCAAAGCACTAGAAGGCAGGACAAGAAGCAATGGATGGAAACTAATCAAAGAGGGAAGCAACCTGGAAGGCTAGGTCACACTGGCCGATGGATGCAAAACGTATGCAAAAAGGACACAGCGGACGAGCAAATTTTCGGGGGTGGCTCCATCCATTGTCATCCGCTCCAAAAAGTGGCAAAAATTTGCATAAACAGAACGGAAAAGAAAGCAAAAGAACGGACGTGGGTAGTATGTAGCAGGGATGTTAAAGGGATGTTCATAGGAAGCCTAGAGGATGTAAAAAGGATGCAAACTGCTCATCCTTTCTATTTCCGTGCTACTAACGCTGTGTAGACGTTCTGTGTACCTTTCGTTTCCTCCCTCTTTCCGTTTTCAGCTGCAGCAGATGTGAGTTGAGGGGATGGCCAGAGAATGCAGAGGATACAGTGGACGTTTAACGGATGATAAACGGACATAGAACGTTTGTTGCTCGGATGTCGCGGATTTATATTGTACACAGCGGAAAGTTCATCCGCTCACAAAGTTTTGTGCAGCTCAAAACTTCTTGAGTGGATGAAATCTCAGTGGACGGATGCTCGACGGATAGAGCATATGAAACACGTATGCAGTGAGTACACAACGGATGCATAGCCTTTTCCAACGGATGGCAAGCTTTTTTTAACGTTTTACATCCTCTTTGCATCCGTTGGTGCAGTGTGACATGGGCTTGGAGCAATTTCCTGACAGAACAATTAATCAGTGGAACCACTTGCCTCCAAAAGTTGTTGGTGCTCCAACACTGAAGGTTTTTAAGAAGAGGTTGGACAGCCACTTGTCTGAAAAGGTATAGGTTTCCTGATTGAGCAGGGGGTTGGACTAGAAGATCTCCAAGGTTCCTTCCAATAGAATGGAGTAGAATAGAATCTTCTTGATTCATTTCCATCCATTGATTCTTGTCCTGCCTTCAGGTGCTTTGGAGAATAGCTTGGCTCCCTCTTCTTTGTGGATATTGGAACACTGCTATCATGTCTCCCCTAGTCCTTCTTTTCATCAGAGTAGACATACCCAGTTCCAGCAACCGTTCTTTACATGTTTTAGCCTCTAGTCCCCTCATCATCTTTGTTGCTTTTCTCTGCACTCTTTCTACAGTCTCAATATCTTTTTTACAAAACTGGATGCAGTATTCCAAGTGTGGCCTTACCAAGGCATTATTTATTTTATTTCTTTATTTATTGAATCTATATTGCCACTTATTCTCCCATGGCAACTCATGGCAGCTTACAGAATATAAAACCATATTTAAAACAATAAAAATAATAAAAAGAATCAAATAAATTATTAAAGTATACTATAATAAAATTATAAAGTAATGTGAGGTATTAGCACTTCCTGTGATCTAGATTCTATCCTTCTGTTGATGCAGCTATTCCTCCCCTGAACCAAGAAAAAGGGAGGGAAATATAATTGAAGCACTGTTAAACCACAATTGTAGCAGCTAAATTTCCAAAGCTTCTTCCTTGCAATATTAGAGAAACACACACCCCCTGCATTAAAAATCTGTAGTCCCCTAGTAGCCTTTTGATGTGTTTTGTGATGTTAAAGGGAGATTCTGGAAAACATTATTTTTGATGATGACATGTCCCATTGTGATTTATGGGGGTCAGGTGGGCCACCAATACAAATGAACCTCAAGGGTGAATTAAAAAAAAAAATTAGGCTGAAATTAGAACAGCTCCATTTCCCAAGAATAATCCCAAGGCTTAAAAGAAAGAAAAAGAAACCCTTCACAAAGTAAAAGAAGCCAGGGGGAAAGCAAAGCCTGTGAAAAATAGATGTTATTTTCAACTGGATATTGGAAACTGTCACTCCCAGTGGCTACGTTTAGGAATTGATTAATTAAATGACTGTATCTTTATATTTATAGTCCAATAAACAGGGCACAGTTGTTATTTGGCTGCTCAGTCAAGCGTTCCTGGAAGGTTTTTTTCTACCCATGAATTGAGATTGCTTCACTGAGTCTTTCTCTGTAGTTCAACAGCAGATTCTCCCTGGCATAGACTTCGGGGTAACTGTTAGTTTCCCCCTGCAGTTTTGCAAACAAGAAGAGTTTTCTCCTTGCTCTGAATCGTACCCTGAAACCGCGTGCTCTGCGACTTTGGAGTTACAGAATAACAGAGCTGGAAGGGACCTTGGAGGTCTTCTAGTCCAACCCCCTGCTCGAGCAGGAGACCTTATACGATTCCAGACAAATGGCTGTCCAGTCTCTTCTTAAAAACCTCCAGTGATGGAGCGCCCATAACTTCAGAAGGGATGCAGGCTGAAAATTGCAACTAACCATGTTGGAGGCTCCCTTGGAGTTGTTTAGTTGCTAACTCTTCCAGAAAAAGAATAGCAGGCACTTAGGACCCAAAGGGGAAAACTGAAAGCAGAGATGGCGAAATCACGTTTCTACTCTTAACTATTGTTCCACATACCCTTAAATTCAACCAGATGTTAAAAGCTTTGTTCAGCTATGGCCTGAGTGGTGGAGTTAGTTTTGTTTTAATTGTGGCTTTTAAACAAGCCATGTTTGCTGGCTTCATACTTGGCACTAAAGGATCAGTTATGGCTTACAAATAGTGTCTGGATATACACAACACCCTAAGTCCAGACTAAATAATTGGAATGATGTTGCTACCAATTGCCCTATGCCAGTGCCTTCTAATCTGTTCAGAGCAGAACACTTCCCGGTCCCACTGCACTTACGGATGCAAAGAGGATGTAAAACGTTAAAAAAAGCTTGCCATCCGTTGGAAAATGCTATGCATCCATTGTGTACTCACTGCATGTGTGTTTCATACGCTCTATCCATCGAGCATCCGTCCACTGAGATTTCATCTGCTCAAGAAGCTTTGAGCTGCACAAAACTTTGTGAACGGATGAACTTTCCGCCGTGTACGATGTACATCCGCGACATATACGGGCAACAAACATTCCATGTCCGTTGTCATCCATTAAACATCCGCTGTATCCTCTGCATCCTCTGACCATCCCCTCAACTCACATCCGCTGCAGCTGAAAACAGAAAGAGGGAGGAAACAAAAGGTACACGGAATGTCTATACAGCGTCAGTAGCACGGGAATAGAAAGGATGTAAGCATATGCATCTCGCATATAAAGTATTAAAAATGGACAAAATGTTTGTATCTGGGATGTCTGCAGTATGTCTAGAATATGTAGAAGGACACCTAGCGGACAACTGATATTTCCTATAAAAAGGCGGAGAAAATCATCTGGATCGCTGGGATGGTGGACCATACAGTCCCACAATGGTTGCACTGGAGGTTTATCTATCCCACAACTATCTTTATCTATCCCACAAGCATGCAAAGGCTTAACCATTTTTTCAAAGTTTTCACCAACACTTTATGAAGTAAACAAAATGAACCAAGTAAACTAAGTGTGTTAAGCAAAGATAAACTTTATTAAATTTCTTAGGTAAACTTTATGACTTTATTAAATAAGCAAAAGTAACCAAGTAAACTGTATTAAGTGTCTTAAGCAAATATAAATTTTCTTAGGTAAACTTTATGACTGTATTAAATAAGCAAAATGAACCAAGTAAAGTGTCTTAAGCAAAGATAAACTTAACAAGTAAACAACTCAGTCTCTGACACTATTCTCAGTCACTCTGAGTCATGTCCATGGTCTCAGCTGTTAAGCGGGCAGGGACTGTGGAGATGGCTGTGGCTTGAGTGCTGGTCTGAGGCACCATTGGGGTGCTTGGCCCCGAGGGTACAACAGGTGGTGGTGTGTTCAGGAAGCTATCCGAGAGCTGACTCAGTCCCGTGAGGTTGAGAGGCCCTTCATCAAGGACTTGAGATGTCAGGCCCAGTACTGATGACAGATTGTCCGTTGATGGGCTTGGCTGTGGGGAGGAGGAAGGAGGAGTATAGTGGGGCTGTTTGGTCTGCAGCTGAGTGAGGAGTGGCGTCTGATGAACCTGGGCCTGGACTGGGAAGTTCTGCTTCTGCTGTGGGAAGTCCTGGTAGTCATAGCCTTGGTAGGTGAGGGGCTGTTGAAAGCCGTGGAAGGGCTGTGACATCGCCTGGGGTGGAGGAGCAGATCTGGACTGGGTAGGAGCAGCTTCAGCTGGGCCTTCAGGGTTGTGCAGAAGTGCTGTGATCCTCTGCTTCATCACCTGGTACTGGGCCTCGGGCAGGTCCCTCAGGGTCTGGCTCACGTAGGTGATGAAGGTGTTCCGGCCCGAGGATGCTCTGCCCAAGTGGACCAGCTGAGAGAGAAGTTCTGTGCTGGTCTTCATTGTGTCCCTGATCTCCAACAGCGCACTGTGGTCCTGGCCCTCCAGTCTGCCTCTCTGCCTGCATCCTCTGGAGCTGGGGGTGGGGGTGGGGATGGGTTGGCCTCTGGTGGCTGCTGCTTCTTCCTCCATTTGTGACAGCAGGGCGTCATCCTCCACGGGATCCTCCAAGTCCACCGGCATGGGGAGTGCAGCTGTCAGGGGAGTTTCTGCTGTGGGGCCCTCTGAAGACACCTGCCTGGACATGGTAGCTGGCTCCTGGCTGGAAGAGGACTGGCTGTCTGTGGGCTATCTGAGGGAGAGGGGTCTCAAAGGGGCTGCTCCTTGGTGGCAGATCTCATCCTCCAGGAAACTGCACTTGGCCATGACGTACATCTGCCGGTCAGTGAGCTTGACAGCGGCCTGCCCGGATTTTTTGAGGTGTAGCTTACCATACCAGGTGTGCATGTCTTCCACCATCCCAGGAGTACAACTGCAGTGTACCCCAGGCTCTCTGCCTTGTCTCTCCAAGCTGCCTGCTTCTTCTTGGTGTCCTGATACAGTCTGTGGCCCTTTCTCCAGAGGTACTCGTTCTCCCTCAGCCATCCAACACCTCATACTCATGCTCCTCGGAAACAGTGTACTGTTTCCTCTCTCCCTTCTCCTTCCCTTGCCTCTTCCTCCCTCTGGCAGGGCCTTCAGCAGGGCCTTCAGCATCAGGGCCTTCTGGAAATTGTTCAGGGCCTTCAGGGGCTTGAGCAGCAGGGCCTTCAGCAGCAGGGCTTTGAGGGGCTTGAGGGCCCTGGGGCTGGTCCATCACAGCAGCAGCAGCAGCTGCTTCAGAGTCAGTGCCAGGGGGTGGGATGCTGGTTCTGGCCTTCTTTACTTTGCCAGGGCTTGAACAAGTAGGCACAGGTATCCTCTTCTTGCCTGACTGACGAACCATGGTGTTCCTGCAAGATGTATGTGGCAGCATCTTTCCCCTGTATGCTGACTGCATGCATGCTACATTCTTTTATATCCACAGAGCTGATGCAATTCATACTCCCCGCATGCGCAGTGAACTCTTTGCATCCGATATACATCCGTGCGGCATCCCTTCTGTTTACTTTTGGCGTCCGTGATGCATCCGCTTCATCCACTATGCATCCGTCCTTTCCGCTGTGCATCCACTTCACAATTATCCCCCGTAACCCCTTTGGAGGTGTCATCTGCTTCCATCCGCTAGGCTTCCTATGAACATCCATTTAACATCCCCGCTACATACTACCCACGTCCGTTCTTTTCCGTTCTGTTTATGCAAATTTTCGCCACTTTTTGGAGCGGATGACAATGGATGGAGCCACCCCTGGAATTTTGTTCGTCCGCTGTGTCCTTTATGCATACGTTTTGCGTCCGTCGGCCAGTGGGACCGGGCCTTTATAAGCTGCAGTGTATTTTATAAGACACAGAATAAGAGTTGGAAGGAATCTTGGAAGTCATCTAGTTCAACCTCTAGCTCTAGCAAAAGACCTTATACCATTCTCTTCTTGTCTAGTTTCCATCCATTGTTTCTTACCTTTTGGTGCTTTGGAAAATAGGTTGACCCCCTTGTCTTTATAGGAGCCCTTCAAATATTGGAAGACTGCTATCATGTTGTCCCTAATACTTCATTCTCTAGACTAGCCATATCTAATTCCTGCAATCGTTCTTCATATGCTTTAGTCTTTAGTCTTTTTGTTGCTTTTCTGTGCAATCTTTCCAGAATCTCAATATATCAATATCAAGATATTCTCAAGTGCACCGTACTTTCTGAAATTTTCAGAACTCAGAAGTTAAATGGGGAAGAGCAAAGGGCTAAAGATTTGATAGCTGTTGTACCAGATTTACACTGTGTTCATGTAACTCAATCAGGTTAACACCTAAAGGGCCTGTCACATAGGCCGACGGATGCAAAACGTATGTAAAAAGGACACAGCAGATGAGAAAATGTTCCATCCATTGTTATCCACTCTCAAAAGTGCCCAAAATTTGCAGAAGCAGAGCGGACAACAACGGAAAGGAATGGATGGGGAGAGGACATAGCGAGGATGTAAAGCGGATACTCCACAGAAGCCTAGCGGACGGAAGCGGATGGAAATGGATGGCACATCTGCAGAGCTTCCAGGGGAGCACAGCGAAGCGGACACACAACGGAAAGAACGATGCAGAGCGTAAGCCGAGCGGATACCGAGCGGATGCCTAGTGGATGAAAAGCATTCACTGTGCATGCGGGGAGGGTGCATTGCGTCAGCCCCGCAGATATAAAAGAATGCAGCTCGCAAGCAGGTCACCATTCAGAGGAAAGACCTGCTGCCAGACACAGCTCCAGCCAGCCAACAACCGTGGGGAAGAAGAGGAAGCCTGTGCCATCTGCTGCCAGCCCTTGCAAGAAGGACAGGACCACTATCCCACCCCCTGGCCCTGACTCTGCTTCTGCTGGGGCTTCTGCTGTTCGGGCTGACTCTTCTGGTGCTGGAGCTTCTGCTGGCGCTGCTCCTGGTGCTGGTGCTTCTGCTGGTGCTTACTCTGTTGGCGCTGGTGCTTCTGCTGGTGCTTACTCTGCTGGCGCTGCTCCTGGTGCTGGTGCTTCTGCTGGTGCTTACTCTGCTGGCGCTGCTCCTGGTGCTGGTGCTTCTGCTGGTGCTCACTCTGCTGGCGCTGCTCCTGGTGCTTCTGCTGGTGCTTACTCTGCTGGCGCTGCTCCTGGTGCTGGGGCTTCTGCTGGGGCTTACTCTGCTGGCGCTGCTCCTGGTGCTGGAGCTTCTGCTGGTGCTTACTCTGCTGGCGCTGCTCCTGGTGCTGGGGCTTCTGTGGTGCTTACTCTGCTGGCGCTGCTCCTGGTCCTGCTATTCCTGCTGTTCCTGCTGGTGCTTACTCTGCTGCTGCTGATCCTGGTGCTGCTGGTGCTTACTCTTCTGCTGCTGATCCTGGTCCTGCTGGTGCTGCTGGTCCTGCTTTTGCTGCTACTGTTGTTGTTGTTGCTGCTGCTGCTGCTGGTGTGGTGGAGCAGCCCCTACAACCTCAAAGCCCCTCTGATGAGGGCCCAGAAGGCCCTTCCAGAGGGAGGAAGAGGCATACGCGTGAACGCGAGAGGAGGCAATACTCCATTGAAGAGGAACATGAGGATGAGGTGCTGGAATGGCTGAGGGAGAACGAGTATCTATGGCAGAAGGGACACAGGCTCTATCATGACACCAAGCAGAAGCAGGCTGCGGAGAGCCTGGGCTACACTTCGGAGGTCCTCCTTGGCTGGTGGAAGCACATGCACACCTGGAAGCTGCATCTCAAGAAATCTGGCCAGGCCCATGGTCAAGCTGGCGGATCGGGAGACCTACGTGATGGCCAAGTGCAGCTTCTTGGAGGGTGAGATCTGCCACCGAGGAGCAGCCCCTCTGACAACCCTCTCTCTCAGGCAGCCCGCAGAGAGCCAGTCCTCTTCTGGCCAAGAGTCAGCTCCTGTGTCCAGGAAGGTATCTGTGGAGCGTCCCACTATGGAGACCCCCCCGACAGCTGCACTCCCCGTGGTGGAGCGCATGGAGGACCCCCTGACGCAGTGGGAGCACGGAGAGGGCACTTCCACCAGAGACCAACCCATATCCACCCCCAGCTCCACCTCCACAGAAAGCAGGCAGAGAGCCAGACCGGAGGGGCAGAGCCACACTGTCCTGCTGGAGATCAGGGACACCATCAAAAGCAGCGTAAATCTCCTCTCTCAGCTGGTACACACCGACATACCATCCTCAAACCGCAAGCCCTTCCTCACCGACGTCATCCAGACCGTCCTGGACATGTCCGAATCACCAGTACCAGGTGATCAAGGACAGGATCACTGGTCTTCTTCACAACCCTCCAGACCCAGCTGAACCTGCTCCCACCCAGTCCAGGTCTGCTCCTCCACCCCAGGTGATATCACTGCCCTTCCAAGGCTTTCCACAGGCCCTCACCTACCAAGGCTACGGCTACCAGGAGCTCCAGCAGCACAGGCAGCCCTTCCCAGTCCAGGCACAGGTACATCATACGCCACTGGTGCCACCGATGCCACTGGTGCCACCGACGCCACAGATGCCACCGACGCCACAGATGCCACCCACGCCACAGATGCTACCCATGCCTCACCTCACTCACCTGCAGACCAGACATCCCCACGACACTCCTCCTTCTTCCACCCCACAACCAAGCCCGGCCTCAGAACATCTGTCATCAGTCTTGGGACTGACACCCCATGTCATGGAGGAAGGGGCTCTCAATATCACAGGACTGAGCCAGCTCTGTGAGAGCTTCCTCCACACATCATCCTGTCCTCTCAGGGCCAGGTACCCCAATGGTGCCTCAGCCCAGTACTCCAGCAGCAGCCACCTCCACAGCACCTGGACCCTTCACCCGAGACTATGGGCACGCCTCAGAGTGACTGAGAAGAGTGCCAGAGACTGGGTTGCTACCTGATGGCTTTATCTTTGCTTGGGACACTTGGGTCATTTTCTTTTACAGTTTGTTATTAATAAAGATTATCTTTGCTTCACACACTTGCTTCAGTTCTTTTAGTCAATAAAGTCTTGGTGGAAACTTTTAGAAATGGTTTAAGCCTTTGCATGCTTGTGGGATAGGTTAAGATAGCAATAGGATGGGCAGGGATACATTTGGGGTGGGTAATAGCTGTGGGATGGCCAGGGATACCTTTGGGATGGGTAATAGCTGTGGGATGGGCAGGGATACCTTTGGGATGGGTAATAGCAGTGGGATGGGCAGGGATACCTGTGGGATGGGTAATAGCTGTGGGATGGGCAGGGATACCTGTGGGATGGGCAGGGATACCTGTTGGATGGGTAATAGCTGTGGCATGGGTTAGGATACCTGTGGGATGGGTAATAGCTGTGGGATAGATAAACCTCCAGTGCAAGCATAGTGGGACTGTATGGTCCACCCTCCCAGGTGCCACACCTTTGGCCCTTTATTATCAATAACAATTTAATCATTGATCCACACATTTCAACATAAACACAACTCTTTATTAAATGCCCTGTTCATTGTAGGGCCACTAAACATACATGGCACAATCTCATCCGTGTGATGAGACAGTCTGAAGGAAGCATCCATTAAGCATCTATCATCCTGTCTTGCCACTCCACTGCTCCAGCTGGGAAGTTGCACCAGTGTTTCAGGAGGTTGCGCTGCTTCTTCCCTTCACGTGAAGCTCTGTTGGGGCCTTGCACATCCACAGTATCTATCAGGTTTCACCCTTGCCTCCATTCACCAGGCTCCATGTCCCCATTGCCTTGTTGGAGGTCCACGAGCCTGTTCTGCAAGACTGGGTAGCGGGTGCGCATGAGATTGTGCAGGATGCAGCAAGCTTCCACAATGTTCCTCACGGTCTGTGGGCGATGCTGCATGGTGGTGAGAAGTACCTGGAACCTGTTGGCCAGGATGCC
>BLBF01000077.1:6682154-6702693 GCA_015471245.1 Laticauda colubrina | reverse complement strand
TATCTATCTATCTATCTATCTATCTATCTATCTATCTATCTATCTATCTATCTATCTACTATGTAGCAACATCTATCTGTCTGTCTATCTGTCTGTCTGTCTGTTCGTCCATCCATCTGTCTACACCCCCCCCTTTCTCTCCTGATGTGTAGAAATTCCACACTTTCTTAATCTGTAACATGGTCAGAAAAAAAGTCTAATATATTCCCAAAATTGCATCTTTCGCTTTCCTTTTTTTCCCCTTGGGTATTTTAGATTCACAAATGAAGGCGAATATACATGTCCCATGATAATGTCACAAGATCCAATCTGAGTCAGTCACTAGGACCAGAGGTTGTCTTCCAAGGTTTTGGATTGGTGCAGGAGCCCATCCTCAGGAAACTTCTGTCTTACCACAGGGGGGAGGGAGGGAGGGAGAGAGGGAGAGAGAGAAGAATAGATTCCTGACGCCCTTGGATCCTGAAATTTTAGATTCACTGAATCTAAAGTTGAAGTTTGCAACATTGATGGTGAATGAAAGTCCTCTCAAATCCCCAGAGGATATCTGTGCAAGCTCCTGAATTCACCAGATAGGAAGCTAACCAACAAAGCATCCATGAAAAGAAATTGTCCCAAATCTGCTAGTTTCTAGCAAATTTGCCAGAAAAGATTGTGGGGGAGACACAATGCCATTTCCTGAGAACTCCTGGAGAGGAGCTTTTATTTGGCCAAGACCAATGACAGCTTAAGTCACAAATAACACACACAACAAGCCCATCACTTCATTTCAAGATTCTCATTCTCCCAGGTAAAAATGCTTGCAAGACTCACACCTCTTAAAGACACCGGTATTAATATTTCTCATGAATAAAACAAGGCACAGCATAAATAATTTAGCAATGAGGATGGTTAAGTAAAATATGCCTGTATGCGCCCTTCTGATGTGTTTTTCATGAATGGCACCTGAGAAAAACTGCCATCATTGGCAAAGCAGCCTATATTAAACATTCATGTCTTGTGTTATAAAATATGGCTATTTTTTTTTTACAAAAAGACACAGATGCTGCATCCGTTTTATTTACTGTTGCAGTTCCAGCAGTTCCAAGTGATTTGGGTGCAAACGAGCCCTGTGGTCAAGCTGCACATGTTTATCTGGAGAGGGAGGAGAGAGAGAGAGAGCGCCTCCAAAAGTCATGTAGAGTTGTTTGACAACTGCAACCTCAACACGATGAGTTTGCAGTGCCAAATGTCAATCACAAAATTCAAGAAATAAGCTTGATCCCTATCTATCTACCTATCTATCGTGTTTCTCATATAATAAGGCCGGGTCTTTTTTTTTTTTTTTGAGCCCTGAAAAAATGGCTAGGCTATCTTTTCTGGGGTGATTTAATTTCCCCCCCTTGTATCTTTGGGCGGACGTGGTGACGGCTTGGATGTTGACCTCGGCGTTGGTGGGGCACTTCGTATCGGGGTCAACGCAGGCAGCACTATATCCGGGTGTGCAACAAAAGTACTTCCTAACAGCAAGCCCCCCGCCACCATTCTCCCCCATTTCGCATGTTTTAATATAGGCCTTAATTTGGGGGGAGGGGCTTAATTTAATTTCATGCCTATAACACATACTGGGACTTCCAATTGGGAGAGGCCGTATTGCTGAAGAAACAGGGCAATCTATCTATATGTATCTATATGTATCTAACTATCTATCTCTATCTATCTCTATCATCTATATCTATTTACCTATATCATCAATCTATCTATCATCTATCTTCACATGTGGTTTTCATAAGGGTCAGTGGTTTGAATCCCTGGTGCCGCGTAATGGAATGAGCTCCTGTTACTTGTCCCAGCTTCTGCCAACCTAGCAGTTTGAAAGCATGTGAAAAAAAATGCAAGTAGAAAAATAGGGACCACTTTGGTGGGAAGAGAACAATGTTCTGTGCATCTTTGGCATTTAGCCCTGCCGGCCACATGACCATGGAGACATCTTTGGACAGTGCTGGTTCTTTGGTTTTGTAACGGAGATGAGCACCATCCCCTAGAGCAAGAAACGACTAGCACATATGTGTGAGGCAAACCTTTACCTTTACTACACATGACTGCTGCCCATCAATTCATTTACAGAGATTTCTCACTGGAAGAAGGATCTCTTTGGGGTGAGAGAGTATGAAAGGAGGTGAAATCAAAGGAGCCAAAAGGAAGTTCCAGAGATGAATGGGGAGGGTCTTCAAATCACTCTTGGTGACTCGTCCTTCCTTTCTTTCCCATCCTGTCCAACCCTCTTCACTTTTAGATATCCTAAAGATTTTATAAGGCTTTTGAAATGGTCAGGAAAAAAGACATGGTAACTTCCTTTGAACAGGGCCTTTCTCCCTCCCCCCAAGAAAGACTGCTCAGGAGAAGAAGATGACCACTGGTTATTCAGGCCACCTCACCATAAACTGGAGCTTTGGCCTCCGTGTCTAATGTTGTTATTGTGCAAAGCTGCCACGGACAGGCCTCACTTTGAATGGGGGCTTCTTTGTGAGTAGCCAAGTGTGAATAAGAGCCCTGCCCTCTTGATTCTCCAGGAGCATCAGGAATACAGTAGGATGGGGAAGGAAGGGAAGGCATAGGAAGGGAAGGCCTCATGAATCTTCCCAGGATTGAGGAGGAGATAACAGACCAAAAATAATAAAAGGTGTAGGAAAATGTGAAAGAGACTAAAAGGCCCTTTTCTCTGTCTTGCCAGGGAACATCTGTCTTGTCCAAGTGGTGGGTCAGGAAGCCAACTTTTCTTTTTAAAAGCCCTTGATATGAACAAAAGACCTCAAAGCCTCTCAAATAGATATCTGTCTCCATCCATGCCACTTTCTCTTGGATGTAGCTTTTTAAAGGAAAAAAAAGGACATTGTCCATCTCACCATCCAACCTTGTGAAGGCTTGTGGACAGTGGTCAATCTAGACTGAAAGATCTCCTTTCAAAAGGAACTTTGAAATAATACACAAACCATCTGATCTTCATGTTTACTTATTGAAAGTTTTGCAGCATTAATTCAGCACCAGAAAAATAAACACAGATGGCTGATGCTTCATTTAACATCTTTATAAACTGTAAACTATGTAAATTTTTTTAGAAATAAGTAGATTTTACAAACCAGTTGTAGATTTCTCCAACATGGAGAAAACTCATGCAGAAGCATGTTGAAAGTTCAGAGCAGAGCTCCACTCTTCAGAAAGCAAGTTAGTTTCATTTTCAATAGACAGACTCAGAGATTCAGCATAGCTTCAGAGCTGCTGAGCTTAACATACTTGCAGAGTTCCAAAGCATAGAACTAGCCTAAACTACTTTTAGTTTCAGTTTCCAGCCTAGGCTATTTCTAGTTTCAGTTTCCAAACTATCTTCATTGGCTGATTTAGTTGCCATGCCTATTCATTTCCTGACCTTGTCACCAAGCTCTATTCCAGTTCATGAATATATTCTGACATTACTCCCATCAACAAAGGACGCAGGGGAAGGGTGAGAAAGAAAATAAAGTCTTTGACCAAGAAAGAAAATAAAGACTTTGACCAAGCAAGAAAATAAAGACTTTGACCAAGCAAGAAAATAAAGACTTTGACCAAGCAAGAAAATAAAGACTTTGACCAAGCAATGGAGAAGCAAAAAGGAAGGAAAACTAAATTCTTCTCACTTGTTTCCAAGGTGTCCTCTGGAGGCTTTGTGATGGCTGCCATCAAGAGGTAGCCATCAAGAAGCATCTATCACATGCATATAATTGTATATGTAATGGCAGGCAGGGAGTCACAACCATTTCTGTTCAGAATATGGAGTTGGAAGGGAGCTTGGGAGGTCTTCTAGTCCAACCCCCCCATGCTCAAGCAGGAGACCCTATACCATTTCAGACAAGTGGCTGTCCAGTCTTTTTTTTTTTTTTTTGAAAGCCTCCAGTGTTGAAGCACCCACAACTTCAGATGGCAGACCATCCCACTGATTAATTGTTCTCACTGTCAGGAAATTTCTCCTTAGTTCTAGGTTGCTTTTCTCCTTGATTGGTTTCCACCCATTGCTTCTTGTCCTGCCCTCAGGTGCTTTGGAAAATTGGTTGACCCCCTTCCTCTTCTATGTGGCAGCCCCTCATATATTGGAACACTGCTGTTATGTCAGCCCTAGTCCTTCCTTTCACCAGAATAGACACATCCAATTCCTATAACCATTCTTCATGTTTGTACACATAAAGGACAAGACTTTTGAGCACAATGACTGCACATCTTTTGCAAATTTTGATTCTACCCCCTGTGCATGAACCTGGTTTCAATATTTTTATAGAAATATGCTGGAAAGAAAGAAGATCAAAAGCAGCCCTGGATTTTCATCCAATGTAAGTTCCACTGGCTATGTATAAATACAAGAGAACAGATATGACAAGAGTGAGAACAACTTCTTACATAAGGTTTATATAGCTGGCATCTTTTATTGGTTTGTTTATGAGTAAAGCTTAAAGGGCTGCTCCAATCATAATCAACTGTGACTAAGTTACAATTGCCATTGCATAACTCAGATTCATATCAAAACAAGCCACAACTAATGAAAGAGAGCCACAAAACCACACAGCGCAAGATCCCAGGAAGGGCTGCCATCCACGCAAACACACAACACGAAAAGCTTTTATTGCAGCCTTTGAACACTGTTGAAAATTGAAACGACAGAAAAGTGAAATGTAAAAATTAAATAACAAAGACAAGCAACTATTAAA
The DNA here is from genome assembly GCA_015471245.1 of Laticauda colubrina. NCBI lineage: Eukaryota > Metazoa > Chordata > Lepidosauria > Squamata > Elapidae > Laticauda > Laticauda colubrina. The sequence goes on along the minus strand of BLBF01000077.1, from coordinate 6,697,981 downwards.
TCTCACTGTATACATGGGGGTAGTAAGATAATCTGCCAACTGTGTCCCTCTGGGCACAGATTTTGGTTCCAAAGATTTCAACACGAGACAGATGGCAAAAATTTTGTACCATCAGAAGCAGTGTAAGATTTCACGAGTGCTGGATTATTAACACTCCATCAGCCCCTCCTTGATTCTCAAATCAATTTAAAATAAAAGCCATTTTTTTAAAAAAAGATCTAGTTGCCAGTGCTGGCTTATTATAACCCCACCAGCCCATCCTTGATTCTCAAATCAATTTAAAATAAAAGCCGTTTTTAGAAAAGATCTATTCACAGCCATCTATGCATCTCAAAAAACTTTACTTCCAATAGATGCAACCAAAACTTTGGAATGTATGCTGGTCAGCATTATCTCAACTAAAATGGTTTGAAGGACTTATTGGTTGTTTTTCTCGTGTTACTTCACAACCAGAAACACACACACATTACAGATTAACAGAGTTGGAACTGCTCTCAAGAGAGAACAGCCAGCTCTGAGCTACAAGAAATTCTCCCATCTTCTAAGCAAAAGATGACACGGTAGATGAATGACGGGTCAGTCTATCAATGCATGCTCTGGTTTTAATGTCTTTATAGTGGTTCATTAATTACTGTGGAAAGCCTCTTTCCAATAGAAAGCTGTGATTTATAGAATTCCCCGGCCAAGGTGTCATTTTCATTAAAAGGAGCAGCCAACGGCTCAGCTAGAGATAATCATCTCCTTCTTTTCTGACAATCAAAAATGCCATCTTTGGTCGGTTCAGCCTCTGGTAAGGCCAAGGCTTAGTTTGGCTATCTATCCCAGGAGATGCATGTTCTCAATTATGGGATGGGCTACGTGGCTGACCCCTCTCCAGGGTCAGAGGCTCTGGACGAGAGAGAGAGAGGGGGGGCGGAAGATCTGGAATTCTCCAAGGTTGGGCCTTTTGCACAGAACGGATGAGAGTCCAGTGGTGGGATTCAAATTATTTTAATACCAGTTTTGTGGGCGTGATGTGGTGGGCATGGTGTGGCTTGGTGAGCATGGCGGGGGGTACTGCAAAATCCCCATTCCCTCCCCCCACCCCACTAATCTGCTTTCCAGCTCCATTCTCCTGTGCAGGGCAACCAAAGGAGACCCAGCTGATTAGCTGGGACTCAATGGGAGGCAGAGAACAGATGGGGTAGGCAGGGCCAGTCAGGGGTAGGATTTGCCGGTTCTCCAAACTATTCAAAATTTCCGCTACCGGTTCTTCAGAACTGGTCAGAACCTGCTGAATACCCCCTCTGGATCAGACCAAAATGGGGAGAAGAGAGTTTCAGATAAGTCTATGCCCCCGCAATAATGCATTCTTGCATTTTTTTTCCCCTTGTACTTGTAGGAGAAGAGCAGACAGAGCTGGGGAAGGAGTTAAGTGCATCATTCACCTACAGTCGTTACGTTTCCACAAACATTCAAGTCCAGCCCCTCCTGTATTCTGCTGACTCTTATCTGGCACCAATTTAGTGTTGAACTTTAGGGGACTGGATCCTGGTGCATAGGCTTGAATAAATCTTCTGTGCTACAGTTAAGGGATAGTCCAGGTTCTATTGCAGTATGGTAGCCTTCGATTTACAATGTTTCATTTAGTGACCGTTCAAACTTACACCAGCACTGAAAAAAGTGACTTATGACCTTTTTTCACCTTACGATTGTTTGTAGCATCCCCATGGTGATGCGATTTACATTCAGAAGCTTGGCAACTGACTCATATTTATGATGGTTACAGTGTCCTGAGGTCTATTGTGACCTTCTGACAAGCAAAGTCAATGAGGAAGCCTGACTCGCTTAACAACACTGTGACTAACTTAAGAACTGCAGTGATTGCCTTCACCACTCTGGTCAAAAAGAAAAAAACAAAAGGTCATAAAAATGGGGCAAAACTCGCTCAACCACTGTCTCGCTTAGCAAAAAAAGAAATTCTGAGCTCCATCGTGGTCATCAGTCAAGGGCTACCTTGTACATCGAATGTCTTCCTAAGCGCTCAAGTCGCCCCTACGGCACCTAAAATCGTTTCTACATTTTTTCTGGCAATACTTCAAGAGTGAAGGGAAGGAAAGCATGTTGAGTCAGCTCCCTCTTGGAATATATGGCGAGGTGTCACGTGACTGCGCCCATGGGGGATCCCCTCCCTCCCCCCATCCTTGTCCTATTGTTTTTTTTTTATTTTTCTTATATATATCCATATATTCATAACTATGTTTTTACTGATACCTAATATCTTGTAAGCAATTGACAAAGCAAATTAAATAAATAAATAGATAAACAAGCAAACAAACAAACAAACAAACCAACAAATAAATATTTATGTGCTGGGAAAGCCCTGTTGACTGAAAATAGCTTCCCCCACAGCTTTATGCTTCTGTTGGCGGCTGGCCAAGCCCAAGATGCGGGAATTCATCGCTCAGTCAGGCTGGGCTGTTCAGCCTCCGCTTTTCTGCAAACTCTCCCAGCTTCTGTAAAAGGTAGCCTTCTGAACTCAACCTGGCTGCTTTTCTGCCAGGGCTGAAATGCTCTTTGGTGAAGGCTAAATGTCTATGGAGATTCTCAGTCATCCAGGTTGTCCCAAAGTTTACTTTACTCTAATTTACTTTATTGTCATTGCACCTCATGCAATGTAATTAAATACCATCTTCAGTGTACATTATGACTATGAAAATAAACACAAACACACATCCTTCACATTCTATACAATTGAACTGAAAACCACTGATATTGCATTAATATTGCACCATACAGTAGAATTCAATAGAGTTACTGCCCTGGGATAAAAGCAACTTCAGCTCTTAACTGGACTTTCTTGTTTTTCTTTGAATAGAACAGAATTATCCATGCGAAGAATAGCATAGCATAGCATAGCATAGCACAGAACAGAATTCTTTACTGGCCAAGTGTGATTGGACACACAAGGAATTTGTCTTGGAGCAAATTCTTGAGAGCAAATGCTCTCAGTATATATAAAAGAAAAGATACATTCATCAAGAGTCAAGAACTGGGAGGGGATGGGTGATAAGGAGTGATGAGAAGATTAATAGCAATAGTAATGCAGACTTTGTAAATTGTTTTACAGTGTTGAGGGAATTATTTGTTTAGCAGAGTGATGGTGTTTGGGGAAAAAACTCGCCTAGTGTCTACTTTTCTGGTGTGCAGTGCTTTATAGTGTCCTTTTGAAGGTAGGAGTTGAAACAGTTTATGTCTGGGATGTGAGGGGTCTGTAAATATTCTCACAGCCCTCTTTTTGACTGTATACAGGTCCTTCCATGGAAGGCAGGTTGGTAGTAATTGTTTTTTCTGCAGTCCTAATTACCCTCTGGAGTCTGTGTCTGTCTTGTTGGGTTGCAGAACCAAACCAGACAGTTATAAAGGTGCAGATGACAGACTCTATAATTCCTCTGTAGAAGCTTCTTGGATGAGAAGTGAAACATCTTCAAAGAAAAACCAGAAAGTCCAGTTTGCCTCTTGAAATAAAAAAAGCACCTTTGGGACTCTGTGATGAAAAATGCAGCTTAGTCACAAATAGTTAGTTTAGTGATCTTTTGAAGTTACAACATCACTGAAAAAAGGGACTTATGACCATTTTTCCACACTTATGACCATTGCAACCTCCCCCTTGTCCTGTGATCAAAATTCAGATGCTTGGCAACTGACTCCTATTTACAACTGGTGACCACTCCTGTTACAATTGACTTTCTAAGCTGACAGGCCAGCACTGAAGTTAAAAGAATTACTGGATAACACAGTTGGAAGGGACCTTGGAGGTCTTCTAGTCTAACCCCCTGTTTAAGCAAGACGGTCATGGTTACTACACCAGGGATATCAAACTCAATTTCATTGAGGGCTGCATCAGGGTTGTATTTGACCTTGATGGGATTTGGCAAGAGTGGGCATGGCAAGCTCAACGTCACTCATGTCGGGGGCGCCAGTGGTGGCCTGAGTACACTGTCAGATAAAATGGGCTCCCAAACTCCGTTTTAGGCTGAGACTGCCTCCTGCAACCCTCCCTCTGCTTGCGAAAACGAAGCTCCATTTTCACGGGCAGACATACCGCGAGCCAGTCTTTAATTGTGTCCAGGGCGGCCCCATGGGACTTGAGTTTGACACCCTTGCTCTATATTGTTACTGTTACACTATAATGTTTCTGACAAATGGATGCCCAATCTCTTCTTAAAACCTCCAGTGCTGCTGGAGCACCTACAACCTCTGAAGGCAAGGTGTGCCACTGCTATTATTCTCACTCAAGACATTTCTCTGTATGTTCTTGCAGTCAACCCAATTTATCCAACATGGCAGAGACTCCCAGCTCTTCTGCATCTGCTCCAACCATAGCCTCATAGATGACTCCTCTCTTTCCTCCCCCCTCTGGAATTCATGCTTCTGTTTGTGTCTGGTGCTGTGAGTCCATCTGCCTGACCTCCAGCCTGCCCATGACCACAGCTATTGCCCTTTTGACACTCGTCTACCTACCCTTCAGTTGGCCCCTGGCAACATCCTTCAGAGAAGCCAGGCTAAGGTCAACAAAGCTGCAACCTTCCCTCTCCCAGGCTTTCAGAGTCACTGAGGGTCATTCCTTACATGTTGTGAAGTAAATCTGCCCTAAATCAACATAGTTCTCAAGCTTTAAGAGAGCTGGGATTAGAAAAGATTTCACTTCCTCCCTCTTCGTCAATGAGAAAACAAAACACAGACATTCAAAGCATTATTCAAGGTGAACCTATATTCTGCATTCAGGCAGTATTTATTTATTTTATTTATTTATTTTATTTGTCAATTGCTCACAAGATATTCGGTGTAAGCATAAACATGAGTAAGAATAAAGGAAATAGGTAGGAATAAATGGGTAAAATAGGGGTGGTAGGGACTATTGTACAGTTATCCACGCCTCTTACAAATCTCTTAGGAATGGGGTAAGGTCAAGAGGATAGTTTAAGGTTAAAGGAGTGTGGGTTAGAGGAGATATAGTGATCCATGGGGTAAACGAAGCAGCTGGGTTCACACAACAACACTGACAACAGTTGGTTTATCTTATCTTATTTTCTCTTATCTATCTATTTGTTTGCTGCTGTATCACAAGGCAACTTTGGGTAGCATACAACATTAAAGGTAAAAGGTAAATGTTCCCCTGGCACATGCGTGTTAGTAGTTGCCAGCTCTAGAGAGTGGTGTTCATCTCCGTTACAAAGCCAAAAAGCCAGCGCTGTCCAAAGACATCTCCATGGTCATGTGGCCAGCATGACTAAACACCGGAATGCACCAGTACAGGGAATGCTGTTACTTTCCCACCAAAGTGGTCCCTATTTTTCTACTTGCATTTTTTTACATGCTTTCAAACTGCTAGGTTGGCAGAAGCTGGGACAAGTAACAGGAGCTCATTCCTTTACGTGGCACTAGGGAGTCAAACCACCAAACTGCTGACCTTTCTGATTGACAAGCTCAGTGTCTTAGCCACTGAGCCACCAGTGTCCCTTACATCATTAAAAGGAAACCATAAATAGATAGATGATAAGACAGACAAAGATAAATACGGTGAATGTATCAAATCACATTCAAATTGCAATAAAATTTGTTATAACTTAAAAGTTATAACTAAAGATAGGGAGGAAGGGAGCAGAATTTATGGAGGGGAGGGGAGATGGGAACTGCTATTAGTCTATCAACCAGTGAGAAATTCCAAGAGTCAGATCTTCAGGCTTTTGCAAAAATGAAAGGCGGATGGGAGTCCATCTCACCACCAGGGACAAGATGTTCCAAAAGGCAGGAGTCATGGCAGAAAAGGCTCTTCTCCAGGACCCCACCAGCTGAAATTCCTTCACTGATGAAATCTGCAGCATGCCTCTCCTGCCATCACAGGTGTCCTCTCACCCCTGTCTCATAGGGGTGAGAAGGTTCTTCAAGTAAACTGGATCTATGCCAAACAGGTCTTTGTAGGTAATAACCATCACCTTGAATTGCACCCAGAAGCCAACCATCAACCACTGCAGCTCTCAGTGCAATATGAGCCACCAAAAGGATCCCCACAGACTGTCTGTACTACTCCACTCTGCACCAGTTGACGTTTTCAAACACTTTTCAAAAGTAGTCAGACTGGCAAGTTGCAGGAGGCCATTATGCGAGCAACTAACCTGAAGCTGGATCCTATAAAAACTCTTAGAAAGAGAATCAGAAAATCTACGCTCTAACTGACATGGAGATAAATTGTTTCAAAACAGATGAGTCCAGTTGTTGGGACTTCTTGTAAGCTCATCCTGTCCATATATCCTCAAATATTGTTTGTTTCTTTGTTTATCCTGTTTTCCAACACCTTGAATTGCCTCCAGAAACAAACCAGCAGCCAATGCAGCTCTCAGAAAAATAGTGTAACATGGACCATGTGCCTGTGCCACCATACTCTGCACCAGTTGACATTTCCAAACACTTTTCAAGAGTAGTCAGACTGGCAAGTTGCTGGAGACCATGATGTAAGCAACTAGCCTGAAGCTGGATCCTATAGAAATCTTAGAAAGAGAATCACAAAGTCTACACTCTATCTGACATGGGGATACATTGCTTTAAAATGGACAAGTCCAGTTGTTAGACTTCTTGTAAGTTAATCCTGTTTATTTATCCTCAATACATTTGTTTGTTTGTTTATTCTGTTTATTGATCTTCAGTAAAACTTGCTTAATTTTGTTGTTGTTGCAAAATTGTGCTTGGAAAATAATAACTTTTGCTTCAAGAACAGAAACAAAAACAAAGCAAAGATTAAGATATGTATTGTGTGACTTCACTTTCTAGGCCTGTACATATTGCATAAGCCCATTAGAGAGATGTTTGATTTGTTTTTTAGAGGGTGGGTGAAGATAATACATGGTGCAATTTAACAGAAAATATAACAATCTGTTGGTCTTTTTCACAGATTGTTTCAAAAGATTAAAAATCCATACTTATATTTGTGAGTGTTCATTCTGCATCCAACATCCACTAATGCACACAGCTGTCAATGAAAAAAAATCCGTCATTACATCTTATTAATGCCCGTTTTCTCAATGCTGCTTTTAGTTAAGTATGTATTTTAATTCAAGATTTTAAAGAACTTTTTTTTCTAGCATATGCTCTGTTTAGTTAAAAAAAAAAAGAATACCCTGCTTTTTAGCATTTACAAACACATGTTCTTTTCCAGGCACATCTGTCAACCAAATTTCTTTTGGTTCAGATGCTGGAACAGAGAAAAACAAGATACCATCAAGTTCAAAAAATGGAAAGCAACCGTTTCATGAATCTTCCAACTGCCCACTCCAGAAACATCACTCAAATACTTGTGTCCACATCTAGAACAATAAACTCACATCTAGAACAATAAACTCCCTAATTAGCCCACAAATTACTGTTTCATCAACACAGAGATTCTGTTGTTTGGGAAACCAATTTAGCAGTTCCAGGGCAATTTCACGGTTTGCTGATGATGGCTAAAAGAAGACTAAATGGAGCCTTCTTCACATTTCCAATGCTGACATCTTCAGCAAACAGAATCAAAGCTGAGATCTAAACAAGAAGCTACTCCAAGAATCCAATAAATCTCAGCCAGGGCTAATCCATGGATGACAGACAGCATACTGCCAAGCTATGTCGGTTGCAGTTCCCTAACATGTAGCATCCTAACTTAATTTAAAAGCATGGGAGCCATTTTGGACTAGTGCAAGCACCTCCAAAACTTGGCTACTTTAAAGACTTGTGGGCTTCAACTCCCAGAATTACCCAGCCAGCAATAGCAACAAGGATGGTTACGGGAACTGGAGGCTAAAACATATGAAGAGCCATTGCAATAATTAGGTAGGTCAAATTTCATGAAAAGAAGGAATATGGGTGAATGACAGCAGTGTTCCAATATTTGATGGGGTGCCACAAATTAGAGGAGGGTCAATCTATTCTCCAAAGAGAATAGTAGTTCTATAGATAGGACAGCATGTCAGAGGGTGAACATCATTGCCCAGAGGATCATTGGTTGCCCTCTCCCCTCTTTGGAAGAGCTTTATATCTCCCGCTGCCTTCAGAAAGTTCAAAAAATTCTCAAAGATCCATCCCATCCTGGGCACCCCCTTTTTTTTTTTTTTTGAACTATTACCATCTGGCAGACAGGACAGAACAATAATAAAAACAAGGACAAATAGGCTGAAAAACAGCTTCTATCCCAGGGCAGTAGCTGTGTTGAATTCTACTGTATAGTGCACTGTTGGTGAGGTGTGTGTGGGGATTTTCAGTTCAATGTGTGGAGTGTGAAGGATGTGTGTTAGTGTTTATTTTCATGGTCATGATGAGCACTAAAGATGGTGTTTGATTTTGTTGTACGAGGTGCAATGACAATAAAGTAAAGTAAAATAAACAAAGCACCAGAGGGCAGGACAAGAAGCAACAGATGGAAACTTATCAAGGAAAGAACTAAGCTAGAACTGAAGCCCCTGTCCCACTGCACTAACGGATGCAAAGAGGATGTAAAACGTTAAAAAAAGCTTGCCATCCGTTGGAAAATGCTATGCATCCGTTGTGTCCTCATTGCATATGTGTTTCATATGCTCTATCCTTTGAGCATCCGTCCACTGCGATTTCATCCACGCAAGAAGTTTTGAGCTGCACAAAACTTTGTGAACGGATGAACTTTCCGCCGCGTATGATGTAAATCCGTGACATACGAGCAACAAACGTTCTATGTCCGTTTATCATCCGTTAAACGTCCACTGTATCCTCTCTGCATCCTCTGGGCATCCTCGCAACTCACATCCGCTGCAGCTGAAAACGGAAAGAGGGAGGAAAGAAAAGGTACATGGAACGTCTACACAGCATTAGTAGCACAGAAAGAGAAAGGATGAGCAGTGAACGGTTTGTATCCGACACACATCCGTTAGGCTTCCTATGAACATCCGTTTAACATCCCTGCTACATACTACCCACGTCCATTCTTTTCCATTCTTTTCCGTTCTGTTTATGCAAATTTTCACCACTTTTTGGAGTGGATGATAATGGATGGAGCCACCCCCGAAATTTTGCTCATCCACTGTGTCCTTTATGCATACATTTTGTGTCCATCGGCCAGTGGGACCTAGCCTTAAGGAGGAATTTCTTGACAGTTAGAACAATTAATCAGTGGCTTGGCTTCAGAAGTTGTGGCTGGTCTGTCACTGGAGCTTTTTAAGGAGAGCTAGGACAATCATTTGTGTTATTGCTATGATCTTGAGAATGGATTTATCTTGTTTTTTTCCTCAAGGATCTTTGGGAAGTGTTGTTTTTTAAGTTGTAGGGTTAGGATATTTTGTTGCAAGGAATGCAAAGTTTTGCTTTTACTGCCTTCTGTATATCTCTTTAGTGTGGGTAAGGGGGGGCGGGCTGGAAATAGTTAAAAAATATTTCAGATGAACCACTAAGAAAAAGCTGATTTCTCGAGAGTTAGAACAGTTTATCCGTGGAAGGCTTGTCTCCAGAGGTTGTGGGTGCTTTAGAACAGACTGAACAGCCCTTTGTATGAAATGGTACAGGGTCTCCTGCTTGAGCAGGGGGTGAACAGATTAACAGTGTTGGAAGGGACCTTGTAGGTCATCTAGTCCAACTCCCCCCCATGCCCAAGCAGGAGACCCTCCACCATTTCTGATAGATGGCAGTCCAATCTCTTCTTGAAATATTCCAGGGATGAAGCTGCCACAACTTCCAAAGGCAACTTCTGTTCCCTGGGTTGATGGTTCCCACGGTCAGAAAATTTCTCCTTATTTCCAGGTTGAATCTAGAAGTCCTCCAAGGTCCCATATTCCAACTTGGTTATTCAGTGATTAAGGCCTCAAGCCAGAAACTGGAGGGGCGTGAGTTCTAGTCCCGCCTTAGCTACGAAGTCAGCTGGGTGATCTTGGGCCAGTCGCTTTCCTCTCAGTCCTGGGAAGGAGGCACTTTGTTCTGCCAAGCCAGCTCCTTCGAAAGCCTCCTGTGAATAGGCTCAGTGGAAGAATTCGACCGGATGGGAGTTTCCTTTTGTCCCATAAAATCTCCAAGAGGCTTGTAAACTCCTTGTGAATTAGCCCAGATTTATTACATGTATTTGAAGCAATACTCAGAGGGATTGTTAAGCTCATAGCTGCCACGGATGTGGCTCTCCCAACCCCCAAAGCCTTTTAAAATGCATTTTAATTTCCTAGGAAAAGTGGGAGCTGTTTTGGAAAGCCAGACATCTACGAGGCTCTTCACCCAGAAGGAAAAGCTGTTGGTCAGGGATTATCCCTACCAGCTGTCCTTCAGATGTGTTGGGACCACCATTCCCATCATTCTTAACTGGGAACACTGGGAATTGTAGTATCACTCTATCTAGAGAAAGCCAGACAGCCTGGGTTCCTATAATCTTCCGTACCAGGGGAAAAAACAGATTTCCTTGTTTTCCCTCTATCCTATCATAGTGCTCTCCCCCCAATAAATTCCTTTTATCACAAACCAGCCATCTTTCTCATGCTAATGGCCACACAATGCGTGAAAATTTCCTCCCCCCCTCCATTCTTTATGGGCTGTGAAGATGTCACTAATGAGGATTTTTGTTAGCAAGGCCTCCCCTAAAAAGGATAAAATTACAATATCCATTCTGGTGAACTTTAATGCTCCCTATGTTGGCAAGAGTAAAAACCAGGGATAATTGTAGGGTCCAAAATAGATTAGATGTACACAGCACCTTGGACTGCTGGAGAAATTGCAGAAGTGGACATGCAACACATATAGTACACATATAGACTAGGTGAAACCAGGCTCAATAGCAGTAACTGTGAGAGGGATCTTGGAGTCTTAGTGGACAACCAGCTAAATATGAGCCAGGAGTGTGCAGAAGCAGCCAAAAAAGTGAATGCTAAGTAATATTAACAGAGGGACACAATCAAGATCAAGGGAGGTACTAATCCCACTCTATAAAGCCTTAGTAAGACCACACCAAGAGTACTGCATCCAGTTTTGTTCACCACATTATAAAAAAGATGTTGAGACTCTAGAAAAAGTGCAGAGAAGAGCAACCAGGATGACAAGGGGACTGGAGACTAAAACATATGGAAAATGGTTACAGGAGCAGGAACTGGGCATGTCTAGTCTAGTGAAGAGAAGGACCAAGGAAGACATGATAGCAAGTCTTTCAATATTTGAGGGGCTACCACAGAGAGGAGGAAGGGGGTCAAGCTATTTTCCAAAGCACCCAAAGGCCAGACAAGGAATAATGGATGGAAACTGAACAAGGAGAGATTCAATCTGGAAATAAGGACAAACTGACATTGAGGACAATCAACCAATGGAACAGCTTGCCCTCGGAAATTGTGGGAGCGCCATCAGTTGAGACTTTCAAGAAGAGATTGGACTGCCTATTTGTCAGAAATGGTGTCGGGTCTCCCGCTTGGGTGGAGGGTTGGACTAGATAGATGACCTATAAGGTCTCTTCAAGGGTGGGATTCAGTATTTTTAACAACTGGTTCTGTGGGTGTGGCTTAGTTGGTGGGCTTGGTGGTCACGTGACTGGGTGGGCATGGCCACCTCAACATCGCTCATGTCAAGGGGCGCTTCTCCCCGCCTGGCCTCTCATGACAGTGGAGATGCTGCAACAGACATAAGTATGAAAAATGGTCATAAGTCACTTTTTTCAGTGCCACTGTAACTTTGAATGGTCACTAAATGAACTTGTAAGTCAATGATTACTTGTACAAAAATACAAAAAGCTTCTTTGCTTGCAAAAAACTGCCCTAAATACCAATCATTAGATTAAAAAGACCTGCAAGTGGGAGTTACAAATCAGGCAGGGTGCCAGATTACCTTGAGGAATTAAAATAATTAAAATGCAGTGATAACTATCAAGCAGCCAACTTGCTCATAAAGTGAAACCCTTTAGCAGAGTGGTTATTTAAGCTCTCCAGAAAAATCACACCCAGGAAAAGCAATCCTTAGATCCATTTGTACCACTTAAAGCTGGTCTCACTTACCTCACAAGATATCCTAAGGAAATCATCCAGATTTAAGGAAAGGTCATATGACCCCCAGAAAGGCAATAAAAAAATCAGTGCCAAGCTTGCATCCTGCCTCTTGGAAGTATACCTCAAAAGGACAGTGCCAGATAGTACTGAAGCAGTGAGGAAGACCCCCTCCCCATATAGAAAAAGAAACCATGAGGCAGGAAAAAATTCAAACACAATGCAAATAATTAAATCACAATGGTAGCTGTTGCTTATTGAAGCTGAATAGGGAAAATTATCCCATCAATAAACACAGAATTAACCTTCACCAAAAACCAGTTTTAGACCAAAACTCAGAAAGGGTATATAAACTCACATTTGAATGTCAATTTTTCTAGCTAGCCAAGAAGCCTTGCTGATTGACACTCATCTTGGTTCCCTGTCACTAAAAGCTTTGCTTCATTATTCAATTATTTCTTCAAAGTGCTGATTGTCCAGGGAAATATTTCCTCCCAACAGCAGTGTAAAAATCTTAAAACAACCCTTCCCCTTTAAGAAAGCCAAGCCTCAAAGCTCCCATAGTAAGTCTAGGCTGTCTGCCAAGAATGTAACAAGGGTGGAAAAAAAACAAAAGGAGATTGCTTGTAACAACTGGTTCTCCTGAACTGCTGAGAAAGTTAACAAGGGGTTCTATAGAACCAGATAGAACCAGTAAATCCCACCCCTGGGTCCCTTCCAACTCTGATTTTCTGTTATCTGTTAACCCACCACCCTTTTACAGGTACTCTTTGACTTAATAACAGTTCACTTGGTGACCATTGAAAGTTACAACCGCACAGAGGAAAGTGACTTATGACTGTTTTTCGCACTTATGAGTGTTGCAGCACCCTCAGGTTCACGTGATCCAAATTCAGACATTTGGCAAGTGGCTCGTATTTATGACAGTTAGAATAGATAGAATAGAACAGTGCTAAAAGGACCTTGGAGGTCTTCTAGTCCAACCCTCTGCTTGCAGTGTCCCAGGGTTGTATGATTCCCTTTTGCGATGGGGGAACCTGGATTCGTTTGACAACCATATCTAGGAAATGGAGACCACCCTCTAGAGTTGGACATGACTGGACAGGGGAAATCTTTACCCTTTTTTTAACCCCATTCCAACTTATCTTGTTTTTACACATGCACCAGAAACTTTCTTATCTTTCAGCTTTAACCATAAATCGAAATAGAGAATAGAGTAGAGTAAAATAGAATGAAATGGAAATAGACTAGAATAGAATAGCATAGCATAGCATAGAATAAGAGTAGGGTGAACAGAACAGAACAGTACAGAATTCTTTATTAGCCAAGTGTGATTTGATACTTTATTAGCCAAGTCATTGAATTTGATACTCAATGAACTTTGATGCGAAAACTTTTTCCCAGTATGTTTGTTTGGTACTCAATGCACCAGCTAGAACTTGTCAAGTTATCAGCTGCCTTGTATATACCCTCACTAGCCTCAGGGTGAAAATGTGTTGGATACTCATCGTTTTTTGGGGACTCATTGTGTCTCCCACAATCAATTAACGATGACTACCGAGGTACCACCGTACCTGGATCTTCCACCTGATACCCACCAGAATCTCCTCCAGTTATCAGAAATGATGTCTTTTGAAAGGACATGTATTTTTTCTTCCCCAGGAGTTTCATCTTTTATGCAGCAATTGGAACCCATATTTTTCTGTGTGAAGTCTAAGGTGCTGCTGAATGGGAAGACCAGGGCCAAGGACTGCTTTTAATCACACCAGTGACAACACCAGGAATGGATGTCTGGATTCCCTCAACCAAAGGGGGGATGGGAGAGAAAAATGCATATTTCCCCTTTTTGTGCCTCCTTTTTATGGTAGCTTCCTCTTGGCCTCCCCCCAGCCCACTCCCAGCAGCTGTGTACCAGGTGAAAGAAGTCAAAGGGTCTCTCTCCATCATTGGGGACCGATTCTAATTGCTTCCCAGCCCTCCATCCTGCCCTCCCCTTCATCCTGATGCCTGTCCTCTTTGAAGTTAATGACAAAATGACATCTTGCCCTCCCCTCCCCCTCTTCCTGCCTGCTAAAAATGGCAGCCCTTTTTCACCTTAAGGGACTGTTGCTTAGTTCCTTCTTTAGGCTCTCAACAGGCGACTGACCGTATGCAAGAAATGCATCTCCCATCTGGGCTGGTTCTTGCATTCTCAGCCAAAGGTGAGAGTTATATTTCCCGTATTAAATGAATACAACACAATGACATGCAGTGGTGGGATTTAAATATTTTTTTACTACCGGTTCTGTGGGCATGGCCTGGTAGGTGTGGCAGGGGAAGGATACTACAAAATCCCCAGTCCTGGTCTGACCCAGGCTTCGTCAAGCGTAATTAAACACAAACTTGTTTTAAAAGCAAAGCCTATTTTAATGCAACGCTGGGAATTATTTTCCTTCACAGCCAAAACTAACTGAAACAGTTCTCCAAGATAAGCACATGCCTGTCAGTGCTGTGGAATGGTGCCAAAAACAGAAGTCTCCAAATTAATTATAATAGTACCAGAAAAAAACGACCAGAATGCACAAGGCTTCAAGAAGGACTCAGAATTTAATTGAACTGCTTTGCTTCCTGCAAAGCGTTCGTCATTGAGGTCTGACTTTTATCCCTTATGGGAGGGGCAACACCTCCCAGCCTTACTCCCAAATCGTCCCCTCTGCTTCAGCTGCTCTGGCCTTCTGGCAGCTCTGCTCACATGCACACTGGGAACAGGCTCCCTTGGGTCCTCTGCCTCGCTGCTGCCAGACTCCGAAGGCAGCACCCACTCCCAGATGGTCCTGGCCCCATCCCTGCATCAGATGCAGGACCCTTATCCAAGTCCTCTCCAGACTCCCTGACTGGTCTTCTTTTTTCCTCACTGTCTGACTCTGCTGCGTTCTACACCAGCTGCTGGCGAACCAAAACAAGTCTCTCCCTGCCTCACTAACCTGCTTTCCAGGTCCGTTCTCCTGTGAAGGGCAACAAAACAAGACCCAGCTAATCAGCTGGGACTCAGGAGGTGAAGAATAGATGGGGGCAGGGCCAGTCAGAGGAGGGATTTGCCGGTTCTCTGAACTACTCAAAATTTCTGCTCCTGGTTCTCCAGAACTGGTCAGAACCTGCTGAACTCCACCTTTGTGGATGACAGGCTTTTAAGAAGCAAATGCAGCCCATATAGAGAATTCCCAGGCTGAAGAGAATGAAATTTGTGGTGAAAACAGCCCCATCGGCTTAAGGATGCAATGCTGGCCACATTGGGTGGTTTGGTGGCCTCTGTACAGCAAAAAGCAAGTTTCTCCATCCAGCCATTATATAGGTAACGCTTGACCTGCGACCAACATTTCTGTGGCTAAGTTTGTGGGAGTTTGCCCCAATTTCACAATCTTTCTTGCCACGGATGTTAAAGGGAATCACTGGAGCTGCTAGGTGAGTAACAGGTTTGTCTAGTGGATCTTGGTTTCCCCCCGCCCCGTTTGACTTTGCTTGTCAAAAGATCACAAAAAGTGGTTTCACATGACTCTGGGGGAAACTGCAACCCTCATAAGTACAAACAAGTTGCCAAGTCTCTGAATTTTGATCACATGATCAGGGGACGCTCCAAAGGTCGTAACTGTGAAAAAAGATAAGTCACATTTTTCAGTCGCATTGTAACTTTGAACAGTCACTTAATCAACTGTTGTAAATTGAGGACTACCTGTATTGAACTGCAGTATAGAGCCCCACTATACATTATTCTATTCTGTTCTGTTCCATCCTATCCTATTCTGCATTCTATTCTATTCTATTCTATTCTATTCTATTCTATTCTATTCTATTCTATTCTATTCTATT
>BLBF01000077.1:6662615-6681972 GCA_015471245.1 Laticauda colubrina | reverse complement strand
CTCTTCTCTTCTCTTCTCTTCTCTATTCTACTCCATTCCATTTTGAATTCTATTCTATTTCTGAATACTCTGTTCTGTTCTATTCTAGTCTATTTTCTACTCATTTTGTTATTCTATTCCATTCTATTTCTGAATTCTATTCTATTTTCTCCTTACTGCAGAAAGTTTCACTAATGCAGACACCCCCAATGCTTGTCATGAGCACATTTTGTCCCTTTTTGTCTACTTTCCACTTTGTTTCTTACTGTCTCCTGATCAGTGGAGATGCCTGGGAGGTACCAGAAATGCCAAATTCAGAATGGTTAAACTTCCATCAGACAAATCTGATTGCAACCTTTGTTTCTCCTTTAATTTTATTTAAACACACAGGATCTGAAACACAGATCCTGCAGTGTCATAAAACAGGGATATGTGTATGCTGCATGGATCTTCACCCTGCTCTGATCTCCAATTTAAATGATTTCTCCCAAGAGGCTCACCATGAATTTTATAGGGCATAACTAACACCGATAAAAAGACTTGATAAGTTGGCCTTATTAACCAACTGATGGCCTGCTTGTTTTATAAATTCTTCCATTCTCAAATGCGTAAGGAAACAGGGAGTTGCATAATTAAAGGCATCAAAGGATGTATTTATGTCAGGGGCTCTCTTTTTCAGCCAACTTGCAAGGAGAAGTGAAGATATGGCAAAGGAAGCTCCAGGATGGCTGTAAAGATAACAATACACAGAAAAATAAGGGTTGGAAAGGATCTTGGAGGTCTTCTAGTCCAACCCCCTGCCCAAGCAGGACACCATATACAATTTGAGATAAGTGGCTGTCCATTCTCTTCTTAAAAACCTTAACTCCTGGAGGCAAGCTGTTCAATTGTTCTCACTCTTGGCAAGTTTCTTTTTAATTCCAGGTTGCTTTTCTCCTTGATTAGTTTCCATCCATTTTTTCTTGTCCTGTTTTCTGGTGCTTTGGAGAATAGGCTGACCCACTCTTCTTTGTGGCAGCCCCTCAAATATTGAAACACTGCTACCATGTCACCCCAGTCCTTCTTTTCTCCAGACTAGCCAAAGCCAAATTCTGCAGCTGTTCTTTATATATTTAGTCTCCAACTCTTCAATCTTAGTTGCGCTTCTCTACACTTTTTCCAAAATCTTAACATCCTTTTTGTATATTCAGCAAAAACGTTGAAAACAAAGAAAATGTTGTATAGTCAACATCATTTTTGTATACTATTCCATTTATATGTGTCAATTGCAAAGTGTTATCTAATCTCCCATATTTCTCCGATCCATGTTGTTAAATTTATTTTAGCGGTTACAAATATGGAACTATGAATTATTTCAAGTTCAGCTTCAGCTTTTATTTTTCCTGCCTCTAACTGATCCCTTTGCCACATCTGTGCCACTTTGTTGAAACTGTCTGCAATAAAATCTGCATATATTTTAGCATGCATTTCTAACAGAAGCAGATTTGGCGCCCAAGCCTCTACCAACATACTTCTGTATGCATTTTTTTTTCTCTCTCCAAGAGCTGTGAACTACATATTGCAAAGTACAATTGCATTCCACTCACTTTTAGGTTCAGGAAGTACAAGATGAGTACATTTTACACCTTAATAGGAACCAGATGGCTATTTCTATACATACACAATTGGTTGGAATAAGATCTTCCTAACAGCGTATTTCAAAGCACAGGCTATATTGCAATCTGTGCTAAATAACAAATAATATTAAAAAATACTTATACACCTAAGAGTCCTGATGACTCAAATTGTCTCAAATTTTAATTGAGTCCCCACCAACCCCATCACAGAATGAGCAAATGTGGATTCTATCTGCTGCTTTCTGATTACTCTTTACACAAGATGCTTTGCAGAACAAGCAAACAAAACCTGGCTTGAAGATCCAACAAACCATAACAAATACAGAGCTTTTTATAGTTTTGGGATCATGGGAACCCCATGGAGTTAGCTCAATGTAGACAGTGAACCCAGAAAACGGGTTTACATTAGTAGCCAAGTAGAATGCAATCTGCAAAAGTGGCCTTTGAAACAGTTAGAACAGTTGTGAGAATTGCATATTTGTTCTGACCAAGGCTTCCTGAGGCCGTAATTAAGCAACTTGTTTTATTTCAGTGCTGGGAATTATGTTCATTCCCAGCCTGTAATGAGTCCCAAACAGTCCCTCAAGATGAGTACCCACCTTTCTCTCCTTTGAATTGCTGCCAACAACTAAAGTGCCAAATGAACTATAAAAAACCAACCGAAGTACAAAATCCAAACAGAGCTTCAAGGTTTAATCCAAACAGAGTGAACGACTTTGCTTCCTGCAAAGCTTTCTCTACCTTTGCACTTCCTTTATATCTTATGGGAGGGCAAAAACCTCCAAGCCTTACTCCAGAGTAAGCCTTACTCCCTTTTGTCTCAGCTGCTCTTGCCTTCTAGCAGCTGTGCACACACACGCACTGGGAACAGGCTTGTTCCTCTGCCTTGCTGCTGCTAGATTCTAGAGACTCCAAAGTCAGCACATAACCCCCAGATGGTCCTGGCCCCATCTCTGCATTGGACACAGGACCCTGGTCCGAGTCCTCCCCAAACTCCCGGACTGGTCCATGTTCCTCCCCAATGTCCAATTTTGCTGTTGCCTGCACAGGCAGCCGGTGTACTACAACAATATTGCTAAGAACAGTTGCTGGACTTGGGAGTGTCTAGTTTGATGAAAAGAAGGACTAGGGGCAACAGGATAGCAGTGTTCCAGTATTTGAGGGGCTGCCACAAAGAAAAAGGGCTCAACCTATTCTCCAAAGCACCTGAAAGCAGAATGAGAAGCAATGGATGGAAACTAATCAAGGAGAGAAGCAACGTAGAACTAAGAAGAAATTTTCTAACAGTGAGAACAATTAGCCAGTGGAACAGCTTGCTTCCAGAAGTTGTAAATGTTCCAACACTGGAAGTTTTTAAGAGGAGATTGTAAGGCCATTCGTCAGAAATGGTAGAGGAATTCTTGCTTAAGGGGGGGGGGGTTGGATTAGAAGACCTCCAAGGTCTTTTTCAACCATGATATTCTTCGTCTGTTCTTGATTTATGGAAATTTTGGGAAATTGCCAGACAGCTTTTTCAGAAAAGTAAGCCAACATCTGGTATGCTGCCATGCCCGTGATGAGACCTGGCCAGGACCTTCTGAATTCCTAAGGGTACAAGAGCCAGAAGGTTTTCTAAGTTCCTGGTGCCCCACACCTCCCTGAAGATTCGCCATGACGAATTCCCACCCCCTCAGCTTGAAAGGGGCCAGTGCTGGCTGTGGCTTTCATGAAACGGAGTGGGCTGTGTGCTGTAGCCAACCGCTTTCTGCAAAGGCAGAGGTCAGGGGCTAGTGCCCCCAGGGGCCCTGAGGAGGGAAGGAGGAGTGGCCATCTGCTCGACTACTTACTCAGAGGTCACTGCTCCCATCACACAACCCATCAACCTTTAGCTTCCAGGGCCTCTAAAGAGAGGGGGAGGGCCGGGACAGTTGCATGATGAAAGCTGAGCCCTGATGGGGAGAGACAAGCCAGCCAGAGAGGGCTAAGTGAAAACAGTCTGAAAAGCACACACACACACACAGAGAGAGACAGACGCCTTCTCTTTGGGCTACGATTGCGTTTGTTTCAGAGAATTCCACTCCCGGCTACTAGCTAGCCTAGCCTGTCTCAAAAAAAGGCAGCCCGGTGCATAATTTTCCCAGCATACAACTCTTTTCTATCACAACAGATCTGTTCCCCATCATCCACCCCCACCACACACACACAAACACATATACACCTAATTTGATGGAATTGCTGTCGGGTGATGGAATTGCCACCCGACAGCAATTGCAAGTTAGGAATAAATTTACTTGCCACCCATCCTTTCTTCTTAAGAATAACAGAGATGGAAGGGAACTTGGAGGTCTTTTAGTACACACACACACACACACACACACACCCGATCAGGAAACTGCCTGCTCAGGAAACTCCCTATTCCATTCCAGCAAAGTGGCAGTCCAGTCTCTTCTGATAAGCCTCCAATGATGGAGCACCCACAAACTTCTGAAGGCAAGCCGTTCCACTGGTTGATCGTTCTTGCTGTCAGGAAATTTCTCCTTAGTTCTAGGTTGCTTCTCTCCTTGATTATTTTCCATCCATTGTTTCTTGTCCTGCCTTCTGGTGCTTTGGAAAATAAATTGACCCCCTCTTCATTGTGGCAGCCCTTCAAATCCTGGCATACTGCTGGATGGATTCTGTCTAGGATGGATTCCATCTAGCATTGTTCCAGGATTTGAGGATGCCTAAAATCACAGAAATAAAGACACTCTCTTTCAGATTTTTCTTGGGAGGAAGGGAGAGTAATTGCACAAAATGTGTAAAGCACAAAACTCCAAAGCAAGCAGGAAAACTGAACAGGTAAAAAACACCAAAGAGATCAGTCCTCATGTCTCTTTGTATCTTCTGATCTTTGGAGTTTTCATTTTGCTTTGAAAAGTACCAACTTATTCCTGATTCCATGCTTGGTCAAGGTGGCTCAGTATAGCTAGTCTTCGACTTACAACAGTTCATTTAATGTCCATTTGAAGTCACAACCGGACTGAAGAAATGAACTTATGACCGTTTCCCCACACTTATGACTATGTGCAGCATTCAGAAACTCCATATTTATGACAGTTGCAGTGCTCCTTCTGACTAGCAGAGTCAAGGGGGGAACCAGATTCACTTAACAACCATTAATAACTAAGTAGTAACTTAGTTAACTTAGTCCTGTTACTAACTTAGCAACTGCAGTGATTCACTTAACAATGGTGGCAAGAAATGGGGCAAAAGCTACTTAGAAACTGTCTCGCTTAGCAGTGGAAATTTTGGGCTCAACTTTCATCATACGTTGAGGACTAACTGTACTACTTCCTCGCTGACTAAACAGAGCTTCCAACCTGGGAAGGAGAGGTAGCTTCTCCTTGGGGCATCCTGGGATATGGGACCACAGTGGGGAGAGGTCAATAAAGGCAGGGTGAGGAGCAGACTATGCCATCGAAGCCCTGCCGCTTTTAATAGCATCTTAGCAATAGCATTTTAGACTTATATACTGCTTTATAGTGCTTTACAACCCTCTCTAAGCAGTTTACAGAGTCAGCCTCTTGCCTCCCAACAATCTGGGTCCTCATTTTACCCACCTCGGAAGGATGGACGGCTGAGTCAACCTTGAGCTGGTCAGGCTCAAACTCCTGGCAGTGGGCAGAGTTAGCTTGCACCACTCCATTCTAACCACTGGAAAGGAAGGAAGGGAGAAGGGAGGGAGGAAGGAAGGAAGGAAGGAAGGAAGGAAGGAAGGAAGGAAGGAAGGAAGGAAGGAAGGAAGGAAGGAAGGAAAGGAAGGAAGGAAGGAAGGGAGGGAGGGAAGGAAAGAAAGGATTGAAGTAAGGAAGGAAGAAAGGAAGGAAGGAAGAAAGAAAGGGAAGAAAGGAAGGATGGAAGGAAGGAAGGAAGGAAGGAAGGAAGGAAGATAGCAAGAGCACTTAAGACTGACTGTATATATCACTTCACAGTGCTTTACAATTCTAAGCAGTTTACAGAGTCAGCATATTGCCCCCCCCCAACAATCTCAGTCCTCATTTTACCCACCTCAGAAGGACAGAAGGCTGAGTCAACCTTGAGCCTGGTGGGATTTGAGCTGCCAAATTGCAGGTCGCCGGCAGGTAGCAGAAGTAGCCTGCAGTACTGCACTCTCACCACTGTGCCACCGAGGTTCTCAATGTGTGTGGGGTGGCTGCAGCTACCATTTTTTCCATGCACCCATGTTGCATGGGAATAAAATTGGGAGTTTTCTATTTATTCTATCCAGGAAATGGGCCCATATCAAGTGAGGGCATGGTCAATTAACTCAGCACTGATTATTTCAGGGTCGGATAAATTACCTTTCTGATTGAGGGCTGCATTCCTTTAGTGGACATCTGCTATGTGTTACATGTAGCCCTGGGCTAAAGCAGCTGTATAGAGGAGCAGAGGCTCAACTTGGTAGAAATACCCTCCCTCTCTTTCTCTCTCTTCCTCCCTCCTTCTCTCTTTCCCTCTGGCTGTCTTTTTACCCTGACAGCCTCTTCTTTCTCTCCAGCCCGGAGGGAGCAGGCAGGGGTCAAGAGTCAAAACTTATCCATGGCAGAGATTCCAAATCAGACAGAAAGTTCCTGGTTCTTGTTCTCTGCCTCCACTTCTTTGTGGTTCCAGAGAGGAAATCTTTCCTAGCCTCTGATCAGGCTTAGCATCTCTCTCTAAATGGAATGCAACTCTTCTCCAAGCCTGATTCTTGCCAGAGTTTTCTTTAGCAAGATTTATGGATCAGAAAGGGAGGAGGTTAGAACAACTCTGACCTTCAAACTCTTTCTTATATGGAATCAACACTCAGGTGGTCCTCAATCTACAACCACAATCGAGCCCAAAATTTCTGTTGCTAAGCGAGCCAGTGGTTAAGTGAGTATTGCCCCATTTTACAACCTTTCAGCTGTTAAGCAAATCACGGCAGCTGCTAAGTTAGTAAGATGGTTGTTGAAGTGAATCTGGTTCCCTCATTGACTTTCCTTGTCAGAAGGTTGCAAAAAGGGACCACATGACCCCGGGACACTGCAACCATCATAAATGTGAGTTGTCAAGTACCCAAATTTTAATCACATGACCATGGAGACACTGCAATGGTCATAAATATGGGTCATCTGCCAAGCATTTGAATTTTGATCACATGACCATGGGGATTGTGATGACCCAGGGTGGGATAAAAAATAAACGCGGTCACAAAAAACAGGTGAAGCTCCTTTTATTCCTTCACTTTGCTTCAAAGCTCCAAATATCCTTAGCTGGAGACAAAAATCTCCCCCACAAGCAGTTACGAAAAGGAGGAAATGCCGTTTAAACTAAAAATGCCCATAAATTATAAAGAGTAAAAACAATACAAACCATACTGAAGCAATTAAGGGAACCAGGCAAGATAAGGACTTGAAGATGTCCAGAGATATCGGAACACACACTAGGAAGGATGCCAAACTCAGAGAAGAACGACAAACTCGAGATATTTCCATGCTTTGTTTCCAGCACCGGCCCATATGCATGTCTGTTCTTTTAACCAGTTCTCACAGCTGCAGCCCATGAAGAGGATCAAGGCCCTTTCTTTCCCCATGGACCACACCATTCACATCTCTCCCTTATCTTCTCCTCCCCATGTGCCCTAGGATAGAGAGGGGATGGGCCTGGGTCTTCCTCTGACTGCCCAGCCGGCCTCTGCCCTTCCTCAGCCTCCACCACAACCTCCGGAGCAACACCTCCACTCCCTGTCGGCTGTTCCTCCTCTCCCTCAGAGTCAGTCTCCACCAGGGGCATGACATCTGGCCTTTGCGTCTCCTGCTTTTATTAACCCAGTAATAAAGCATTTTCAAACATCCCCAAGCTATGGCAAAGCACCTGGCCTATCATTTTTTTAAAGGTAGTTCTAGACTTACGCCCAAATGCTCGAATGCTTTGGAGAATAATCTTTCTTTGGGTTTTGTTTTGCACTTAGTAAACTGAGTTTCTCTTGCTCTGCAGATGATAACACACTGGCTGCCTCTTTTCCATCTCCATCAGAGATTACAAGCTAAGCTTTCCACAACTCTTTGGACTTTTGGATGTCCAGAGGGACTGGCAGGTTATTAAACACATACCCAAATCATTATCTTCATATTTATCTTAAGAAAAGCTTGAAGTGAAAGAAAAGGTGTTTCAATCTGCTTTTGTAAGATGCCACCGAAATATGAAAATGGACAATTTTTGGTGTGTGTGTGTGTTTGAATGCTGCTGCTATTTTTTTTTCATAACTTGAGTTCTCAACTTTGACAGCCTGCTGTCTTGCACACTTGCAATGGATTTAGATACTCACTATTTTCCTTAGTTATCTCCAGTGAATTTCAGCAAAGGTATTTTGATGAAAGACTAGAATTCTTTAATCTGATGGTTGGCCCCATGACTGCAAAATTTTTGTCATTTTTTAAATGAAATATTGGAGTCTGAACTTTTGATTTTTTTTTTTAAAAAAAAGACAGGATCAAAGAGGTTGCCCAAAAACAGGATTTCAGTTGTGATTAACAGATTAACAGAGTTGGAAGGGACCTTGTAGGTCATCTTGTCCAACCCCCCATCCAAGCGGGAGACCCTACACCATTTCTGACTGATGGCAGTCCAATCTCTTCTTGAAAGTTTCAAGTGATGAAGCTCCCACAACTTCCGAGAGCAACTTCTGTTCCATTGGTTGATTGTTGTCACTGTCTGAAAATTCCTCCTTATTTCCAGGTTGAATCTCTCCTTGATAGGGAGGTGATACAGGCTACTCCATAAAACCCTACCAGATTGCTGAGCATTTCATCATTCAGAACACTGAACACTGATAATAGTGTCAGAAGGGACCTTGGAGGAACAGATACAGATTAACAGGGACCTTGGAGGTCCTGTAGTCCAACTCCCTACCCAAGTGGGAGACCCTACACCATTTCTGACACATGGCAGTCCAGTCTCTTCTTGAAAGTTTTAAGTGTAATGATTGAACAGTTTTGCTTCTTGAAAGCTTCCAGTGATTGTGCACCCGTAAGTTTTCTAATAATACCATTGTGATGAAATTCAGACTTCTTCTTTTTTTATCCTGTTAGATGGCATGCTGTCCCTCACAATGATACCCAAATCTTCCTGAGATCTACAAGAAGTAATTGGTGATATGGAATGATATTATCATCATTATTTTTATTGCTGTCACTATCACCATGATCAACCTTATATTACACAATAAGTTTTTGTCCACATTAACAGGAACGGAGGTGATCCATTGATCTATCTTTGAACTGAGAATGTTATCTTCAGGATGAATTCCCAACACTGCATGAGACCAAGAGAATGAATGAGTACCAATAAAGAAGAATATTTGTAGCTCAGGGTTGAAAGGAGGGGCTCTTGGTGCTCTCTGAGTTTGTTATTCTGTAAATCAGCTCTGATTTGACATCGATATACTCACTCATCCAAGCTGAGTTGTTTTCTTGCAGATGTTTCATTACCCAAACTAGGTAACACCATTAGTGCAAAGAACCAAAGATGGAAGGGACCTTGGAGGCAGGGGTGGTTTGGGATTTACAAGCTTCCCTGCAGGCTGCGAGCCGTGCGCCTGTAAATCATCTATCAGCAGTTGCCTGCAGAGAAGCAGCCTTTGAAACAGCCCTCTTTTCTTGCTTTTCCAACTGCAGCTGTGCCTCATTCAGCACCTGAAACTGAAAACTCAGGAAATAAAGAGCCCGGGTAGGCAAAAACATCATCAGACATAGAACCGTTTCTATATCTGCTGTTCTTCAGAGCTACCGGTTCTACAGAGGTGGACAGAACCGGGAGAAACCCACCCCTGCTTGGAGATCTTCTAGTCCACTCCCTGCCCAAGCAAGAGTCCTGACACCATTTCTGACAGATGGCACTCCAGTCTCTTCTTGAAAGCTTCGAGTGATGAAGCTCCCACAACTTTCAAAGGCAACTTCTGTTCCATGGGTTGGTTGTTCTCACAATCAGAAAATTTCTTCTTATTTCCAGGTTGAATCTCTCCTTGTTCAGTTTCCATCCATTGTTCCTTGACTGGCCTTGGAGAATAGCTTGACCCCCTCCTCTCTGTGGCAGCCCCTCAAATATTGGAAGATGGTTATCATGTCTCCCCTGGTCCTTCCTTTCACTAGACTAGCCATGCCCAGTTCCTGCAACCATTCATTGTATGCTTGAGTCTCCAGTCCCTTGATCATCTTGGGTTTTTTATTAGATTAACAGTGTTGGAAAGGACCTTTAGTTCATCTAGCCAAACCCCCTACCCAAGCAGGAGACCCTACACCATTTCTGACAGATGGCAGTCCAGTCTCTTCTTGAAAGCTTCTAGTGATGAAGCTCCTGCAACTTTCAAAGGTAACTTCTGTTCCATAGGTTGACTGTTCTCACTGTCAGAAAGTTTCTCCTTATTTCCAGCTTGAATCTCTCCTTGATCAGCTTCCATCCATTATTCCTTGTCTGACCTTCGGGTGCTTTGGAAAATAGTTTGAGCCCCTCCTCTTTGTGGCAGCCCCTCAAGTATTGCAATACTACTATCCTCTCTCCCCTGGTCCTTTTCTTCACTAAACTAGCCATGTCCAGTTCCTGCAACTGTTCATTGTTGATTGTATGTTTTAGCCTCCAGTCCCCTAATAATCCTGGTTGCTCTTCTCTGCACTCTATCTAGAGTCTCCACATCTTTTTTACAGTGTGGTGATCAAAACTGGATGCAGTATTCTTGGTCTGGCCTTATTTTCTTCTAGCCCCTTGCCGGGCTGGGAGACCTATTCTTCATGTAGAGATATTCCTTGAGTTTCAAAGGTTCATTTAGTGACTGTTCAAAACTACAACGGCACTTGAAAAAAAAGTAACTTAGGACCATTGTTCCAATTTACAACCCGTTGCAGCCTCCCCATGGTCATGTGATGAAAATCCCCACACTTGGCAACCGACTCATATTTATGATGGTTGCAGTGTCGTGCGATTCCCCTCCTGTGGCCTTTGGGCAAGCCAAGCCAGTGGGGAGGCATTCCCCAACAGCATCGCTAACATAACAACTCCACTATGGAAAGTCCTAAAATGGGGCAAAGTTTCATTTCCTGGAGGTCTTGCTTAGCAACAAAAGGATTAGGGCTGTTTTGTGGTTGTAAGATGAGGATTCCCTGTACCCAGGGCTGGGCTGCTGGGGGTTTGCAGAGGTCCGGGAGAGCCCCTCGCTAAGATTCTGTGCAGTTCGAAGAACCCCCAAATCCCACTCCTGGCTGGCTCCTCCCCTCCCAGGAGTCCCCACGTTGCCTGTTTTGGATGCAGGTAAGTGCAGGGCATGCACGAAGGATCGGGGAGGGTGAAAAATGGGCCTCCAGGAATTTCAGGAAAGCCAGAAATGGGCCCATTTCCAACTTCCAGAGAGCCTCCGGAGTCTGGGGAGGGCGAAAATGACACACAAACACCCCGCTGTGCAGCAGGAGGCTGACATAGCCACGCCCAACATGGCCACACCCACCCAGCAATTGGTTAGAGAACCTATTGCTAAAATTTTTGCAGCCAACCCCTGCCTGTACCATGTTCTTTCTCCTCAGGTGGGGGTGGGGTGGGGTGGGGGTTCAACAAGCTGCGTGGCTGATCTCTGGCTATTTATTCTCTTGACTTGTGTGTCAGGGGGCGGAGTGGTGGCGGAGGTGTCTCTCCCAAGCTGCCCTTCTACAAATAAACCTTTTATACCCAACTCTAACAGGGGAGGGGGAGACTTAATGCTTTCAGATTTATTCTCTGGTGCTCTCTGCTGACCCTGCATGACCCCATTACTCAGAAACTCTCTAGAGAAATCCTTAAAAGGCAGCCTTGTAATTATGAACCATTTATGGACCAGCTCATTTATTTGCACAGGGCAGGGTGGTCTGAAACATCCGGACCCCCACCCACCCCCCAAAGCAGCTCATTTGGGAGGAAAAGGGCCCTTTCCCCCCCACCCCACCCCCTTTCCTCATTCCTAAAATTAGTGATCTCGTCTTGAGCCTTTCCTGGTTTAAAATTGCAAATCCCCCTCTTGTCCAAAAAAGCTCTCCAAAGCTTTGTGAATCTGCTGCTTTCCTTTTCCCAGCCTTGGATTTTAAAGGGGGGGTGGGGAGAGGAATTGAGGCTCATCTACATTATAAAACTGAAAGAGTCCTCCTCTTCAGCAGGTTTCCAGGGGTACCGGTTTTTGGGGGGAGGAGAAGGGGATTTGTGGGGGTGGAAGGAGGGGGGGAAAGGAGATGCTCTTTTTAGATGTGGTTGGCTGGGTTTCCATCATGGTTGAGGTGATCCTTGCAAGAGTCAGAGGAGATAACTTTAAAGAACAAAAGGAGATATGTGAAGCCATATGTGAAGGTGGATGAAACGAGGATAATTGGCAAGAAGGGTAGACGGACACACTGCCTAAGTTCACACAACACACTTCTCAGTTGAGTGAATCACCTCCTTTTCCAGGGACACCTCCTATTCACGATCAACCATCAACCCACTCAAGAGCTCTATTTCACACATTAGACACCTAAAAAAGGAAAATAAGTCAAAGCTGGAATACCTTTGAGATTACCATTGTTGGGTTAAATCATGGCAATTAGACCCAAGTTTGTTATTCTGAGGTGTTTTATTGCTCATCTGAGTAGCTTAATCAGTTAATGTTAAAACAAAATAGTTAAGCAGAGAGTCATTGGAATGTACTAAACTCTTGCGCTGAATTTATATTTACCTACAAAGAAATAAAGGGAGACTAGTATAGATCTATTTCAAGTTCTCATCAGCTAGCCATACCCTTCAGGGATTCAAACCCAGGTTGCTTGCATATTAGGTAGATATATTAACCTCTGAGACACAGGCTCTCCTTGCTTTGTTGGTATACCAGGGAGAGATTAGGGTTTTTTTTTTCCTATTAGGGCAACCTGATGGAAAATATGGGATGAAGCATACTGCTTCCATTTTCTAACTCGTGCCACCCCGACTGCATATGGTTCTCCCCAAAATGTATTGCAATATTGTCAATGAAAACTCAATCCTCCAGGCCAAAAGTATCTAAAAAGGTTAAATCATGGCAAGTGGACCCAAGTTTGTTAATCTGAGATCAGAGGTGCTATTCAGCAGGTTTTGACCAGTTGTGGAGAACTGGTAGTGGAAATTTTGAGTAGTTCGGAGAACCGGCCAATGCCGGTCTGACTGGTCCTGCCCCCATCTCTTCTCTGCCTCCCATTGAGTCCCAGCTAATCAGCTGGGTCTTCTTTGGTTGCCCTGCACAGGAGAACAGAGCTGGAAAGCAGGTTAGTGGGGTGGGAAGGGAAGGGAATGGGGATTTTTTAGTAACCTTCCCCTGCCACACCTAACAAGCCATGCCCACAGAACTGGTGGTAAAAAATTTTTTAATCCCACCACTGTCTGAAAAGTTTTGTTACTCAGCTCCTGTAATAAGAACCATCCACAGCAGTGTTCCTCAAACTTTAAGATGAGCAGACTTCATTTTCCAGAATTTGTGGGCTTCAATTCTCAGAACTAAGAGTGATATGATAGCAACCTTTCAATACTTGAGGGGCTGTCACTGAGAAGAAGGGGTGAACTTATTCTCCACAGGGCAGGATAAGAAGTAAGGGGTAGATGGTCATTAAAGAGAGAAGCAACCTAGAACTAAGGAGAACAATTAATTGGTGGAAAAGTTTTCCTCTGAAAGCTGGGTGGGGATGGTGGCAGTCAAAGCTGAAGATGAATGAAGAAGCGAAATGTCTTTAAGAGAAAAAACAAGAAAGTCCAGTTGCCTCCTGGGAAAAAAAACCCCACCTATGACCTGGATGACTGAGAATGTCTACAGACAAGACGATGGATTTTCTGAAGGACTCGAAATACAACTAAGCCAAATTTTGCAAAATGCAAATGATAGCCGTGACCGCAGCCATGATGAGGTACAAACCACGGCTGTATTCTTGCAAAACATTTTATTTCGGAAAGGCAATTTCAGACCCAAATGAAGGAGGATTTTTTTCCCTTTTTCTTTCCTTTTTTTTAAAAAAACAAACTTTGGGGATTAACAAGGAGCTTCGTCAACTGCCTTCTGGACAAGACAGTCAGAAAACTGCAGCTTTTCAATGGAGCGTACAAGGCTCCCAGATGAGAGGGAAGAGTGTCCTGGGAATCTGAGGCTGAGGGAGGGAAGCTGAGAATTAATTCTGTGACCGCCCCTCCCCTGCTCAATAGCTGGGAAGTTGGGGAGGGGGGTAAGTCCTATTTTAAAAGTCAACCTTCTATTCAGGGCCCATTGAAAATGGGATTCAAATGAAGGGTTTTACATTTTCAGAAAAGTACCAGCCATGTCAAAACACCAGCTTGTCAAAACGTCACTCATGTTTTTCTGTAAAGAAACTGCAGGCAACTTATCTGTCCCCCCCACCCCACCCCCATCCCTCACAATTATTATCTTGGGGCGAGGAATGGGGGGAGAGAAAGATTGACTTTGGCAAGTGGGGTGGCATTTTCAAGAGAAAAAGACTGCCCTAAAAAAGCCCCAGGTAATTATGCCAGGGAGCGGTAATTATGCCAGGGAGCCTCGGAAAGTGTGCTTTGTCTGTTATTCCAACACCAAGGGATTTATTGTTGCTGGCAGAAGGCCAGACCTGGTAGAAATTATGTGTTGTTGAAGGTTGACGGTTTCCTCCCTCAAATTTGCTGTGTACCTTTTAGCATCTAAAAGCACGGCGGGAGTAAAATATTCTTCCCTCCCACCCTTCCCAAACATGGTCCAGAAGAACAGATAAAGGAAGATTCCAGTTCGGGTTGCAGGACCATGAAAAGGTTCTCTCGGTGGACTTTGTAGGTTGAGTATCACAAAAATGGGTGCTCTCCAGATGTGCCAAACATTTATAACTGCCCCGAAGAGCCCCGTTACCTATTTTGTCTTGAATACCCTGTAATATTCAGATTGATACACAGGGAAGAGCAGATTTTGGACATGGTATGACTTTTTAAAATAGGAATGGATTCCAATTTGAAGTGAATTCTAGGTCAGATGTACCTTTTCATTGTAGTTATGAAATTATATGCCGTCCATCTCCCCTAGAAAGTGACTCTGGGTGACATAAAAGTAAAAGAAACTAGAACCTCTAAAAACTCCCACCCTCCCTCCCTTCCACATCTTTTTTCTTCCTTCCTTCCTTCCTTCCTTCCTTCCTTCCTTCCTTCCTTCCTTCCTTCCTTCCTTCCTTCCTTCCCACATCTTTCCTTTCTTCTTTCCTTCACTCCCTCTCTTGCTCTTCCCTTCTACACCTCTTCTCTTTCTCCCTCCCTATCACCCAGCTGGCTACCATGCCTAAGAGCACCTATACCATCACTCATCCTGGCTGGCTCTCTGTCAGATACTCATACCCAAATATTCTCATTTATCCACCTATAGATCACCAAAAGCTGAACTCAACTTGAAGGACATTTCACATGAAATGTCTCAATAATTTCACGGACTATATAGGACTATACAGTTCATGCAAAGGATTTTGCCCTGCCTCTACCCATTTTTTTATCCTAATCCCATTCAAACCTTGGGATGCCATCCTAAAGCCAAGTCCATCCCTTAGCCAGAAAAGAAGGTGAGGGACAACTGGCTTGGATAATAGCAAATATATATAGCAAAAAGGTGAGGATAGAAAAATGTTCTGTTTTTAAATGGAGCACGTGCATTGCACAGCAAGGGTTTACCCATTTCCTTGAACCTGCCTTTCAATCCAATGCAGATGCTACCAGCTGTTATCAGGTGGGTACCCAACTACACTTCAACTCACTGTCAGCTACTCCTACCATCATCCTCTGGGAAACCTTACTTGTTGTGCTTCGCCCACAGCCTGTGAAGACGGCAGTGGAATCAGAAACTGGGGAAGAACAGGGGCCAGTCCAGGAGTCTGGAGAGCACTCGGTCCTACATCCGATGCAGAGATGGGGCCAGGACCATCTGGGAGTGGGGTGCTGCCTCTGGAGCCTCTGGAGTCTGGTAACAGTGAGGCCAAGGAACAAGGGGAGCCTGTTCCCAGTGTGTGTGTGTGTGTGTGTGTGTGTGCAGAGCTGCCAGAAGGCAAGAGCAGCTGAGACAAAAGGGGCAACTCAGGAGTAAGGCTTGGAGATGATTTCTCCTCCCCTAAGGTATAAAGGAAGTGCAAACCTTTGCAGGAAGCAAAGTTGTTTACTCTGTTTGCATTAAACCTTGAAGCTCCATGTGGACTTTATACATTGGTTGGTTTTTTACAGTTAATGTGGCACTTTAGTTGTTGGCAGCAATTCAAAGGGGATAAAGGTGGGTGCTTATCTTGAGAGTTTGTTTGGACTTATTATGGGCTGGAAATGAAAATAATTCCCAGCACTGAAATAAAACAAGGGTTGTTTGGACTAAGTGTGTGCTTAATTATGGCCTCAGGAAGCTTTGGTCAGAGCACTACCAGTGACTCAGTTTCCAGGTGGCTACCTGGATCCATAGGATGAAGCCTCAGCCTTTCAAGGAATCTGCACAGATGTTAGAATGTGGCATCCAGGTTGGGAGATTGGGGAAGATATTTGAGCTGTTACTGGTTGGGGGGGGGGAATCTTTTCACAGGGTGGTGTGTGTGTGTGTGTGTGTGTGTGTGTTATTCTTGATCTTCCTTCCTGATGATTGCCTGTACTCGTCCACACATTCTTCTTGATTATTTGGAAATGATTTGCCCACCCCTTCTTCTTCTTAGGACTTAGACAGATGGACTGGTCGAAAGTCACCCAGCTGGCCTTCGGATCTAAGATGCAACTAGAATCATGCTCTCTCAGTTTCTAAACCGGTGCTAAAACCAGTCGAATTAGCTGTCCTTTCCCTTTAACTGCTCTTTTTCTCATCTTGCTTAAGCTCTGAAAAAGTAGCTGGTCTCACCAGAAAACACAAGTTATGGTTAGGATCCTTAACTCTCAAAATGTGGCTGCAAAATGCCATGGTTCACCAGAAACCTCTTCCTGTTGGTAATTTCTGAATATTCAAGGGATTAGGCTCGCATTAATACTCTAGCTGGGATGTCTTTGGAGTATGGGCATTTAAATCAAGAGGGCAATCACAAAAGTCTAATGAAGTTTTTCCTCCTTTATGTGTGCAATCAACATCTTGACTTGGTTGAACATGCCCAGGAGTCTACTGTTTGTAGACTCAGAAAATCCAGGCCTGCTAGAGGTTGGTGCTTTGCTAGGACAGCGCCTTATTTCATTGTTTTAACTTCAGAATACAACACAACAGAATGGAACTGAAAAAAGCAGGGGAGGGACTTTGGACCAGGAAATTGACAGACATATTTCTGCTTTCCAGAAGCACAGAACTCTAACTCTGCTCTGAAGACTCCAGAGAAAACTATTCAAGCAAAACTATTCAAGCACTACACTTAAAACTTTCAAGAAGAGATTGGACTGCCATTTGTCAGAAATGGTGTAGGGTCTCCTGCTTGGGTGGGGGGTTGGACTAGAAGACCTCCAAGGTCACTTCCAACTCTGTTAGTCTAATCTATTACATTCCCTGGAAGAAACTCTTTAAAAGCTCCATGCTATTGTCTGAGGTTGATCCGGAGCCTACAAGAGAACACTTTTTTTTCTGTGTTGCTTCCAAATTATGAAAAGACTCCTGACATTTCTCTTTTTTGTTCCACAAGTCAGGAACTTTTCAGCAAATCTTCTGAACCAAATCTCTATGGAGAGTCTCCATCATCCAGGTCCTGGTTGTCTCAAAGGTGTTTCCCCCCCCCAAAAAAAAAAAAAAAAAAAGGCAACTGGATTTTCTTGAGTTTTTGTTGTGGTTAGCTGGCAGCTGGTGAGGACAGCTGAGGAGAGTGAGGACTCAGATGAGGGGCCAGGACCATGAGGGAGTGGACTGCTGCCTTCAGAGATTGTGGGAGCTGGCAGCAGGGATGAGGAGGTTCCCGAGGAGCCTGTGCCAAGTGCGCATGCACACAGGAAAGAGCACTTACAACAGCAAGGGCGACTTGGGAGTAAGGCTGCAAGGTAATGGCCCCTTCTTCAAGAAGATAAAAGCCAGCTGTGAAACGATTGCACTTTGCAGAAGACAAAGATGTTTTGAAACTCCAGCCTCATGGACATTCCCATATCCTGAGTTTGTATTTGAAGATTCTTATTTTGCAAATTATTTCTTGTCTGTTATCTTTTGGCAAGTTTTACACAGTTTGGCAAGACTTGTGTTTATCACAGCTAATTATTTTGGAAAAGCATTACAAGGTTTCTGTTCCTTTTGGATTGTGTTTGATTTGTTGGAAAAGAGCGTGGGTCAGAACAGTTTTCTTCTTTGAAAACATTTTGCTTCTCATCCAAGAAGCACCTTCAGTCTTGAAGAAGCTTCTTGGGTGAGAAGAGAAATGTTACCAGAGATAAACCCAAAGATAGTCCAGTTGCCTTTTGGGGGGAAAAAAAGCATCTTTGGTTCTGAACTAAATCAACAGCATTCCTAGATGCACCTCATTCCTCCCTCCCTTCCATTTTCTATCCTGATTTTTTACCCTTCGCTCAGGTCCCCATTACTCGCAGCCTGATGGGGGGCATTGGCTGAAATAATAAACAACTAAACCTACAGTTTGCACCTTCCCAGATGGGAAAAGCAGGAGGATGGAAGAGAAAACTACCTACATCTGGTTTACATTGCAACCTTCCTGTGTGCCCCCTCATCCCCTCCTCAGAGTGACCGAAGCAACCAATGCCATGGGAAAGAGCAAGCCAAGAGAGACCATCCCCTCCCTGTACACCTTTTCTATGCAGGAAAAATGAAAAGGAAGGGCAGAGAGGTGGGGATGAGGGTACAATTGAATGAAAGGACATGTCAGTGTGTGTGTGTGTGTGTGTGTGTTCTGGGGAATTTTCCCTCTCCTCTTAAGGATGGAGGTCCTGGGGAGCAATGAGGCCTCTTTCTCAGTCCTCTTAAGAGCCTCCCATCCTTTGGTGCATCGTCCATAGTCTCCCAGGCTGGGCTCAGCGAGCAGAATCTGCCTTTCCCCTGGCAGGGCTCTATTCAGCCCCGAAGAATGGGGGGAACAAAGGAACAGGGGAAACTGTGCCGTCTACGAGCTGCATTCAAGAGGCCATCTGCTCCTGCCAAGACAGGGGAGGGGGGGGGAGGAAGAACCGAAGGGAAGATCCCAGGTTTCAGGCTTAATCGGGGCTATTTAGCAAGGGACGCTGACCCCTCCCCCCACGCCCCCATCTCTTCCTCCTCCCCAGGCAACAGCAACCCAACTGTTAAAAAAAAATTAAGTTTCAGGCACTTGCCTCTCTTTGACAAACAGGCCACGGAGAGGAAGAGAATCTGTCCCCAGCCTGCTAACGAGCATCCAAGTACCCTGCGAACACTGCCGCCCCCCCCCAATCTGTTTTCATTCAGATGGGTGAAAGAGAACTTGCCTTGGAAACTGATTTCCAAAAAGAAGTGATTTTGATCAAGTTCTCCAGAGAGAGAAGTGTAGGGATGATGAGGTTACTCACCTCATGCTTGTAGTAGGACAAGAGCAAGCAGAGCTGGAAAGGTAGAGTCAAGTGAGCCATCAGCCTAGAAGCCTTACATTCCCACAAGTGTCTTATATCTAATCCCTCATTAATTGTATTGACTCTTATCTGGTGTCAATTTAGTATTGAACCTTAGTTGTCTAGATTCTTGTGTATGTAGGCTTGAGGAATAATCTTAACTGCAACTTAACCTATGATCCTGATTCTTTGGGCCTGACACTGGGGATGTTCACAGGTTAGGTTAGGTTGGGTTGGGTTGGGTTGGGTTGGGT
>BLBF01000077.1:6491579-6570399 GCA_015471245.1 Laticauda colubrina | reverse complement strand
ACAAGCTTCTCTTGAGAAAAGTCACCAGCTTGGCAGCTGTAGAATGAAGAGGGAGATCCAGATGGGTAGATATGGGCCTGAGTACTGCCTGAGGCAGGTCAGAAAGATCAACTTCATAGCAGATTCCACAAAGGCTGCATACAGATTATGCAGATATCAGAATTTTTACATTGACCTGAGATTTATGTACCATCTTAAGAGACATCAAACCAGGCACACACACAAAAAACATAATCGTGGCTGGGATGTCCTGTAAAAAGTCTGAGCTATCTTGGCAATTTATCCTTCATTGGTCAGAGCTTGCTTCAAAGCTGGTTCTTCTGGACTGATGGTAAGTAGAGGCTGGTCGTGGGGGCCAGAAGGTACATTTGGAAACAAGGTGTTGTTCTCTTCCTCAAGGATACTAAATTCCTCTGAGGGAAGAGTAGATATCTGGATTTCAATAGGTGAAGGAGTTGGAATGTGATCCAGCTGAGAAAGCAAGGGAAAAAATTGCTATTGGAAATCTCAAAGCATGCTCAATGATATTTGTTACAAAATACAAGGAGAATATGAAGACGAATGAAGGCAAATCCATGTATCCCAGGAAAATCTTTTAGGATCCGATCTGGGTTGGTCACTGGGATCAGAGTTTTTGGTTTTCTGAGCTTTCAAAGTCGTGCTGGAGCCCATCTTCAGGGAACTTCTCTCTAGCAGAGTGTGTGGTGTTGTTCTGTGTGTGGCTGAACAGACCATCCACAGAACAGTACACACACTGTTAGAGAGAAGTTTCCTAAAGATGGGCTCCAGTACGAGTCCAAAAGCTCAGAAGACAGTAACTTTGGTCCCGGTGACCGACCGGATCAAATCCTAGAACAGGAAGAATTCGTTCAAATGACAGAAATTACTTCCTGGTGTTATTTTTCACTGATTGCACCATAGCTCTCACCTTGCTACTTTCCACCCAAGTGGGGCACCTTTGGGATTTGCCATCTTATCAAATTAAAGGCTATCTATCCTTAAGGGATTAAGTGACCCTTAATCCCAGCCCCAACTTCGGTGGCAGCTGTGGGCCAGGAAAGCCTTCACCTGGCTTCATCATTCCTATATTTGGGAGCGGGACTTCAGTCATTCATGCCCTGATCATGTAATGGTTTGACTACTGCAATGCATTCTATATGGGACCACCTACATAGAAGCTTTAATTGGTCTAGAAAGCAGTGATGTGGACAATGATGGCCTTGCCTTCGTTTGCCCAAGTTGGGCAACCTAGACATTTGATAGATAAATAAACAAACCCTTCACCCAGGGGTGGGATTCAACCGGTGTTACTACTGGTTCGTTGACTATGTTTTACTGTGCAAAGCAGCTGAGGTTGAAAAAGCAGGAAATAAAGGACAGGTAAGAGCCCGGGTAGGCATATGGACCAAACAGCAGCAAACACAAAACTGGTTTAATGTCTGCTGCTCTTCAGAACTACCGGTTCTATAGAGCCAGGCAGAACTGGTAGCATCCCACTCCTGCCCTCACCCTGATTTAAGTCCCATCATTCTATTTCCTTCTCTCCCATGAAGACTTAGATTCAAGTCAAATCTTCAAAATGATCAAATATGTCTGCACATTTCCTCTGCCTGTTTTCCACCCCAATCTCTTTTGTGCTTAGTTCTGCCCTTCCACTTAGACCAATGGTTCTAAGTTTTTCTTTACCACAGACCCCTCCCTTTAAATACCTTTTGTGGCCATGGATCACCAAGACTTAAGATTTGAAGCACTAGACTGCATCAAGCCTTCATGAACCCCACCATAGGTTGAGAACCACTGACTTAGATCATCCATTGTTTGGCCTTCTGAAGGATTTCTCCCTTTGGCTTTATTTGCGCTGAAAAGGTGTTGCTATCACCTGGTTCTTATGTCCTCATAGCCCATATTTGACCCATACAGAGATCAGGGAATAGAGGAGACCAGGACCAAACAAAAGACGCTTTAGACTCTGCAAATGAAATAGCTGAAGATCGATGATCATAGACAATGATGGCAACATGAAATTGTTACAGCTTCTCACAGTAGCCTTACTGGTGCTTTGGGACAGGGATTTCAAACTTTTCAGATTATTAGATAAAAAATAAGAATTTGGATAGCCTTGATCAAAAGGCAAAGCAAAAGTGATTTTTTAAAACTGGCTATGTTTCAAGTGTGCATTCAGCAAGGAGGAGAAAGAGACTTAAGGTATCCAGAAAAGAACCTCCCCTCTCTATTTGCTATGTACAATACCACTGTTTACAGTGCACAACAAAAAGGAGGCTGAGCAATATTCCACTTCCACAATGCTTTTTCTTACCGCAATTCCCTTCATGTGTGGACTGGGTTGGGAATGCAAAGCTGGGAACAACCTCTCCAGTTCATTCATATCCAGTTGTTTCCCACTGACATCTGGATCTTCCCTTTTAGTGGACCCATTTAGAGCCTGGCCAGGGATGTTTCTCGGTCCTCTTGAGATCTGTGGGGTTGACAGTTGCTCTTGCACATTTTTGCACATCAACAGTCTGCTAAAAACAAGAGGGAGAAAAACATGGTGGATCCCTTTCACAAACTTGAAAGAAGACTCCACTGTTGGAAGGTCTGTGGGGATTAGGTGAGGCTTTACTTGCAAGGGGTCCTGGATTCATTGAGATAGGAAGCTCAACTAAGACCATGGGAAGCCATCACTGGACAGTATAAATCAGGGGAAGAGATCATCTCTTGATGGCTCTTAACTTTTCTGTAGGAGAGCAATGAGTGCCAAAAAGGCACTTTCATGAGCAAAGTTAGGATTTACTTATTTTTCCTCAAATTCTTGGAGGAAATGGATTAAAGTTCATTAAAGGCTTGTTCCCCAGACAAGAAATTTCCATCACAGAAACACAGGGTATTGTAAAGGTTAATATTTAGAGTGTAGGGTATGTCAAATTTTTCAACTTTCAATTTTCCAAACATTAAATGCCAAGGTCAAGGCTCCTCTAGCACATACGTGCTAGTTGTTCCCAGCTCTAGAGGGCGGCGCTCATCTCTGTTACAAAGCCAAAGAGCCAGCTCTGTTTCCGTGGTCATGTGGCCGGCATGACTAAATGCCGAAGGCGCATGGAACACTGTTACCTTCCCAACAAAGGGGTCCCTATTTTTTTACTTGCATTTTTACATGCTTTTGAACTGCTAGGATGGCAGAAGCTGGGACAAGTGACAGGAGCTCACTCCGTTATGTGGTGCTGGGGATTTGAACCACTGAACTGCTGACCTTTCTGATTGACAAGCTCATCGTGTTAGCCACTAAGCCACTGCATCCCTTAATGTTCCAAACATTAGGGGTGCTCAGAAAGTTGTGACATGCCTTGGGGATTGCAAATATATTTTGGTTTCTTTAATATAATTTAGATGTGCTTGGTAGGTAACTATACAAATATCATAACTTTTAAACATTTTGTTTGTTTCCTTTCAGGGCTAAGTTCAGGGAGATCCTATTTCATGTCTGTCTTCTCCTTACTCAATGGGCTTCTCAGTGTTTAGTTCTAAGGACAAATTGGAGAACAGAGTTCTCTATGTGCCATCTTAGTTTGGATATACAGTAGATCTAACCAATTACAGACATGTATTTCTTATATAAGATGGAGATCTTAATGTTCATTTTCAACTCTTGCAGAAATTTAGCATGGAAGAATCTCAGGCACAGCCAGATAAATACATCAAGACTGCATTGGGATCTCTTGAAGCTCTCTTCCCAGACACTGGATACCTCAACGCAGACAATGTTGAGCTAGCTTTGTGTTTTTCAAACTTGGCTGTTTTAAGATGTGTGGACTTCAACTCCCAGAATTCCCCAGTCGGCATGGAGAGCTAAAGTCTTCTTTAAGTGGTCAAGTTTGAAAAACACCAAGGTAGCTAAATTAAGAATCCGGTTTGGAAAAAAAAAAAGGCTTTATTTGGGTAACCATGGCTCCATGATATAGTACCCAGAGCATGGAAGAGACTCCTGATTCCTGGTTCAGTCTTGGACAGAGTGAACTTGATTTAAATCAAGTTGACTGAAATCCTAATTGAAATCACTAGTAAAAAGGCTTGATTTAAATCAATTCAATTTAAATCATAATTTTTAAAGAGCAACTGTCATATCTATCCCACAGGGGCTTTTCCTCTGACCTACTGTTGACTCACTGACAGCTCCAACATTGTAGAATATAAAGCCTCAGCTACATAACTAAGCTCCATTTCATGCTGAATAAATTAAATTATTAATGCATCTTAAATAGAAAACTTCCTTTAGATAAAATTTTATTGCAAAAGCATTTTATTAATAAAACAAATTTAATAAATATAAAAAATCCAATTTAAATAAATGAAAAGGCCAGGCTGAAAAGGAAGCTCTGCAGAAGTACTATTGGCTAATGACTTGTGGACTTCAACTCCCAGAATTCCTCCTCCAGCCATGTTAGCTCAGGAATTCTGGGAGTTGAAGTCCACAAATCTTAAACATGCCAAGTTTGAAGACCCTTGCCTTAAAGACTAACTCCATGCACATGGTTGATGGGACTCTTGTGTCTGCCTAAACTGTGCAGTTGATGTAACCTGAGAAGAAAATGTTGGGCAGAAGGAGAACCCTACCGTCCTCTGTAGCCAAACATGAGGAAAAGGACACAGAAGATGATGCAGGTGACCCCAATGTGGATTCCAATGATGATCCCAGTAGCTGAGGTCTTGTTGGCTGACTCATCCTTCATGCAGTTGCATGGTGGGTTGAGGTCTAAGGTGGGCGAGAAAGATGACAGGAAAACCCCTTGAACACTTCTGAGAACCTCTGACACAAATTGTAGGGCAGGAAAAACAAACACCCTCTTGCACCACTCGTATAGGTAAGAGGAATACAGGTAGCCCTTGACTTATGGCAGTTCATTCTGTGACCATTCAAGCTTACAACACCACTGAAAAAAGGGACTTCACAGCCATGACCTTTGCAGCATCTCCACGATCATGTGGTCAAAATTCAGATGCTTGGCAACTGATTCGTATCTATGACCGTTGCTATGTTCCAAGGTCATGTCACTGTCAGGATTCTGGCAGTTACTCCTATTTAAATCATGAGTCTTGAGCCAAACTTCCAAAACTTCAAAATGATTTATTGGGAGTTAACATGTCTGGCACTGCCTGCATGTAGCCGACTCTGAGACACATCATTCATTGTCACCCTTGACCCTGGTTTTCCCCTCCCCCCCGGGTGTATCATAATTCATATTGTCCAATGGGACACATCCATAGCCAAAAGTCATCAATCATGTTCTCCAGTTAGAATTTGTGTGGCAGAAACTTTGGTCACCTAGAAACTATCTTTGAAAACATTTATGGAATGTAGTTTTGGTTTGCAAGCGGCTGCACTGCTCCCCCCTCTTTTTCTGTTGGCAACTCTAAAAAGAACCATAGAAATATTTTGAGTTGACAGTCATCACCTTTTGTGACCTTCTGACAAGTCCATGGGGAAGCCAGATTCACTTAACAACATGGTTACTAACTTATCCCAAAGGTGCTTTTATTTTAATCAAGAGGCAACTGGACTTTCTGGTTTTTCTCTGAAGACGATTCGCTGCTCATCTAAGAAGTTTCTTCAGCTCTGACTGGATGGTGGGATAGATATCTATCTTCACTCTGAGCTGAAGAAGCTTGTTAGATGAGCAGCAAAAAGTCTTCAAAAGAAAAACCAGAAAGTCCAGTTGCCTTTTGATTAAAATAAAAGCACCGTTGCGACAACTGTGACCTAGATGACTGAGTATCTCCATGTTACTAATTTATGGAAGGCAATGATTCATTTTACAACTGTGGCGAGAAAAATCATGCAAAACTCCCTTAACAAATGTCTCACTTAACAACAGAAATCTGAAGCTCAATTGTGGTCATATGCTGAGGACTATCTAGAATATGAATAACGGTATTCATGTCAGACATGTGATGCCATCCCTGGCATATAATCTCTCTTGCCCACACCTTGCCATTCCTACAGATGCTCATGGCCATGCATTTTTTGGGGGTGAGGGAAATGAACATCTAAGTCTTTTGAGTACAAGATGGTACCCCTACAACTGAAAGCAATTAAGGGAAGCTTAACATCAGAAAAGAAGCCAGGTTTTTATTTTACGAGGTGCTTTGAATTGTGCAGTCCCTGGTACTTCTGAGCTTGATTGGTTGCATGTTTACCCAACTAGGTAATGTCATCAGTATAAGTATGGGGCTTCCTGCCTATTTATAAACCCCCAAATCATCAGCTCTCAACCTTTTGGGCACGAGGAATTGGTTCGGTAGAGAGAAGATTTTCCGTGGACCAGAGGAGGTGTGGTTTTATGTGCTGCCTGCATCCCACAGATGGGGTTTCACTTGTTTGCCTGGCCTGGTTTCTGGCATGTAGTGGACCAGTGCTAGTCCATGGACCATGGGGTTAGGGGGCCCTGCCCTAAATCACTCAAACTGATGATGGTTGGGCTTCATGAGTTGGGTGATGCAACTTCTTCAAACAACCAAATTCAGCACCAAGGACTCCACAATTCAACCCTGAGCTACAGACATTCTCTTCTATTGGATATAAAAGATACACACGGGAGCAACATTTTCTGGATTTTTTTTCCCTTTGTGTTGAAAATGGACAAATATGAATGAATTAATGAACTTAGCATTTGTTGATTAAACAGGCTTGCTTATGAGCAGAAGGAAATAATGATATTATATTTGGAAAGTAGAAATGCCTGTGGCTGCTACAAAGAAGAGCATGTCAATTTTAAAGATCCTTTTTTCCTCCTTTTCTTTTTCTTTTAACTTTTAGTATTTCTTTTTCTTTTCCATACTTTTAAGTGCCTGTAGATTTTTAAAATTCTGTATAATTTTTTTTTCAATAAAATTATATATCAAGATATAAATAATCTTTTCAATTGTGTTTGGGTCCTTTCTCCCTTTTCCACTCAGCTCTTCCCACCTTTCATTCATCAACCCAAACAATCTCAAGGCTCCTCAGGCTGAGTCAAGCCTCTCACCTGTTTTTTCAACAGTTTCTCGAAGGGACACAAAACGGACGGTGGAGTTCCCATCACCATGTTGGTTGTAAGCAAGTAGTTTGACTTCATACACTACAGATGGATCTGAAAAAACAGAGTGGGGGGAGATATATTAGTTCAATCAACGACAAGGATGTGTTCACTGAGTAAGGCAAACCCACTGCTGCTTTCTCGCCATAACTCTGGCATCTATGTCAGAAGTGAGAACCTTTCAGTCTTGAATATCCCCTTTTGGAGATAACAGATTATCAGAGTTGGAAGGGGCATTGTA
Organism: Laticauda colubrina; assembly: GCA_015471245.1. Lineage (NCBI taxonomy): Eukaryota > Metazoa > Chordata > Lepidosauria > Squamata > Elapidae > Laticauda > Laticauda colubrina. Next base: position 6,563,088 of record BLBF01000077.1, on the reverse strand, counting down.
GGTCATCTAGTCCAACCCCCCACATAAGCAGGAGACTCTACATCATTTCTGACAGATGGCAGTCCAGTCTCTTCTTGAAAGCCTCCAGTGATGAAGCTCCTACAACTTCCAAAGGCAACTTCTGTTCCATTGGTTGACTGCTCTCACTGTCAGAAAATTTCTATTTATTTCCAGGTTGAATGTTTCCTTGTTCAGTTTCCACCCATTGTTCCTTGTCTGGCCTTCAGGTGCCTTGGAAAATAGCTTGATAGCCCTCCTCTCTGTGGCAGTTCCTCAAAAATTGGAAGACTGCTATCCTGTCTCACCTGGACCTTCTCTCCACTAAACTAGCCATGCCCAGGTCCTGCAATTATTCATCGTATGTTTTAGCCACAGGATCTCAGGGATTCCCCTTCCCAACTTCCAAAAGTGCTTTTTCAAAAGGCAACTGGAATTCCTTGTTTTTCCTTGAAGACGTTTCTGCCTCATCCAAGAAGCTTCTTCAGTTCTGACTGAATGGTGGAGAACAGAAGGATTTACATTCCTTGCAGTCATCTGGTCATTGGCGCACTCTCTCTGAGAGTCGTTGAGGCCACTTGGAGGTTTATCTGTGTCCTCAGGGTCACCTGAATTGTGCAAGTGGGTGTGGAACCTTTTGGAAATGCTGAAAGAACTGTGTTGCACACAGGAGATACATGGTGTCGTATTCCCTCCCCCTCCTCATTGAGAGAGAATAGTTCAATCTTAATATAGATGGACTTTTTGACCCCTCCTTCAAGCCTGTGGTCCTTTCTGTCCACAGTGTGGACTTTGATGTCTTCAGGGAAAAACAGTAAAGTTTTGAAAAAGCACCTTTGGCACAACCATGACCTGAATGACTGAGAATCTCCATAGACCATTCCCCTCCCCAAGATTATGCTGTCCAAATTTGAGCACAAAATTCAAATCCCACAAAATAGGAAACAGCCCAGTCTACAACACAGTCCTCTTTCACTCTGTGTGACTTGTGGATGACTTCTAGGGATTCTCCAAGTCTGGATTGTCATTTGCAGATGTCTGACTACCCACTTGTAGCTCTGCAGATGTCAGCCCCAAAGGAAACCTCTGTCAATAGAAAGCCAGGGATTCCTCCAACCCAAAATTTCAACCCCGAATAGATACAGTCATACATTCTTCTCCTTTGTAAAAGGATTATATTTGGCTTGAGGCATCTGAACAAATCAACTAGTGGTGGGTTTCAAAGAGGTTTACCACTAGTTTGATGGGTGTGCTTTGTGCACATGCACACATTTTGAACACATGAGTGCCAAATGCACACTTTGCGCACGCACAGAGGCTTTCTGACTCACCTCCTGCAATCCTCGTAGCTTCAACAGCTGCTGTGTGCCAATTAGCTGAGCTGTGCAAAGCAGCTGCACTTCCAAAGCAGGGAATTAAGGTCAGTATGGGACCCCAGGCGGGCCCAACAGCAGCTCATCAGAGAGAACCGGTTCGGTCTCGGCTGAGCTTCAGTGCTACAGGTACACCAAAACCGGGCCAAACCAGTAGAATAGCACCACTGAAATCAACCCATAGTTGAGGCACAAATGACCATGATTGAATTATCCTACTTCAGACCCATAATGCAAAAACCCAGCTCTCTGGAGAATATAATGCTGGGAAAAATGGAAGGAAAAAGAAGAGAAGAACCAACCACAAGGTTGATGGGCTCAGTTACAAATGTCATGAAGGCAATAATGGAAGACTTGATGGACCAGCTTGGAGTCCCAAAGGTAATAAAGTCCAGTTGCCTCCTGAAAAAACATCTTTGGGACAGCCATGATCTGGATGTCTCCATAGACAATCAGCTTGGAGACAGATCTCCATGGAGAAAATCTATCTACAAGGTCCCTAAGAAATGACAATGCCTTGAGCCTTGGTGGCCCAGTGGTTAGAGTGCAGTACTGCAGACTACTTCTGTTGACTGCCGGCTGCCTGCAATTTGGCAGTTCAAATCTCAGCAGGCTCAAGGTTGACTCAGCCTCCCATCCTTCCAAGATTGGTAAGATAAGGACCCAGATTGTTGGGGGCAAGAGGCTGACTTTGTAAACCACTTAGAGAAGGCTGTAAAGCAGTGTGAAGCAGTATATAAGTCTATTGCTAGTGCTATTGATGGTAAATAATCAATCATCAACCAATCTACCCAAGAGCATGATGCTTGGGGATAGCCTCTAGTCATCCCTCTTTGTCTACCACATTCTTCTTCTCTACTCACCAAGATGAGTAAGGTTGCAAGAGGTGACGTTGCTGGGCAGAAGCATGGGTCCTGTGAAGTGTGGAAGATGGACTTTGCGGTAGAAGAGTTTGAACCCTTCATGTTGGCCCAGTTTGATGGAAGGTTCCCATGTGACTTGAATGGTGGTGCTGTTGAGGACTTTAATGAAGAGGGAAGGCACTGCTGGTACTGAAAGGAAGCAGAAAGCAGAGAAGGGTTGGTTGAGTTGGTTTTCACCAGACATGTGCCAATATAATATCTATATCTTCTATATATATAAAAGTGAAATATCACTCATGCATCATCAAAAAATCTTCAGAACCGTAAAGCCTACAAACTTGATATTTGGCATGTATGTTTGTCATGGCTTCTAGTGGCTCACTAAGAAAGGATTTTTTAAATGACCATCAGAGCATTAGTATTTTGTTTATTATTATTAACATGCTCTGATGCTAAGGAGTTCTTCTCTCCCTCCCGACCTGAAAAGAAATCTGTTCCCAGTGCAAAATACAAGCACAGGAGAGGAGTCTCAGTTTCAATTTTAGAGCAGCAACCAGCTTTAGTCCAGAACAGTTGAGCTAAGCCACACCCAGGCTCCTTGCTGTCTCCTTGCTCACACAACAAATACTGTTTCAGTTTCCATATTTCAGTTTCCAAACAGCCTTCAACTCTCTCACATGCTGACAGGACGCCAGCCAGATGAATACTGATGGATGCTGGTAGGCAGAGGCAGAATTTTTTTTCTTTATTTTCCTCCCCCAAAACTAAGCCCGATCACATAGTTTGGTAGCGAAGCACAGGTATCAAGCTAGTTTCCTATAAAGCTATTCTTTGAGGAATTCACCTGCCTCGGAGTTTTGCTTGCAAATGGATTTATTACTTGGATCCCTGATGCCTCAAACATCAGCAACAGCCTCCAGATGCTACTTTGGATACACCCTTGATTGAAGGAAGCCCAGAGGTGGAACCACAAATCACAAATCAAGCTAGGATGGGTGCTGAGCTAATGATTAACTGGGTTTGCTCATCCATTACAGAAACTAAGGCCAAACTCTATTTCACCAGTGGAAAGATGACTTAAAGAAAGAAAAAAAGGCCAGAGCTTGTGGCAGGGAGGAAAGGAAAGGTTGGCTTGGAGCATCAGAGCCCTCTGTAATTTATGAACCTGTTACCAGATCCCTAACGGTAGCATTTAAGGAGTTGGGGGAAAAAAGGTCTTTAAAAAACAACAACTGACAAAAGGAGAAACTTTATGGGGCTGTAAGCTACTGTCCTGAACTCCCAAGGTTTTGGGTCAATGGTTTGAAGGATTTTAAAAGTCTTGTCAAATCCTGCTGCGTTCTGTCCAAGGAACCAGAAACTTTGCCCAAAGGACGGAATTTGGTCATCTCAAATGCAGGTAGCCCTCGACTAACAACTGCTTGCTTAGTGGCCGTTCAAAGTTACAACAGCACTGAAAAAAAGTGATTTATGACCATTTTCCACACACAAATGACGCTACAGAGCACTGCACACCAGAACAACTAGACACAAGAACAGTTTTTTTCCCTGAATGCCATCACTCTGCTAAACAAATAATTCCCACAACACTGTCCAACTATTTACAAAGTGTGAATTAAAGGCGAGAGGTAAAGGTTCCCCTCGCACACACGTGCTAGTTGTTTCCAGCTCTAGGGGGCAGTGCTCATCTCCATACAAAGCCGAAGAGCCAGCGCTGTCCGAAGACGCCTCCGTGGTCATGTGGCCGGCATGACTAAATGCCAAGGGCGCACGGAAGGCTGTTCCCTTCCCACCAAAGTGGTCCCTATTTTTCTACTTGCATTTTTTTACATGCTTTCGAACTCCGTTGCCAGAAGCTGGGACAAGGAACGGGAGCTCACTCCATTACGCAGCACCAGAGATTCGAATCGCCAAACTGCTGATCTTTCTGATTGACAAGCTCAGTGTCTTAGCCACTGAGCCACCGTGTCCCATCAGTCTGCATTACTATCACTATTAATGTTCTCATTGTTCCTATCACCCATCCCTTCCCACTTGTGACTGTATATGACTGTAACTTGTTGCTTGTATCCTTATGATTTATACTGACTGTTTCCTAGGATAATTTGATTTGATTGCCTATTTGTACCTAATGACTATCATTAAGTGTTGTACTTTATGATTCTTGATGAATGTATCTTTTCTTTTTATGTACACTGAGAGCATTTGCACCAAGACAAATTCCTTGTGTGTCCAATCACACTTGGCCAATAAAGAATTAATTAATTAATTAAATATGTCAATGATGGTTGCAGTATCCCTAGATAATGGGATTGTTGTTGCAACCTTTTGACAAGCAAAGCCAAAGCCAGCTTCACTTAACAACCATGTCACCGATTCAACAACTGCAGTGATTCACTTAATGAAGGTTGCAAGAAAGATTGTAAATGGGATCACAGTCACGTAACAATGGAAATCATGGGTTCAGCTGTGGTCATAAGTCAAGGGCTACTAGAAGACTTTGATCAAACTCTTCCCCCACCCATCCAGCACTGAAATTAGGATGTTCACAAAGCCGAGGTGGTTTTGACCTCCAGCACTGTGTAACATTCCCTCTGCAGAACCTTTGAACCTGAAGTGGATTCTTCTTACCTTCTCCCAGGGTGCTCACCAGCACGACGTCAGAAGCCTTACTGGCCCCGCGAGAGGTGTAGGCTTTTATGTAGAAACTGTAACTTGTGGAAGGCTCCAGGTCTGTCACAAGATGCTGGAAGGTGCTCTTACTGACGGCCTCTTGATATTCCATTTCCACGGGGTCTAAAATTCAAGAGGAATGAAACAAAGGAATCAATGAGTAGGAAGGAAGGGATGGGAGGGAGAGAAGGGAAGGAGGGAGAGAGAGACAGAGAAGAAGGAGGGAGGGAGGAAGGACAAGAGAGGAAGGGAAGGAAGGAAAGAAGGAGAAGACAGGAAAGGAAGAGGAGGGAAGGGAGGGAGGAAAGGAAAGAAAAGAAGGAAGGACAAGAGAGGAAGGGAAGAGAAAGAAAGAAGGTAGGTGTCCAGGGAGCCACCAACTGGAAGAAAGGTACTGCAGATCGTCAGATTGCACCCAGGAGCCTTATAGATCTGCCTCAGTGTCCTTACGTCCTCTGCCACCTGGAAAGGCATTTTGAGAACTCAGGCCAGAGCATTGCTTAGAATTAAGTGCCAGTTGTTAATTTCTATTTATTGGAGATGGAATCTCTCTATTTGATCTCCAACCTGCCTGCCAGTTTCCTTCTTAAGGGAGGCTCAGTGTCAAAAAACAAAAAGCCACGACATGTTGTATTTTGCCACTAGATGTCAGGCATGGCCAAAACTTCAATATATTTCCTTCTTGCTTGCTTTCTATTTCTTTCTCTCTCCCCCTTTCTCCTCTGTTGTGTTCTCTTTCTCTTGTCTCTCTTCCCTCCCTCCCCCCCCCCCACACACACACTCCTAATTCATTTAGATTCTCAAAGCAGCTTACATGGCAAAGAGAGTACTAAATTTAAGACTGAGGAAAGAGAGTTCAAATTCCTAATCCTTTTCTGAGCAAAATGGGAAGCCTTTAAGCCTATTCGCCTTCATTATCCTTCGTAAGGAAGGATATAATCAGGGAGAAAGCATGCCCTAAAGACAAAATAGAAGGAAACACTGCAAATAAACTGATTAGTTATCTAGCTACTTCCTTCCCCCCAAAGCCTGTAGTTTACCAAAGCCACCACCACCCCAATCATTAATTATAGTCCTTGATTTAGAACAGTTTATTCAGTGACTGTTCAAAGTTACAACAGCATTGTTAAAAAGTGACCTATGACTGTTTTTTACACTTACAGATTGCAGCAGCCCTCTGGTCACACGATCAAAATTCAGGCACTTGGCAACTGACTCGTATTTACGACTGTTGCAGTGTCCCAAGGTTATGTGATTCCCCTTTTGGGACTTTCAGACAAGCCAAGTCAATAGGAAAGCCAGATCCGTTTTAACGACCATGGTACTAACTTAAGAACTGCAGCAGGTCAGTGAACAACTGCAGCAAAAACAGGTCATAAAATGGGACAAAACGCCCTTAAAATCTGTCTTGCTCAACCACAGAAATGTTGCACTCAAATGTGGTTGTAAGTCAAGGACTTACAGATAAAACTATCACGAAGCTAATGCTGCACGCAGCCAATCCAATTACGTTTTACCTGGAAGAAAGAACTGGTATGAAAGGCAAAGGACCCACTGAACTCTTTGACTCATTAAAGAGGGGCTAAAAATAGCGAATGAAGACACAAACTGTTGCACAAATGTGACACCCCTTTCATATGGGCATCACGACACTGCACACCCATTAAAAGAAAGGGGTGAGGACTGTGGGGTGATGGCATGATCCTGCTTTCATCACGTGGACCAAAGTGATGAATCTTACAAATGTCTCTGCCTCTAGACTGTAAAAAGAGGAGTCAGGAACATAAAATAACAGAGTTGGAAGGGACCTTGGAGGTCTTCTAGTCCAACCCTCTGCTCGAGCAGTAAGATTGGACATTTGGAAACAAGGAGTAAGGGTGATATTTGAAAACAAGGGATTCTTGCACAATGTAGATCTGAATTATAGTTCTCAGGATGGCTTTCCATCCATCCATCGATCCATCTTATCCTCCTGTTTCACCCAATAGAAGGAGATCAGTCAACACATTACTGAAGTCTGTCATTACAATTTCTTAAAAAAACATATTTCTAGTTCTTTCTCCCTTATTCTCAGGATACCAAGAATTGCTCTTTGCCTGAAAGTTCTCCAGGTAGCATTTTTTGTCTGCTAATTTTCATGCTGAAGGTGATATGCAAGTCCCTCTGCATCTTTTCTATTTTTCTGCACCTCTCCTGGCTGCCCTCGCTTCCTGATTTTCAAAAGTTTCCTAGAAGGCATTCGACCCAACATCTTGGCCTTAATTAATCACACTTGGCCAATAAAGAATTGAATTGAATTGAATGCTGTATTCTAATCTGTATTCTATTCCACATTCTATGCTGTATTTTATTCTATTCCGTATTCTATTCTATATTCTGTTCTATTCTATATTCTTTTTTCTTCTCTTCTCTTCTCTTCTATATTCTATTCCTGTGATGGTGAACCTATGGCACAGAGCCATCTGTGCTGGCATGCAAGCTGCAGGCAAACTTACCTCACTGTGCATGCGTGCACCTCACAGCTGATTTTTGGCCTGTTTGAGGCCTTTTTCGGCCTCCCAGAGGCTTGAGGAATGCAGCCCGAAAAATAGGGCTGTTTCACCACTTCCTGTATTTCCAGAAATATTGAAAGTGATGAAATGGGCCTATTTTTGGGGCTGCAGAGGCTTTCCTCTGGGAGGCCAAAAAAGGCCTCAAACGGGCCGAAAATCAGCTGGGAAGAGCAGTGCATGTTAGGGGGCAGAGGGGGGAATTGCGCATGCATGTGCAGGGGGCGTGCATTGCCTTCTGGGTGCTGACATGCAAGCACGCGCACGCAAGCGCACACACAAGTTTTGGCACAGGAGCCCAAAAAGGTTAGCCACCATTGTTTTATTCTCTTCTCTTCTCTCCTCTTCTGCTCTGCTCTGCTCTACTATACTCTATTCTGTGATCTATTTTGTGTTCTATGCTGTTCTGTTCTGTATTCTATCCCATGGAAATGCGAGGGTGTGCTAACTGCTAGATGGTGCAATGCAAAATAGGACAGTTTGCATCTCCCTTAAGCCCCTCATCATTCCATCAATGACCCTCCACCCTTGAGCAGGTCTCCGATAACCTCTTCTCCTTGGAAAAACAATATAACTGCCAACCCTCTGCTTGAGAACCGGCAGTCGGAAGTGCAAGAAAAGGGATTCTCTGTCTAGCGCGAATATTAGCAGCCTTGGGCCCTTCTCAGACACTCCTACCTGCTGCTTTTCTGATGTGCAGGACGTAGCCGATGATCTCCTTGGTGTTTTGCAGTGGCTCGCTCCACAGCAGTTGGACGGTGGTAGCTGAGACGGAAGCTACTTTGACTTCTTGTGGAGGACCCGGAAGCCGGTCAGCCCACAGCACCGTCAAGCGGGCACCGGCTTGGGTTGAGCCTGCGCTGTTCTCAGCGATGCACTGGTAGATGGCCTCATCCGTCTGGCCAATGTTGGAGATGGTAAGCGTGCTGGATGGGAAACAATCAAGCCAGGCATGATTAGCATTTTCCAGCAAGCCCCCTAAGGACTCAGCCTTCGTCTGACCCCATTCACACAGCCCCACACAGACCAGGTTAATCCTTCAGTGTTTGAAAAGGGTGCAACAGAAGTCCAGATTGCTTCAGTGAGACTCCCCTTCATGCTTTGTCTTGTGTAGGGTGGGATAAAGCCCAAATGGCTTTATCTTGCTGAGTGTGAAAACTCGGACCTCCAAAAACAAGTGGATTATGTTGAAGAAAAGAGAGGAAATGAGCAGGAGTAGAAGGAGATCCCCTTTGCAAACAACACCCAGAAAAAAAAAAGGCTTTCTCCATTTCTGGTGGATAGAAACTTACTAATAAAGGAGGATATTTGTAGCTTGGGACTGAAATGAAAAGTTCTTGGTGTTGTCTAAACTTGGTTGTTTTCTTGCAGATATTTCACTACTGGTAACATCAAGGCTAGTAACTAGTACTGTGCAATGATGATGTTACCTAGTTTGGGTGATGAAACATCTGCAAGAAAACAACCAAACTCAGAGAGCACCAAGGTTCCCTCAGAAAGTTACCAATCAAGCTTTGCTGAAACTGACACTCATGATAATTGATAGTTAGTGTTGAGTTAATTCCCCGTTAGGAGAATGAGTGCATACAGGGAGACGTAGTGAGAGTAGTGAAGAATAACACACACACAGCACACAGATACACTGTACAGTAAATGTAGGTTTTTACTTCCAATAAATGTTTTGAGCACAGCCCATGATAAGCAGTCCAAATCATTCACAGGTAAAGCAGTCAGTTTTCAGTTCAGGGATAATCCAAATATCAAAGTCCAGTATCAAAAAACAGTTCAGTAACAGACTTACATCAACAATCAGTAACAGGCATTAGGAGGAACAGCAACTCTTTCCAACAGAAGGAAACAAAGACTCACTCACTTCACTAAGACTCTCTTCTGAGACTAAACAACCCAGGTTTCTGGCTCCATCTTATGGCCGCTGTTTGAGAAACCATACCCAATTACAGTTTTAACATTATCTTAAAGACGTAGTATTAAAATGTCTATCCTAGTTTATATATTTCCAACCCAAATAACTGTTAGGTGACTAACATTCCTAACAGTTATAATGAGGTGAAGTTATATTTATCCAGCATCCATCCATCCATCTCTTCCTATCCATTTATCATCTCATACATCTCTCCATCCATTATGTTTCTCTATCTATCTATCTATCTATCTATCTATCTATCTATCCATCTACCTACCTACCCTACCTACCTATCTTCATCTATCCATCTTTAAAAAGTTTAAACAAAAAGATAAAAACTAATGCAAGCCAATATAAAGGAAGAATAAATAAAAAGAAAGAAAGCAAAGAGTTGAAGAAAAGAAAACAAGTTGAAGAAAAAAGGAAGAAAAAAAATGATATAAAGCAATGCCTTACAATATTCTTTATAGTAATAATCAGTATCCCAGATGACATTCTCTCTCTCTCTCTCTCTCTCTCTCTCTCTTTCTCTCTCTCTCTCTCTCTCTCTCCCTCTCTCTCCCTCCCATCTCCCTCTCTCCCCCCCTCAGGAAAAGCAGAGCAAAGAAAACCTCTGTTAGGACAAATTTTAAGTTGAGCACAAAAAAGTTGAGATGATGCAGTTGAAGCTCTGCTTCAACTTTTTGTGTGTGTTGTACACAAAAATGGGTAGACTATTGTTGGCCCTCCTGATTTTTTGGGCTAGATTCTGGAGACACCTCTGAAACTCTGCAGGCTTATTTATTACCTTTCTATAGCCCTCCAACTCAAGTGACTCCTAGGTTCAGTATATCATGAACAGATCTGAGTGACAACGAGCAAACATTTTGCTGGAGATTGCCAGCCATTGTATGATCCATTATCCCAACCCTGTTTTTCCCCAGACTGCATGAGTTGGGCAATTGAGAAGTTAGAATTAAAATGGGCTGAGCTCACTCCAGCTCCTTTGCAGCTGTTCAGTGAAAAATGCATAATGTAATTTGCAAGTCTTACACCCTGTCGTAGCATAATTGTTGCTGAGTGCTGGGAGGTGGCAGGGAACAGCATTAATCTGAATATATAAAGAAATAAAATAAACCAGGCTGTTCAGAATGATTCCAAAGTGGTATTCCACTATAGCACCTCTTTAAAACAGCCATATATCTTTTTTTCCAAGGTCCTGAAAAATGAGAACCTAAACAAAGACATAGCTGCTTTAATAGTCAATTTATTAAAGTAGCTGTCCATTTTTACGGTAATATAAAGTTAAATGCTTAATAATGGCTGAATACAATCTCTTTGTTAAAGGATGGCGGGGAGCTCTTCAGGTTTGGCTAGAATGAAAAAAATCAGGTGGGGGAAGAACTTTTTATTCATTTATTGTAAAATTTATTGGCTGCCCTTCTTGCCACAGGGTAACTCTGAGTGGCTTACAATCTCAAGACTGCATGAACTATACCAAATCTAAAAGACATAAATAAAATACTACAAAGACCCAAATGCTGCTTTCTAACTAAAAGATGGGAAGGGGGAGAATAGGATGAGGGGGGAGGGGAGAAGAGTAGAATGAGAGGGAGTAGCGTGAATCTGAATGTATAAAAAAATAAAGTAAACCAGGCTATTCAGAATGATTCAAAAGCGGTATTCCAGTTCAGCACCTCTTTAAAACAGCCACATTTTTTTCAGGCTCCTGAAAAATGAGAACCTGAAGATAGACATAGCTGCTTTCATAGTCAATATATTGTTAATCCATCAAACCCCCACCCCATGTGAAACTCCTCCATTGGAGCACTAAACCAACTGGTAGAGCCAGGCATTTAGGCTCTTATGGAAGAGCAGGATAGGTGGAATGGGCCTCAATGGTGTGTGTGTGTGTGTGTTTGTGTGTGTACAGGGACAAGTTGTTCCAAAAGGCAGGTGCAATGGCAGAGAAAGCTCTTCTTCTAGACCTCACCAACTGGAATTCCTTGGCCAAGGGGGCTCATGGTATCTCTCCTCTATCAGCATGGGTAGGGTGGGCCAATCCCAGTTGGATGAGATGCTCCCTTAAGCAACCTGGACTTATGCCCTGAAGGGCTCTAAAGGTGTTTGTAATCCCTTGAATTGCACCCAGAAGTTACAGAAAGTGATAAAGTAAAGAATGACATAGTGTGAACATATAATTTTTCTGTCTTTTAACACTTCAGTTTACTTTCCCAATTAGAAATAGCTGATTTTGGGTTCAGGACAAATAGAAAGACATGCTTTTTCATGTGTGAATGCACAGGTGTGTGAATAATTCATATCAATATTTTAAAAGATCAGGAGGGTTTGTGTTTTTTTGCAAAATTGACCCCAAGCTATCTGGTACTATTAGGTCTTGCTATGAACATCACTTTGCCAACCCAGTGGACAGAGGGAAAAGCCTTGAAGGACTGAAGAAACAGCAGTTCCCAAGGAAAGAGTCAGATTAAAAAAAAGCTCAGTTACGGCCAAAACTGTAACCCAAGAAAATATGTAAGAGCCATGGTGATGCAGTATTAAAGTGTGGTATTGCAGGCAAACTGCCCATAGTCTGGAGTTCAGTTCTGACCAGCTCAAGGCTGACTCATTCTTCTATCCTTCCAAGATTGGTAAAATGAGGACCCAGATTGTTAGGGGCAACATGTCAATAATGCTTCTACATCGTAAACTTCCCAGAGTGTGTCTGTAAAGCCTAAATGCTATTGCTGTTACTATTTCAGACAAGACCACATCTAACTCTCATGAAGATAACGTGTGAAAGATAGATAGATAGATAGATAGATAGATAGATAGATAGATAGATAGATAGATAGATAGATAGATAGGGAGAGGGAGAGGGAGAGGGAGAGGGAGAGGGAGAGAGAGAGAGGGAGAGAGAGAGGAGAGTTTATTATTATTAACACACTCTGATGCTAAGGAGTTCTATTCCACCTCCCCATCTGAAAAGAAATCTGCTCCAAATGCAAAATACAAGCAGAGGAGAGGAGTTTCACAGCACCAAGAAGCTTTAGTACAGAATAGTTGAGCTAAGCTACACCCAGGCTCCTTGTTATTTCCTTCTTGCTCACACAGTAAATACTGTTTCAGTTTCCAAACAGGCCTCAACTCTAGCCAGATGGATGCTGGTAGACAGAAGCAAATCCCCCCCCCCTTATCCCCCCCCCCAAAAAAAAAAAAAAAACTAAGCCTGACCACATAGTTTCATAGGAAAGCACAGGTATTGAGCTAGTAGTTCTATAAAAACATAGTTTAGCCTGCATGTTTTTGGATTCTTAGTCTGGTTTACATTGAAGGACTAGCGGCCAGTTTGGCTGGACTCACCTAACAAACAAGACTTGGCTAAATGGTGCTGAAAAGTTTGTATTTCAGTTTGTGGTGTGAACCATTCTATAATTTTAAACTGTTATCTGGTTTATTTGTTGGGCAGAGTATGCTAAGTGAGTAAAGCACCACTATGTTTCTCACAGGTTTAGGATTAAGCAAACTATCCGAACCCTGCCAGCAATTCTGGAACAGAAGCAGTCAAGTTAATATTTATTGTTTGATGATACCGTTGAAAGGCTAATCAATAAAGTAAATATAATGAGGATTTCCCATTGCTTGTGTAAGGAGAATATAAATAATTGAGCAATACATCCTATAAACAAACTACCAGATCAGCACAAATTCTTCCTAGGCTCCTAGTTCCACATAATCACATTTGCCTTGTTCAACACCATCCTGTCCTGCTCTGCAAATGTCCAGCACCACAGAGTATATTGGATGCATCCAGATTAAATTTGGCTGCTGAGGTGGATGATTTTAGCAAAGTGGCCGAAAGCATCTCTGGGATGTCCCAGATCTGGTGCATCCGATTAAACTCCTGCTTTTCCAAAAATCAGAAGGTGGATGATGTTAGGGATGGGGACAATTTTTTAATCCAGGTGAGTGCAACACCAGGGAACTCCTAAAACAGGATGCAAAGGTGGCTTATGCTATTTTTCAGAAGTTGTTCTTTTGCTTCTGTGTGATCTTCAAGAAGACTGCTACAACATATGAAGAACTGTGGTAGGAATTGAGTATGCCTAGTTTAATGAAAAGAAGGACTAGGGATGATATGATATCAGTGTTCCAAATCTGAGGGCTGCCACAAAAAAGAATGGGTCAACCTATCCTCAAAAATCCCAGAAGGCAGGACAAGAAGCAATGGATAGAAATTAATCAAAGAGAGAAGCAACCTAGAACTAAGAAGAAATTTCCTGACAGTGAGAACAAATAACGAGTGGAACAATTTACTTCAGAAGTTGTAGGTGCTCCATCACTGCAGATTTTCAAGAAGAAATTGGACAGCCATTTGTCTGATATGGTATAAGGTCTCCTGCTCGAGCAGGGGGTTGGACTAGAAGACCTCCAAGGTCTCTTCCAAGCATGTTGTTCTGTTAAAACGATAGTAGCAACTTTGGAAGAAGAACATGCACTGGAGGGGCAAGACCCAGGTCATTGTTGCATCAGGTTTTCACAGGACTGTGATGATCCAGGGCATGGCACAAAGACAACCCAGCCAGATAATAAGTAAGGGTCCCATTATTAGCTCCAACTTTGCCTCCAGTGTTCCGGTTACCTTCCGGTTTGGAGAAAAGCTCTCCCAGAAACCTGCAACAGCCTTTGGCTGCAGATATTCTAGTTCAAAACTTGTAAACAGAAAACTTTACACTATAAATCCAACAAAGCAAGATAAGGCAATAAATCCAGCAGGGCACCATAAGGAGTTCCAGAAGTGAAGTAACACGGCAGTAAATCAAACCAGTTCAGAGGATTCCAGGAACGCAGAAAACAACAGCCAACATTTAGATAAACTCAATGTTTGTTCCCAGAAAATGTAGCTTGCAACTGCCTTTCCTTTAAACTCATTTCCCAGGCATGCCTTGTGATGGGAATCGGAGCCCTTTCCTCCCTTGTAAGCCATGCAACCCATGTTGTTCTCTTCTCCATTCTTCCCTGCATGCCCTCAGAAAAAGGGTTGGTGGGCCTGGTCTTCCTCTAAACCCCCTCTCCCTTGTTCTACCTCTTCCCTGCTCTTCCCAGCCTGATCTTGCCCTTCACGGCACTCCCTGTCAGCTGTTCATCTTCCTCCTCAGATTCAGACAGACTAGGGCATGACAAGAACTAAAGCATGTCAAGAAGCCAAGGAGACAGCCATTTTGACCTGCTACTGTTGAGGGCTTTTGAGAGATGGAAGTCAAGCATATCGGGAAGACCATAGGCTTAGGGAAAGCGGTTAAGCCACTGACCTGGAAGTAGATGCCACAGAACAGGATGGGCCTTTGTGCTCAATGCTGACTGTCCTGCCTGATTCGCTACTCCTGAGAAGAAATCGTGACTCTGGAGGTTGAGCAACCCAAAGCTCCACTCTCATGCCTGACTTTATACAAACTTTTGCAAAATGGGGAGATTCTCCCAGCATGCCAGAGGGAGGCTAAGCCAGGATCTTCACTGAAATGAAGCACAGGGTTGAGGCTTGCAAAAGCCATAGCTTCTTCCCTAAGCATGCAACACAATTGACAAACAGAAATAGGGTTAGGGTTAGAAGATTTTAAGAAGAGATTGGATAACCATTTGTCTGACATGGTATAGGGTTTCCTGACTAAGCAGGGGGTTGGACTAGAAGACCTCCAAGGTCTCTTCCAACTCTTGTTATTCTAATGTTCAGGTTTTAAAAAAACTTGTTCCCAACCTCTTTTCATGAGATGCAAAAGAGAGAATTGTCAAGTACACGTATCCTGTCTATAGTGAACGCTAATTGTTTTGGTGTAGGGTAAATGACATAAAATCAGATGTGCTTTTCATCATGGCCTCTTCCTTGTCTTTTTCAAAGAGCAAAGGTACCTTTCAGCATAGAAACACACACACACACACACACACACACACACACAGACAGACAGACAGACACGCATGCACATTGAAAAGGGGGGGGGGGAGAGTCAACGGTGTGCCTTCTTCCTTTGCAACAGCAAACATTAATTCCCTGTTGTGGGTCACAGCAAAACACCCGAGGGAAGGCAGTCCTCATGTCAAGCTTTTTGCAATCAGCCAGGATCTAATTTATGTGCAGGCTCCATCTGGCACATGTGTGAAACAGTTTCTATGTAAAGAGGCTGAGGGAGGGTGGGGTAGAATGAAGGGAAGGGGGGCAGGGGTGATAAAATATGACAGAGTCATGAAGCCTACGCATGTGGCTGTGAAAGGAAGGGGGGTGTCAGCTGTCACCTGCCTCCGCCCTCCACTGTCCCCCAACCAAGAAGATCTGTAGGCAAACCTGGCAAGAGAAAAGGGAAATGTCACACCTTTCCACACTGTGCGTCCCAGTGGAAACCCCAAAGGTTTGGAAAATGTTGCAGGCGGCTTTGGAGAAGTCCAGGAAATCACACCCTGTAACGAATGGGCTTGTGAATGGCTTCCCACAGGGAGGGGAGTGAGCAACCGAAAATGGTACAGTAGATAAGGAGGAAGACATCAGCTTGTTCCAAAAAGCACATCTGGCATTCCAGGGGTCTTTTCGTACTCCCTGAGCTTGCTTGTTTCCTTGCAGACATTTCATAACCAAGCTAGATAATATCATCAGTGTTAGTAGGGAGCGGGATTTACCGCTACCCAAATCCTACTAGCATTGATGATGTCGCATGGCTTGGGAATGAGACATCTGCAAGAAAACCACCAAGCTCAGGGACCCCTCGTTTAGATTCTGGATTAAAAATATTCTCCTCTGTTGGCACATCTTGCATTCTTATGCTCCACACTTCAGGGTGAGGGAACCTGCTGAAAAAAACCTCCACGAATAATGCTCTTAAATGTTATTTTCTTAGACCAGTGATTCTCAACCTTGGCAGCTTTTAGATGGTGGACTTCAAATCCCAGAATTCCCCAGCCAGCATTCTGGAAATTGGAAGTCCACCAATCTGGAAGCTAAGGTTGAAAAACACTGTCTTAGAATGACCATCCACTCATCTCAAGCAACATTGTACTGTCCTAATCAAGGTTCAGTGCTGTGTAAGCTAAAAAGCCAGCTTAATTGACTTTGCCATTTTAAACTCCATTTTAAATTAAGATTAAATTAAATTCTTCCAGTAAGCCAACTTAAAGGGGTAACCGGATCAAGAGGAGATCCTAGAGACGCCACATAAAAATTATCGTTCTGGGGTTCACCCACCATTATGGCTCACACATTGGAAGGCTGAAAGTGGGACAAAAGGGAGGTGGGGTTACGTCATTAGTAGGGTGCAAATAGGGCCAGCAAGTTCTATCCACATGAAGACTCTCTTCATGCAACTTGATAAATTTGGTTACCATTGGCCTTAGTTTGTTTTACTGGGCAGTCAAAACTATTTGCAAAAATCTAGCATACGTACTACCTACATTCCCTCCTAGAAGTTAATTCAGTAATCAGGTTCGGTGTGCTATGTCTCATAGGAAACAATAGAGAATAATACCGGTAAAATTACTAGGAGTAATTTAGAACACAGGGAGAGCTATGAAGAGGTGATTAAGAAGTATAACTTAATAGTAATGAGATGTTATAATTATTACATAATGTCTTTTAATCAGGGGTGGGATTCTACCGGTTCTGTCGACCTCTGTAGAACCAGTAATTCTGAAGAGCAGCAGAGAGCATACATAGAACCGGTTCTATGCCTGCTGCTGTTTTGGCCCACCTGCCTGCCTGGGCTCTTAGCTGACCTTTATTTCCTGCTTTTTCAACCACAGCTGCTTTGCGCGACATAACTGCAGTTGAAAAAGTAGGAAAAAAGGGCTTTCACAACTGCTGCACAGAGACTGCTCAGCTGTCCAGGCAGCTCAGCAGGTCGTAAATTGCACTCACATAACAGAACTGATAGTTATACCAGTCAGATCCCATCCCTGTTTTTAATATATATTAAAATTGGTAAGAATTGAGATTTGCTCTAACAGATAATGTGGACTTGAAGCTTAAATTTAATGATGGTGTAACAATAATATAATGAGATATGAAAGTTGATTTGATACAAATATAAATTTAAATTCAAAAGGAAGAGATCATATATATTGTTCACAAGAATTATGTACCAACTGACACACTGTACAATTAAAAGATGGTTTTATTTTGTTGTTTTATGTTTGTATTTGTCTGCGTTTATTGTTAAAAATCAAAAAAAACTTTTTATTAAAAAAAAAAAAGAACACAGGGAGAGCTGTGAGTTCCACTTATTTCTCATACAAATTCTGCTCCTGATCAATTTTGGAGCCGATACTTACAGATTTAGGACCACAATTGAGCCCAATGTTACTGTTTGTAAGTGAGACAGTTGCAAAGTCAGTTTTGCCCCATTTTACAACCTTTCTTGCTACAGTGGTTAAGTGAATCACTGCAACTGTTAAGTTAGTAATCCGATTGTTAAGCGAATCTGGCTTCCCCATTGACTTTACTTGCCAGAAGGTCACAAAAGCGGATCATGTGACCCCCACCCCAGGACATTGCAACCATGCCAATTGTCAAGCCGCTGAATTTTGATTGCATATGCAAGGGGTTTTTTGACAATTCGCTATGGCCAACTTCTTGAGGTCCATTCACTGTGGCACAACTCGCGACCACTAACTCACTGTAAGACAAGAATTACACAATATCAAAGAATTAATGGAAGAGAATCTTTAAATAAAAGATGCAAAAGGAGGGATAGAATGAAATATGAATTGCAAAAATGAAAAAAAAAATCATCTTCTTCTTCTTCTTCTTCTTCTTCTTCTTCTTCTTCTTCTTCTTCCCTATTCATCATCGGACATTGGCGATCATGTTGGTGATCCTATTTTTATCAACATCCACACAAAAAAAGTGCTGCTGAGTTTTGTCCAAACGAGTCCCTTAGATTTTGAAGCCATGCTGTTCTTCTTCTGCCTGGACCTTCATTTACCTTCAATATTTCCCTGGAGGATTAAGTGATGGATCATGTGTTTTGTTTTTTCTTTTTTGGGGTGGGGTGGGGTGGGGTATCTCATCACATGTCTAAAATATTCTAATTTTCATTTTTCAATGGTTTTGATGATTTCCCTTGGCTTTCCCAGGCAGCTTATCACCTCCTCATTTCTGATTTTGTCAATCCAGCTTATATGTAACAGCCGCCTGTAAATCCACATTTCAAATGCTTCTAGTCTCTTCAAGTGGCTTTCTGTCAGAGACCAACTCTCCACTCCACAGAGCAGGATATAAAAGGTGTAGCATCTGACAAGTCTGATTTTCAATCTTAGGTTTGTGTCATGACTGTAGAAGACCTTTTCCATTTTGAAGAATGCTGTTTGAGCTTTCCCTGTTCTTGTCTTTACTTCAGTGATCATGTTCCAGCTTTCATGTCAATTAGAACCGAGGTACGTGATCCTTTCAACTTTTTCTACTGGTATTCCTTCTGAAGTTATCAGTGATAAATTAATGGGTTGTTTGCTAATGACCATGATCTTTTTATTTTAAATAATTAAATAGAATTGTTAAATTGTCCTGCAGCAAGTTGGCCATGGTGAGTTGACCAGGGCAAATTGGCCACAGCAAGTTGGCCATGGTGAGTTGACCAGGGCAAATTGGTCACAGCAAGGTGGCTATGGTAAGTTGTCTCATTCTGCCACGGTGATACTGTATCAGTCATGTCTGTGAAAAATGGTTTCAGTGCTGTTGTAACTTTGAGCAGCCTTTAAATGAATGGTTGTACGTTGAAGATGACCTATACATGGTGTTCTATATGTAAAGTGGGTGACTCCAAATCTGCAAACCTGATTGGTCAAATAAACTAAGCATTGGATTGGTTCACTAGGAACCAATCCAAAGAGCTGCTAAAAGGCGGCAAATTTAAGCAACTGCCATTGGCTGCAAGCAGGCAAGCTAGCCTGTATAAAAGGCTGGCCTCGGCTTCAGCCAAGTGTTCCTATTTACTGACTAGTTAAAGAATAAAGTATTGTTGTTGGAACCCGGTCTACCTCGTGTGTTTTCCGAACAAAATACTGGCGACGAAGGTGGGATCGTCCTGAACGGAAAAAAACCTGCACGCGGTGATAAGAAGTCCAGATGACAACCAAGATGCCTGGAAACAACGCACCGCCCGCACCCTTCAATCCCAACGAAGAGGATTGGGATTCCTATGCAGATCGCTTCCAGATGTATTTGGAGAGCAATGAAATGGAAGACATTTCAGAGCAACGCAAGAGAGCTGTATTCCTGACGCACTGCGGGCCAACAGTTTTCAAGATGGCAAAGGCCCTTGCGAAGCCCCGGGATGTTAAACAACTAACGTGGACAGAATTGCAAAGAGTCCTCAAAGCACACTACGCTCCGATGGTGTCAAACTTAATAAAGCGACATGAATTTTACCGCAGAGACCAGAGAGAGGGAGAGACTGTCGCCGATTTCATTGCTGCCCTTAGACAATTAGGGGGTGAGTGTGATTTTTTAAACATTGATGAAGCAATGAGGGATTGCGTGGTGTTGGGCCTGAGAGACTCGACCACACAGAGTAAATTACTCAACAAGCCCAACATCACCGTTACCGAAGCCATCGCAGAAGCCACAGCCGCTGAAGCCACGAAAAAATCTGCCATAGCCATGAAAAAGATGAACACACACAGCGAAGAAACACCAACCAAAGACAGAAAGCAGCCTGCCACCACAACCCACTACGAAGAGTCAGGCGAAACAGTTGAATCGAGCGAAGAAGAC
Source organism: Laticauda colubrina (assembly GCA_015471245.1). NCBI lineage: Eukaryota > Metazoa > Chordata > Lepidosauria > Squamata > Elapidae > Laticauda > Laticauda colubrina. The sequence continues at coordinate 6,542,980 of BLBF01000077.1, read as the reverse complement.
GACGAGGTCCACCGTTTGCTCACGAACAGAAAAGAGCGCGAAAGAAGAAATTGGCGGGAATGCGCCGGCTGCGGAGGAAACCATCCCCGAGCCGAATGCAGATTTCTCGATGCCATCTGCCGGCATTGCAAGAAACGAGTGCACATCGAGAAGGTCTGCAGGAACAAAAAATGCTACAGCCCAACGAGACGCAGAAATTCCCCAACACGAGCTGAGCTTAAACGAGCCGAGAGAAAGTGGCAACAAGAGAAGCAAGCCAATACACACCAAACTGTCATTATAAAGAGCGCTCAGACGGAAAGTGGGAAGAAAATTAAAGTCATCATAAAAATCGAAGGAAAATACTGCAAGATGGAAGTGGACTTGGGGTCCTTCCTCTCCATGGTATCGTGGGACACAATAAGACAGCTAGTCCCAGGTATCAAACCCAAAGAATTGAAGAAGCAGCACCTAACCCTCAAGGACTATCAGGGAAACCAAATCCCTGTAGTCGGCATGGGACAATTCCGAGTCGCCTACAAACAACACGTCAAGGTGCTACCGTTGACCATAGTCAACCAAGACAGACCAAGCCTCCTGGGTATCGAATGGTTCGCGCCATTGGGCATCGGGATGACCGGGATCGATCGAGTGACTACAACCGGCTGGGAAGATGACCTCATCCGAGAATTCCAGGACGTTTTTGACGGCTCACTTGGCAAGTATCGGGGAAATCCCATTTCTTTCAATCTAAACCCCCAAATAGCCCCACGAAGAATAAAAGCCAGGCGAGTTCCTTTTGCACTAAAGGCAAAAATAGAGGAACAGCTGGACAAATTAATAGCCCAAGGGGTGTTAGAACCTGTGGACCATGCCAAGTGGGAAACGCCTATTGTCACACCCATAAAATCTGACGGGTCCATTAGAATCTGTGGTGACTATAAGGCTACCCTGAACCACGCATTACAACCAAGCGCATAACCTGTGCCAGTAGTCCAGCACTTGCTTCACTCCCTGGGAAAGGGCAAAGTTTTTGCTAAACTCGACTTGGCACAAGCCTATCAACAACTCCCAGTGGACTCAGAAACAGCAGAAGCACAGACTATAGTCACCCATAAGGGCGCATTCAAATGTCACCGGCTCCAATTTGGAGTAAGCGTGGCCCATGGCGTTTTCCAGAGTCTAATGGAACACCTCCTAAATGGCATACAAGGAGTCGTTCCCTATTTTGATGACGTCCTAATCTCGGCCAGAGATGAAACTCAATTAAAGAAAAGACTCAAAGAAGTATTAACTAAGTTTTGGGAATCTGGCCTCAAGGTAAAAAGAGAAAAGTGCTGTTTAATTAAGAATAGCGTCGAATTCCTGGGCTACTCAATAGATGGAGAGGGTATCCACCCTACAGACAAAAAAGTTAAAGCAATCAAAGACGCACCTGAACCAAGAAATAAAACCGAACTACAAGCATTTTTAGGACTAATTAATTTCTATAATGTGTTCCTGCCAAACAAGGCCACTATAGCAGAACCGTTACACCGTCTTTTAGACAAGAAGGCAACTTGGACTTGGGGTTACAAAGAAAAAAAAGCCTTCCAAAATATTAAAAGACTGCTAACATCAACAAACGTTCTCATCCAATTCAGCAACACACTGCCATTAAGAGTGACCTGCGACGCTTCACCATATGGAGTAGGTGCCATCCTGAGCCACCAACTACCTGATGGCAGAGAAGCACCTGTCGCATATTACTCTAGGACTCTATCCAAAACCGAGCGGAATTACAGCCAATTGGACAGGGAAGCCCTAGCAATTGTCGCTGGAGTAAAACGCTTCCACGAGTACTTATATGGGCGGACTTTTCAAATCATAACAGACCACAAACCGCTGATGGGGATTTTGGCGGGAAACAAGCCAACACCTCATATACTGTCCCCAAGAATGACTAGATGGTCAGAGTTCCTAGCAGCTTATTCCTACACTCTGACACATCGGCCAGGGAAACAAATTTCCCATGCGGACGCTTTGAGCAGAGCACCCTTACCAGCAACCGACGAAGACCCGGCACCAGCGATGACAACGCTACAAATCGAGACTTGCCCCGATCTACCCATATCAGCGTATGATGTCGCCAGAGCCACCGCAAAAGACTCATTGACTGCCCGCGTTCTTAGCTGGGTAGGTAAAGGCTGGCCGGAGAATCAAAAAACTGAAAACTTTAAATCTTTCCAGTCCAGACAGACTGAACTTTCGATCCAAAAGGGGTGTTTGTTGTGGGGTGATCGGGTGGTAATCCCTGCCAAATTACAACCCAGGGTACTTAGGTTGTTACATGAAGGGCACCCGGGAATGGTTAAGATGAAAAGCCTTGCTAGAAGTTATGTTTGGTGGCCGGGTATTGATAAGGACATAGAGTATTGGGTAAGCTCATGCCACAAATGCCAGGCAATTAGACCGTCCCCACCAAAAGCACCCGTTAAGGACTGGGAAACCCCTCGGGGACCTTGGTCAAGAATACACATTGATTTCGCGGGTCCTACCAAGGGGCATACCTTTCTGATTGTCGTTGATGCCTATTCGAATTGGCTTGAAGTAAAAGTTATGCCATCAACAACAGAAACTGTAATTAAAAAGCTGGACAACCTTTTTGCCACCCATGGCATACCGGACGTTCTTGTCTCAGATAACGGGCCACAGCTAACCAGCATACAATTTGAGCAATACCTAGCCTCCCTAGGTATAAGACATGCCCTAACCGCGCCAGCTCACCCGGCTGCGAACGGCAGGGCTGAGAGAATGGTCCGGTTTACTAAAGAAGGTTTAGAAAGAATGGACGCTGGAGATGTCCAACAGAAAGTAAAAAGTTTGCTCACACTCCAGCACATAACGTCCAGTACCATAACCAACAAGTCCCCAGCAGAATTACTTATGGGGCGAAAGTTAAGATCACACCTTGATAGGTTACACCCAAATTTTACTCCAGAAAACCCCCCTGACTCCTCTACATGACTTAGACAATTCGAAATAGGCGATTTAGTATACGCTAAAAACTTCACCAGGGACCCGGTATGGCTACCAGGACAGATTACCCAAATCACAGGCCCCAAATCCTATCGATTAATAATAGAGGATGGCAGGGAATGGAAGCGGCACATAGACCAGCTTCGATCCCGAATTATAGAGAGAACCACAGACTTACAACCATTCACCGACAAAACTGACGAATTGCAAACCAAGGTGGGGGGGGAAAGGCGAGAAGTAAATAAAGAACTGTTTAAAACCAAAACCAATGAAACATATAATCAAAAAGAGCAAATAAAAGACTCACTGTTTGGAGAAACTTGCGTGAAGAGCCCATCGGAAGGGGCCAGCTAGGCCAGCTCAACCTGCCCAGAGGAAACGGGAGGGAGCGGCAAAACCGCCAGCCTAAGAGACTCAGGCGGCGGTAAAATGGCTGACTCACCCTTCCAGACGGTTCCAGGGAGAAGAACGGACGACACAGCAGCCCCATCCGAACCGGTCGAAGACTTCACTGAGAATGAACCGCGCAAGTCAAGTCGAGTCCGGAAAAGCCCCGCCTACCTGCGACACTACGTCACCACGTAGGACTGAACTAAGAGGGGAGGGGTATTCTATATGTAAAGTGGGTGACTCCAAATCTAGAAACCTGATTGGTCAAATAAACTAAGGATTGGATTGGTTCGCTGGGAACCAATCCAAAGAGCTGCTAAAAGGCGGCAAATTTAAGCAACTGCCATTGGCTGCAAGCAGGCAAGCCAGCCTGTATAAAAGGCTGGCCTCGGCTTCAGCCAAGTGTTCCTATTTACTGACTAGTTAAAGAATAAAGTATTTGTTGTTGGAACCCGGTCTACCTCGTGTGTTTTCTGAACAAAACACATGGACTAAGGGAGAAAATAGCAGAGGAGCTAAATGTTGGGTTTTGATGAGAAGGTTAGCAACTATCCATCTAGAAGATTCTCAGTGTCAGGAAGCATTCCTTCCCTTCCACTTCCTAAATGGCTTGCAGAAACTTTCTGCTTCTACAAAAAAAGATGGAAAGGAAAAAAGAAAAGAAAAAAGAAAATGAGAGGCCAAGGAGAGCCAGATGTTACTGCATGTACAAGACAAGAAGCTTCACAAGAGGAAGATCAATGTTCCTTCTGCAGCAGCTGTCTGAGATGAATGAAAGGCTGGGACATCTGTTCTCTCTCCAAATTTCGCTATCAAGGCCAGACTGCTTAAAGCATTCGCAGCCAGCAAAGCCAACACATGCTGGACTGCTTTTTTTTTTTTTTAATGCTCCAGTTGCTGGCACGACCAGCAAGTCAGATCGATCTTGCACTTAGCTGGTGTGCAACAATGTTGACAAACACAGAAGGCCATCCTTTTGGTGAGTCACACTCAGCTGTGCAAAGCGTGTAAGCCAGGGTGGGGGAAACAGGGCAGAGAAAGAGAGAAGGAGAGACAGAAGATAGCCTTCATTGCTGAAAAGAATCCTATTCATACATGGAGGCTTCAACCAAGGGTTGGCAAGGTTTTGATGAGTAAATGCTGCTGGTAACCTTGGAAGGAACCAAAAACCATCACAAGTATGGACAGGGCTTAGTTTTTGGAGTGGGTCAGTGCCTTTGTTTTTTTACCTAAATTCTGGCATCTGTTTTCAGCAATGAATGGTTCCTCCTACAAGGATACAAGAAAAGAAAACTTAAGAGGACTTCTGGATTTCACACTTGAGTGGTCTGTGGAAATTCTCAGTCATTCAGGTCATAGTTCTCTCAAAGTTGCTTCTTTTTCTTTTTCAAAAAGCAACTGGTTCCTCTTGATTGGTTGATTCCACAATCATTCTGATTCAGGTGACCCTGAGGGCATAGATAACCTCCCCAGGTGGCCCCAAAAGCTCTCAGGGAGAGCTAATGTCCAGATGACTGCCAAAAATTACTGTCCTTCCAATCCACCACCCCCATCCTGTCAGAACGAATCTCTCCATAACCCCCGCCATTCTTCCAGAACCCATGAGGCTTTCTTGGATGAGAAGCAAAATGTCTTCTACTTCTTCCTCAAGGAAAACAACAACTGTTGTTGACCCAAGCCTTGTTCAAATCAAACAAACACAAAGTATGTCCAAAAGCAAACCTTTTTAATGTGGAGCTGTGAATTCTGTGCATTCACAGCCACGAGTCATTCAAAACTAATTGTCCCAGATAAGAGCAAGCCCTTTCAAGGTTGCAAAAGGCTGCCAAGAACAAAAGGCCAATTGCAGCTAAATATCCAAAGCCAAAAGTTTTAAAAAACAAACCGGAGCAAGCAGGGCTTCCACAAGAACTCTGAGTAGGAACAACTCCTTTGCTTCCTGCAAAGAACAAACTCCATACAGAAGCCTGATGATGGCAGATGAGATTCTGCTGAAACGTTGCTACAACTTTGAAAGCACTACAATGACGTGGAATAATACCCAAAGGAAGCTGAACAGCACATATATCTCTATCTCTGTCTCTATCTCTATATCTATAGAGATATAGATATAGATATAGATATCTACCTACATACAAAACTTTGACTTTTGTTGATTCAGCATTATAGAAATGGCTAGTACATGTCAATATGCAAAAGTATAAAACTGAGGCTGAAATGTGCTAAAAAAAGGTGGCTCAGTGGCTAAGATGTTGAGCTTATCTATGAGAAAGGCTCGCAGTGTGGCGGTTTGAATCCCTAGCACTGTGTAACAAGCGAGCTCCCATTACTTGTCCCAGCTTCTGCCAAGCTAACAGTTCAAAAGCATGTAAAAATGCAAGTAGAAAATTAGGGACCACTTTGGTGGGAAGGGAACAGTGTTCTGTGCGCCTTTGGTGTTTAGTCATACTGGCCACATGATCACGGAGACATCTTTGGACAAAGCTGGCTCTCTGGCTTTGTAATGGAGATGAGCACCGACCTCTAGAGCCAGAAACGACTAGCACGTATTTGCAAGGTGAATCTTTACTTTTACTGCGCTAAAAAGAATCAGAAGTCATATGGGTTTTTCTCCTCTTACCCTACACTTAGAATCATCGTGCAATTTGCACAACTGTATCTACTACAGCTACACCTGTTCCCGAGAGAGCTGAAACTGGCAACACGTCTTGCTTATGACCGTTTTCATTGTCTGTACATTGGGTTTTTTTTTAAAAAAATTTTTTTTGTAAGCCTCCCAGAGTCATTGAGTGGGAGTGGGCGGCCCTATAAATTTTCTTAAATAAATAAATACTACAGCTGGACTATTTTTCAAAGTTGTTCCTGACGGGTTTCTGGAAGTTTTAACTGGTGCAAAATGAGGACGCATGGCATCAGGAATCCATTATGTCCATTCTGAAAGGCATAGGTGAGTTATCAATGGTTTTAGGAGCAAAGTAGTCTCAGAAATACATCAGGAATTGGAATATTGTTTCTGGTGCAATGTATTCCAATCCATTCAAGGAGAAATCAGTCTCCTCCCCCCCCTAACTTAGAAAAGAGGATTTAGGATTTGTGGGTCTTTGGGGAGTGAAGGGGGAGGGGCTCGTAAGATGCAAATTTATGGAGCAGAGCAAATGACACCTGAGCCCTCGGCCGAGGCTCTGAATTGCTTTTTGGCAGGATTAATGAATGAAGCCCACTTAATTACCATTTTGTAAAAACAATCTCCCAGCAAGGAATGAAAAATCGATATTAGAAGCTTGCCTCTGCACGTACATGCTTGCCTTTTGCTACCTGTGGTTGAGATAAAACGCATTCCAGTAACGCAGACCCTTTAATGCAATTTATATTCCGAGTTTGCACATCATGTCCCCCAGCATATGCACACACACACACACACACACACACACACACACACACACACACACAAACCCATGCTCCTGATGCACACAACTGAGCCTGGTGGCATAGGAACAAGGAGCCTTCATTGGTGACAGCTTTAAATTGTTTTCTTCTTCTTTTCATTCTTGCTCTGAATGTGTTGTTGCACTAGCAGCTCACTCCTCTGGGCAGGACATTGCAAGATCACAAGCAGCCTTCCCACCCCTAGGCCTCCCTCCCCACCTCTTCCCCACAACAAAAATGTGTTGTTGGGTTGTTTTTTTTTTTTTTTTTAATGTGACCAAAGAGGAGGGGAAGAAAAAAAAAAAAAGAGTTCAAATATTTAGGAGCAATCACACCAACTCTCTTTCATTAAACGGCTTCCATTCTGACGATGCAATTAATTGTAAATGTAATTTAAATCAAAATTAGCTTTCCTCCCCCCCTGGCTCCATCTTGTCTTTTGTTTTCTTTTCTTCCCTTCCCAGCCTCCATTTGTTGGCACGTTGCTCCTGGCAGGCCAGTCAAAAGCAGAAAACCCCAGAACAGGAGGCTGCCGGGAGAGAAAAAGCAAAGAGAGTGTGAAAAGGAGGCAGGCATTAATCCACCGGTTTTTGCAAGCTTGGGGAGCTGAGGAGGATTGCAACATTTTGTTTGGGACGGGATCGTGCAAGTTACAACCAGCTTTACAAACCTGCGTGAAAATTTTGAGCCTGACCCAAGTCCCTTCCAGAAGCCTCCATCAGTTTGATGCCAGTTTTAAAGGAAGCCAAAGTGGGATTTTTAAATTTACTTTTCCATAACAGTCTCAAAGGGGCTTTTTCAAAACACAACCAGAAAAAGATGTTGCTGTTTTTCAAGAAAAACAAAACAAAACAAAACCATGACCTGGATGGCTGAGAATCTCCACAGGTTTGTCTCCAGAGATTATGGTGCTTCATCACTGGAACTTTTAAAGAAGAGACTAGACAGCCATTTTGTCTGGAATGGTATAATCAGGGGATTGGACGAGAAGACCTCCAAGGTCCCTTCCATCTCTGTTATTCTGTTACTCAGATTGTTGTCCTAGATTCATCTACTTTTTGTCCTGGCCACTGCCACTCCGGCTTCAGCCCCACCCACTTTTAATGGATTTCTTCCCATTACACCTCTTGAAAATTGAATTTCAAGGACCGAAACTTAATAATTTATGGCAGCTATTATGCATTCCTGCCATAAATTATACTGAGATTACTGCACGTGTCAAAAAGAGGGCTGTGAAAATATCTACAGACTCCTCACATCCTCACATCGTGGACATAAACTGTTTCAACTCCTACCCTCAAAACGACGCTATAGAGCACTGTACACCAGAACAACTGAGCACAAGAACAGTTTTTTCCTGAAAGCCATCACTCTGCTAAACAAATAATTCCCTCAGCACTGTCCAACTATTCACCAAGTCTGCCCTACTATTACTATTCATCCTTCTATCCTTCCTTTCATCCATCTCCTCCCACTTATGACTGTATGACTGTAACTTTGTCCCTTGTATCTTTACGATTTATATTGACTGTTTCCTAGTATGATTTGATTGTTTAATGTAACCCTATGACTATCATTAAGTGTTGTTCCTTATTATTATTGATTGACAAATATATATTTTCTTTTATGTACATTGAGAGTATTTGCACCAAGCCAAATTCCTTGAGTGTCCAATCACACTTGATCAATAAAGAATTCCTATTCTATTCTATTCTATTCTATTCTATTCTATTCTATTCTATTCTATTCTATTCTATTCTATTCTATTCTATTCTATTCCATTCCATTCCATTCCATTCCTTTCCATTCCATTCTAATTCTACTCTACTCTCATAGAACATAGAATAGTAGGATTGGAAGGGCCTTGGAGGTCTTCTAGTCTCGATCTTATACAATGTTGGGGGTCAAGAAAAGATGGATTATAGAGCTTATCCAACTAGATGTTTTCCAGACAGGATTGCAGTTCCCTGATATCTCCTTCCACAGTGTCACCTAACTGATAATCCATGTGGTGGGGAAATGTTGGTGGTTGCAACTGAAGTGTTACACATTCAACAACACAACAACAGCAATGGTGTGGTTTCAGTAACACCTTTCTGGCCTTTTGGGGACACCCCAATCTACCTGTGAGAAATTTCTCTGGCCAAGGAATTCTGCATCTTTCTCACTCTTTTTTTCCAACTTTTTGCTGGTGCTCAAAGACTTCCAGTCATATACTTAACCCTGTTATCTTTCATTAGGGGATTCTATAACCAAGAGATTTATAGCTTGGCCTCTGTTATTTTCCCTGCATTGTTCTGTATTATTTCCATAGAAACCAAGCCCCCTGAGTGGCAATTTTCACACTAGGCTCAATCTACCCTGCTATTTCCATGAAACAAACATTGCGTTCTTCGAGCACAGGAAAACTATGATTGCATAAGCAGGGGTTGGGATGCTGCTGGTATAACAACCAGTTTGGTGATTGCGTGCTTCGCATGAGCACACGTGTGAACAGCAATGCAACAATCCTTACCTGCTATGTTACTTCAGAAGAGTAACACAGCTGAGGAGCGACAATCCGCTCTTCCTCACTGATCAACTGGGATGATAAAGGTCAGTACAGCACAGAGGTGGGCAGGCAGGCCCACATGATCATTGGAGTGAACTGGTTCTCTCCCAGCTGATCTTCGAAGCTAGAGGTTCACTTGAACCAGTCCAAACCAGCAGAATCTCCACCTTTGTGCATAAGCTTTGCTCAGAGGTGGGATTCAAAGTTTTTTACTACTGCTTCTATGGACGTGGCTTGGTGGGCATGGCAGGGGAAGAATACTGTAGAAATCCCCATTCCCTCCTCACTCCACTAACCAGCTTTCCAGCTACCTTCTCCTGTGCAGGGCAACCAAAGAAGACCCAGCCAATCAGCTGGGACTCAATGGGAGGCAGACAAGAGATGGGATTGGCGAGGCCAGTCAGAGGTGGGATTTGCTGGTTCTCCAAAGTACTCAAAATTTCTGCTACTGGTTCTCCAGAACTGGTCAGAACCTGCTGATACCACCTCTGGCTTTGTTGAGAAACAAGATTGTGCTGGTTAGATAAGAGAGCCAGGTTCAGAGAGATTCAGCCCATAGGACCACAGTGATCTCCAAGGACACAGCAAGTTGGACACCCTTGGCCAGAAAGACAGGTTGCAAGCTAAATAATGAATCTGTTCTGGAAGACTACCTGAAATCAAAGGCATGCCTGTTCCCAATTCTATTTCTGGATCATTTAATAGCAATAGCACTTAGACTTGTATATCACTTCATAGTGCTTTTACAGCCTTCTCGAAGCAGTTTTTCAGAGTCAGCGAATTGCCCCAACAATCTGGGTCCTCATTTTACTGACCTTGGAAGGATGGAAGGCTGAGTCAATCTTGAGCCTGGTGAGATTCAAACTGCCAAATTGCAGGCAGCCAGCAGTCAGCAGAAGTAGCTTGCAGTACTGCATTCTAACCACTGCACCACCGTGGCTTAATATAAGGTTCTTGAAAACTGAGGCACAGGGAATTTTGAATTTGTATTGCCACATTTCCAGAAAGGGTCAGTCTGGCCTTGCTTAACTCTGGCTGCAGTTCTTAGATTCCAGGGCATCCTGCTCTTCAATCTTTCTAACTTTGGGAAATTTTTACATTCAACTTCTGTGACAAGGAATTCAACACTTCCGCTTTGGATGTTCATTTTAGACTCAAGATAATGTTTCAAATTCTCTCTCTATATATAAGCGAAATATCACTCATGCAGCATCACAAAATCTCCAGAACTGTGAAGACTGCAAACTTGAAATTTGGTACGTATGTTCCTCTTGGTTTCTAGGTGCTCACTCTGAAAGGATTTTTTGAAATGACCATCACAGCATTAGTATTCCTATATTATTATTAACATGCTCGGATGTTAAGGAGTTCTACTTCCCTTTACCACCTGAAAATAAATCTGTTCCAAATGCAAAACACAAGCAGAGGAGTTTCCATTTCAGAGCAGCAACCAGCTTTAGTACAGAACAGTTGACCTAAGCCATGCCCAGGCTCCTTGTTGTCTCCTTGCTCACACAGCAAACACTATTTCAGTTTCCAAACAGCTCTCTCACACACTGACAGGACACTAGAGGAACAGATGACAGATGAATACCTATTCACTGACAGATGAATACCTATGGATTTTGGTAGGCAGAGGCACAATTTTTTTATTTTCTTCCCAAAAACTAAGCCCTATCATATAGTTTCATAGTGAAGCACAGGTATAGAGCTAGTAGATGACAAATAGGAGACATTCCTTCAGGATGATCTACAGAACAACTGAATAGTGAGTCATTCTAGGGCCATTATGATATATTTGATAGTGAGCTGGACCAGAACACACAAAACTTAGAAAACAATGTAGGGACTTCAGACCTCTCCTTCTCCCTCAATGCAACCTATCTCCCAGGTGAAGGGTTTTTTTTTTGGGGGGGGGGGGGGAGGAAGAAGTCTTTAGGTTCTAGAGGCAAGCAGGATCTAACTCTAAGATTGAGAAGGAGAACCCATTTCACATATCAAGTCATAATTATAGCTCAGACACATCACTAATAGGCAACTTAAACCAAGGTTCACCTTATTTCACCCTTAACTAGCATGAGACCCAGTGTGGGCCAGTGATAAAGGTGGGGGGTAGGAATGGGGCACCCCATGCTCCATTCCTCTATCAGGCCTAGAAGCTCCAGGAGTCTCTATGGATCAGCCATGCTTGGCCACATCTATCTCACAAGGTTGTTCCCAGAGGAAAAATGGAAAGAGGGAACACCAGATAGAAGACTTCAGCCCTTGAACAAAAAGGTGGATTTCAACTCTAACAAATAAATACTAATATATACTTTATTTTTTTTCATTATTTTACCATTCATTATTAAGAGCCCTTTAGCCCAACATTTGAGCCATGTGCTACATTCAGAAACATGAACATGAGGACAAGTTTAGAAGCATGAAAGGAATGACTTGGAAGGATCTGTTTCTATTACTTGGAGAGCAGACTGGGTAGTCAACAGGGCTGGGCTGCTGGGGGTTTGCTGGGTTTGGGGAGAGCTCCTAGATAAGATTCTGTGCAGTTTGGAGAACCCCCAAATTCCACTCCTGGCTGGCCCTGCCCATCCTACCTGTCCCCTCCCAGAAGTCCCCACACAGCCTGTTTTGGATGCAGGCAAGTGCAGGGTGCACGCAGATGCTCGGGAAGAGCAAAAACCAGGCCTCCCGGAAGTTCAGGAAGGCCAGACATGGGCCCATTTCTGGCTTCCAGAGAGTCTCCGGAGTCTGGGAAGGCCATTTTTACCCTCCCAGTGGTTTGAGGAAAGCCTTCGGAGCCTGGGGAGGGCCACTCCATCCCCACAACCATGGTGCAGGAAGCCGACTAGGCCACGCCCACCATGGCCACACCCATCCAGCAACTGGGCAGAGAACCCTTTGCTAAAAATTTTGAAGCCCACCCTTGGCAGTCAAAAGTCCACTCTGGAAGAAGACAATAGCAAGCTACTTTCATATTGCTGCCAAGGAACGGGTTAGATGTGTCCAAGACATCTGTAGGAACTGACCCTGACTTTACCTTAACATCTGGTAGATCCAGGTTCAATTCCCCAAGCCTGCTGGACTTGCTGCTGTTCTGCAGAGAATCTTACCTATTGTTGTTCTTCAGCTTAATGTGCTTGCTTGGCTCCAAAATCTGCCCATTCTTCAACCATGTGATTTGTGGGGAAGGCTCTCCTTGGGCCAAGCAGGTAAAGATGGCCGTGGTCCCCACAGGCCTGGCAATTGACTGAGGATGCTGGACAAATTCTGCGGGAGCTGGAAAAGAAAAGCGAAAGACACCTTGCTTGTTTGACTTCAGGCAGAGGAATGGAAAGAAATGCAATCTGGGTTTTCCTACACAGGGCACGGAATAAGAGCTTCTAGCCCAGCTCACTAAAATAAATACTCAAATGGATGTTTTCTTCTGGTCACAATCAGGTAGAGAAACAAAACTAGGGACAGGGAAAAGACAGGAATCTTCTCCAAGTTTTGCCTAAACTGTAGAACTTCCTACTACATGAAGAACACCATTGATAAAGTCTCTGGAGATATTTTGCTTACTGCCAGAAAAAGGATATTGACTCTCTGGAAAGAGTGCAGACAAGAACAACAAAGATGGTTAAGAGACTGGAGGCTAAAACATAGGAAGAATGGTTGCAGGAATTGGGTATGTCTCATCTAGTGAGAAGAAGGACGAGGGGTGAGATGATAGCAGTGTTCCAATATTTGAGGGGCTGCCACAAGGAAGAGGGAAGTCAAGTCAACCTATTCTCCAAAGCACCTGAAAGAGAACAAGAAGCAATGGAGGAAAACTAATCAAGGAGAGAAAGAATGAAGAAGATATATTTCCTAACAGGAAGAACAATTAACCAGCTTGCCTTTAGAAGTTGTGGGTGCTCCATCACTAGAGGTCTTTAAGAGCAGACTGGACAGCCACATGTCTGGAATGATATAGGGTTTCCTGCTTTAGCAGGGGGGTGGACCAAGCTTCCAAGGTGCCTCCCGACTCTGTTATTCCTACTTAGGAATTTATATCCTACAGAGCAGTGGTTGCAACCAGTGGGCTGAAGACCACTGGTGGTCCATGAGAAAATTTTGGTTGTCCACAGAGAAATGTCACTCCCAAAGCAATTAATCCAGGCTGCACAGGAACACAAGGCTATGCCGCTCACATGGCCTGTGGAAACACAAGGCTTGCATCGCTTGCATTGCGAACAACACAAGATAGTAAGGGGAGGAGGGGAACTTGCCCCACATGACTCACCTTGCCACCAGGCTGCTTCTTTCCACTTCTTTCTTCTTCTGCTTTTGGCTGCATGCAAGGAAAGCAGCAAAAGTCTTTCTTTCTCTCCCCCAAACTCCACCAGAAATCAGTCTTTGGGACCCTGCAAGGCCTCCTGCTCCAGGAGGCTGCGCCGGCAAAGACTTATTTCTGGCGGAGTTTGGGGGAGAGAAAGAAAGACTTCTGTTGCTTCTGCTGCTTTCCTTGCATAAAGCCAAAAGTCTCTCTCCCTCTCCCTCCCACTGAGAACAGAGCTGGAGAGAGTATCCTGTGATCTCAAATAAAGAATGGTTGATCGGTAGGAAAATGGGGTGGGGATTTTCCTGCAGACATTTTTTGGAATTTTCCAAAGGTCTCTGTTGCCTTCTGCAGAGATCCTGGGAAAACATCAGCAAGCCACCATCAGTCAAAGTTCATATTAGTGGTCCACAGGATTTAAAATTATGAGTTTGATGAGGACCAAAAGATTGGCGACCCCTGCTCCAGAGGCTGGGCAAATAACAAACTTAGTGGATTTTTCACAGTACATTCAGCCATAAATAACTCAAGTAGCTCACATTCACATCATATGCTAAGCCAGGGTTTCCTCAACCCCCAGGCCATGGCTGGTTTGGAAGTGGGCCACATGAATGTTTGGCTGGCACACACATGCTGCTTGACTAGTGCAAGTGGCAGACCAGTGCATGTGCACCCACTGGCCCACTATGTGCATGGGCCAATTCCCCTCTCTCCCTCTGCTGGGCCACCAAGTCATAAAGGTTGGGGACCAACATGCTGAGCCACAAAGCCAAGCAACATGAACTCTAACTAGTCTTAACATGTGTGCCTGCAGCCGCTGGTTTTGCAAAACATCTGTGGTGTGAATAGAGTGACTGAGTTCTTCTCTTCTCTGCCAATCATATTCCATCTTCAAAAAGGGATCTTTTTCTAAGTGGACCTTTTAGAATAGAGTAGAGTAGAGTAGAGTAGAGTAGAGTAGAGTAGAGTAGAGTAGAATAAGAATAGAATAAGAATAGAATAGAATAGAATAGAATAGAATAGGAATAGAATAGGAATAGAATAGGAATAGAATAGGAATAGAATGGAATGAATAGAGTAGTGTAGAGCAATGGTCCCCAACCTTTTTTGTACGAGGGACCAGTTTCACACAGAAACACTTTTTCAAGGACCGGCAAAATAAATTCTTCCCCAATAGTAAAGGGCTCCTTAGCTTTAGCTAATATAAAATATATATTTTAATCACGATTATTCATTCTTTGCGGCCCAGTACAAAATGATTCACAGACCAGTACCGGTCCAGGGCCTGGTGGTTGGAGACCACGATTTAGAGTACAGTAAAATAAGAATAGAATAGAATAGAATGGCATGGAATGGAACGGAATGGAATAGAATAGAATGAATAAACAGAGATGGAAGGGATCTTGGAGGTCTTTTAGTCGAGCCCCTGCTTAGGCAGGAAACCCTATACCATTTCAGATAAAAGGTTATAAAATCTCTTCAAAAAAATGTCCAGCATTTATAACTTCTGGAGGCAAATTGTTCCACTGATTAATTATTCAAACTGTTGGGAAATTCCTCCTTAGTTCTAGGTTGCTCCTCTCCTTGATTAGTTTCCATCCACTGCTTCTTATCCTGCCCTCAGGTGTTTTGGAGAACAGCCTGACTCAGCATCCTAAGATGCTTACTCTGTTTAATCAACCAGCTTAAATAAAATATCTTATATCGAGGATTTGCATAATAAATTGAACAATAAACTAACCAAAGACCCTGTTTGTACAACAGCCAAACCCACAAAAATCTAGCTGTGGTTAACCCTTACCAAGGTCAGTAAATTGTGCACTTTCAGTGTCTTGATTTCGCCCAGTCTGATTACCTTTGTTGTGTGAATGAGACTCTGTAAATGCATTCCACGGACATCTCCCCACCACGGTGTCCTGAAACCCTGGCATGGAGCTCCATACAGGAAAAGCAAAGATGGGCAAACAATGGAAGGAAGGTAAACAGAAGGGCTTTCAGAGTCCAGCAGCTCCCAGGCAACTCTGGGACAGCGGAGGAGTTGTTAATACTCGCTGGGGCACCGAGGTCTTTTATTCTGAAGGAGACCGTAGAGAGAAGGAATGCGAAGAACAGCCTATTCAACACTGAAGGACATGAATGTTACTTCAGAGGCGTTTGAGCTCAATTCATCCATCATGGTTCCAAGACACCAAAAAGCACACTGACAGCCAGTGGGGAAGAGATACAGTTCTACAGAGGAATGATTGAGTCTGTCATCTGAACTTCTATAGCTGTCTGGTTGGGTTCTGCAACCCAACAGGATAGACGCAGACTTCAGAGTGTAATTAGGACTACAGAAAAAAAAATTACTACCTACCTGCCTTCCATGGAGGACTTGTATACTGCACGAGTCAAAAAGAGGGCTGTGAAAATATCTAAAGACCCCTCACATCCTGGACATAAGCTGTTTCAACTCCTACCTTCAAAACGACGGTATAGAGCGTTGCACACCAGAACAACTAGACACAAGGACAGCTTTTTTCTGCATGCCATCACTCTGCTAAAAAAATAATTCACTCAATACTGTCCAACTATTTACCAAATCTGCATTACTATTACTATTTATCTTCTCATCACTCCTTATCACCCATCCCCTCCCACTTGTGATTGTATGACTGTAACTTTATTGCTTGTATCCTTACAATTTATATTGACTGTTTCCTAGTGTGATTTTGATTGCTTATTGTACCTTATGACTATAATTAAGTGTTGGACCTGATGATTCTTGACTCTTGATGAATGTATCTTTTCTTTTATGTACACTGAGAGCATTTGAATCAAGACAAATTTCTTGTCTGTCCAATTACACTTGGCCAATAAAAGAATTCTACTGAGAGAAGGAGGCAAATAGATGCCTTGCATTAAACTCCTGGATGTGGTCTTCTTTGATGCCTTCTGCATACAAGTCCTCAACTTACAAATGGCTGCTTAGGGACCATTCAAAGATTCCCCAAAAGCTACTTATGGCCCAGATTTGAAGTTCTGATCCCCCCCCTTCCCCTTTGGGTGCTCAACACCTGCATTTGGGCTATTTGCAGCATCTAACAGACAGTGGTACGATTCAAACAGTGTAACAACCAGTTCAGTGAGCGCACACACAGCATTTAGAAAAGACAATTTTTAGCTATAATACCTTCTAGTGCATCCCCAGTGAGTAAAACAGCTGATAGGGCAGCAAACTGCTCTTCTGCGCAAATCAGCTGTGCTTAAAAACAAGGAAATAAAGCACAGGAAAGGGCCGGGGCAAGCGGACAGGGCCAAATGATCACCGGAATAACCAGTTCACTCAAACCAGTCTGAACTGGTAGAGTCCCACCCTACTAACAGGCCATGTTGAATGACTGGTTTGCTGAAAACTGGCATTTATTTCCAGTTTTGGAGAAGATTGGTTCACAACAAGCCACTGCTTCATTTAACAACTGCTGCACAAAGATTGCAAAATTGAGTTGGTCACTTGGTCATAATTAAAGGACTATGAGTAACTACAAGCTGATATTTCATTTTTTACTCTCTGTTGAGTTACTATTTTTCTTTCAGCTGAGATTTTCTTTTTCTTTTTATCTTTTGTCTTTTTAAAAATATATCTCTATTCTTCATTATTACATATATTTGTGGATTACAAACTGCCAAAATGCAAATATCTTGCATTTAAGTTCTACTTCAACATTAACACAAGAGGGACCAAAAAGAGAACTAAGAATTACTTAAACTAAGGAGAAATTTCCCAACAGTGAGAACAATCAACCAGTGGAATGACTTGCCTTCAGAAGTTATGAGTACTCCATCATTGGAGATTTTCAAGAAAAGACATCACAACCACTTGTGTGGAATGGTACAAGGTCTCTTGCTTGAGCAGGGGGTTGGACTAGAAGACCTCTGAGGTGCCTTCCAATTCTGTTGTTCTGTTATTTGGTAGACCTAACATGTACATGTTCTTTAGAAGGGCAGATCCTGAAGATGAAACTCAAAGACATTGGCCACCTCATGAGAAGGAAAGATTCCCTGGAGAAAAGCCCAATGCTGGGAAAGATTGAGGGCAATAGAAGAACAAGAGGAAGGCAGAGAATGAGGTGGCTCGATGGAGTCACTGAAGCAGTAGGCATGAGCTTAAATGGACTCCAGAGGATGGTAAAGGACAGGAAGCCTGGAGGAACATTGTCCATCAGGTTGCAATGGGTCAGACACAAATTTGCAACTAACAACATGTGCAAGTCTCTTAAATTGCAGAAAGAAACTCGTACAAGTTTGTTACAAATTGGTTTCCCCCACCTGCTCCATGATTTGCTGGCAACTATGCTGATGTGGAATTTGTGGAATTGTATTCTTAACCTCTCTAAAGGACACTTGGTTGGTAGAAGCTAATGACAACTTGTATGTTTGCTCAGGAATACGTCCATCATCAAATCCATCACACAGACTAATCTTCTCACCAGAGACTCCAGGAATCTGAGAGGTCCTTCTCAAACTTTACCATCCAGGGATGTCAGTACGATGCAGATGAAAAATGGGGGCAGCTGCACCATTACAATTACTACCTTGATGTTTTGATCATATCCTGCAGACACCTCTGAGGGTCAACTAATCATGTAAACTTTTTTTGGAGGGAGGGGGTAGGAAAATTGTTGCATTTACACCAGAGGAAGCAACATGCTCTTTTCCATTGGGAGAAAAGAGAACTGAAGTCCAGGAAAAGGTTGGGAGACACAAGATGAATGAAAGGGGCCGCAATTTGTTTTCAAAAGGGAGGAACAGATGGATGGAATTTGCCATCAAGTGAAGCTAAGAAATAAAGACCAAGAAGCAACATTGACTTGTTTGATTAAGGAAAAAACAACAAGTACATTTGCCATTCACTGGAAACTGTTTACGAAGAAGCTGTAGGCCTCTTTGCAGAAACAGAAAAATAATGAATGGATGATGAATGCATTTGATAATAATTAGAAAGAGTAAAACATGGAGAGAAGGGAATTATGATGTAACTTTAAAGGGGGATGGATAATATATTTGGTTGGAATTGCAGTAAAAAAAATTGTAAGCCACTTCTTACCTTTATTTTTTTTTTAGTTTTTCTACCTGCTCACAAGTAAGTAAGTAAGTAAAGAAAGAAAGAATAAGAAAAGAGAAAGAAAAAGAAAGAAAGAGAAGGAAGGAGGAAGGAAGGAAGGGAGAGAGGGAGGGAAGGAAGGAAGAAAGAAAGTAAAGGAGGGAGGGAGGGAAAAAAGGAGGAAGGGAAGATGGAAGTCCAGCCTAGAAAATTCAGCAACATACAAATTTAAATGAGGCAAAGGAGACATGTTTGACTATAATTAAAAGAGGAAAAGAAGAACTTGTTGGTGGGCCCACAGGCTTTCCTTGCTTGTTTACCAAACAATCCATTCCAATCACTTCCTGTGACTTACTGCTATACCCCTTCCAGTTGCCTGCTTTTGAAATGATGCAGTATGGGATGCATGCTTCACCCAATACCTTTCCAAGATGCTGTCTGCAGCCACCTGACAGCTTGCGAGCTGAGAGGAGCCATTCCTCAGTGCAGTGCCAATGGCTGGACATCAGCACATGGCTAAAAGAATAAATTATTTTGCGTGTTTGGGGAAGAATAATGGAGGAGGACATCTGAATAATGGAGGAGGACATCTGGATCTACTGGAGAGAAGTTTTCCCGAGGATCGGCTTCAGCACAAACTCAGAAGCTCAGAAGCCTAAATCTCGGGTCCCAGGGACCAAGACACATTTTGTTGTTGTTGTTAGTTGCAAAGTCATGTCCGACCCATTCGCAACCCCCTGGACAATGTTCCTACAGGCCTTCCTGTCCTCTACCATCTTATGGAGTCCATTTAAGCTCATGTCCACTGCTTCAGTGATTCCATCCAGCCACCTCATTCTCTGCCCCCCTCCTCTTCTTTTGCCCTCAATCGTTCCCAGCATTAGGCTCTTCTCCAGTGAGTCTTTCCTTCTCATGAGGTGACCAACATCTTTGAGTTTCATCTTTAGGATCTGGCCTTCTAAAAGAGCCATCAAGGTTGATCTCCTTTAGGACTGACCAATTGGATCATCTTGCAGTCCAAGGGACTTGCAGGAGTCTCCTCCAGCACCAGAGTTCAAAGGCCTCCATTCTTTGGTGCTCAGCCTTCAAAGACAAATTAGATCCTGCAAAAATCTTGCTGTTTCCAAGAAAGGGAAACACTTTGAGCCCACCGGACAGAAAGAAGCAACTTCCAGGCCTAGGGCGACGTTGAGTCTTTGCATTTTTCCACTCTTGTGAAAATGTCCAATTAGGGAGCTCGGGGTCCATGTAGCTGTGCTTTTAAAGTTGTAGCAACGTTTCAGCAGAATCTCATCTGCCATCATCAGGCTTCTATACTCTATACAGTTCTAAACTTCTAAACTCAATACAGAAGCCTGATGATGGCAGATGAGATTCTGCTGAAACGTTGCTACAACTTTAAAAGCACAGCTACAATGACGTGGGATAATACCCGAAGGAAGCTGAACAGCACACATGTAAGTACCCGCGATAACTTAAAAAAACATGTGTGTGTGTGTGTGTGTGTGTGTGTGTGTGCTGTTCAGCTTCCTTCGGGTATTATCCCACGTCATTGTAGTGCTTTTAAAGAATGTCATTAAACAATGACGTGGGATAATACCCAAAGGAAGCTGAACAGCACATATATAAGTACCCGCGAAAACTTTTCTATATATATAAAAGTACTTCAGTCAGGGTGCCTAGTTCAGTCTTTATATGTGTCTTGTCTGCCAGGCGTTTGGTTTTGTTAATTAGTGTTTTCGCCACGGAATTTATCTGTGCTGGGTGGTGGTGGGATTGGGCGTTGAGGTAGCGGTTGGTGTGTGTTTTCTTCTGGTATATGGTGTGTCCCAGTGTGCCATCTGTTCTTTTGTAGATTAGTACATCTAGGAATGGTAGTTTTTTGTTTATTTCCATTTCCATGGTGAACTTGATTTTGGGGTGTGTGCTGTTTAGGTGTGTTAGGAAATTGTTTAGGTTTTCTTTTCCATGGGGCCAAATCACAAATGTGTCATCGATGTATCTTAGCCATAGTTTGGGTTTGTGGGTGGCATTAGCCAGGGCTCTGGATTCGAATTCTTCCATGAACAGGTTTGCAATGACGGGTGACAGTGGTGTTCCCATAGGGGCTCCTTCAATTTGCTTGTATCTTTTTCCTTTGTATATGAAATATGTGTTGGTTAGGCAGTGTTCTGTTAGTTCCATGAGGTCTTTGGCTGCTTGGTATTTATTTTTGATGATTTCAAGAGTTTCTTTTATCGGGACTTGAGTGAAACCACGTCGAAACCACATCACCAATAGTGAAACCACGTCGAAACTTACAAGCAGATTTTCTTGTTCCACGTGTAGATCTTTGATCATTTCTAAGAAGTGGTATGAGTTTTGTACATATGAAGCTGCGGTTTCAGCATGGGGCTGTAGTTGTTTTGCTAAGTATTTAGCTAGGTTTTGTAATGGTGCTCCTTTGGAGCTGACGATGGGTCTGAGAGGTATGCCTTCTTTGTGTATTTTTGGGAGGCCGTATAATTTGGGGCATCTAGAAGATTTTTCTCTTGGGATGATCGTCTGTTGGATTTCTTTGCTTATGTGGCTGGTTATAATTTTCTTCTTGGTTAATTTTTCTAGATATGTGGTTGGGTCTGTGTTTATAGGTTTGTATGTGGAGTCTTGGAGTAGGTCTGTCAATTTTGTTTCATAGTCTTTTCTGTCCATTACTACTGTGGCATTTCCTTTGTCTTCTGGGAGTATTATTATGCTGTTATCATTTTTCAGGGTTTGTAGTGCTTTGAATTCATCTTTTTGCAAATTATTTTTGGGTGGTTTCGTTGTGCATAAGATGTGAGTAACCTGGTGTCTTATTCAACTAGGCACCCTGACTGAAGTATTGACAGCCAATGGCTTCCAAAAAAACAAAATCACCAACTTGATCCACAAAAACACACCAAGACATAACAGAGACCTAGAAGACCAACAGACCTATGGAACAGCTGTCTTGCCCTACATAAGAGGTACTACAGATAAAATCAGTAAGATACTACACAGGCATCACATCAAGACTGCCTTCAAAACAGACAGAAAAATAGCAGCCATCCTGAGAAACCCCAAAGATAAAAATGACCTGGAAAACCAAGGCATATACGAAATTCCCTGTGCATCATGCCTGGCCACATACATTGGACAGACCAATAGAAGAATAAGTACCCGCCTAGATGAACACAAAAATGCAGTAAAAAAGCTGGAACACAGCTCCTCACTAGTCCAACACATGAAAACCACAGGTCACAACATCAACTTCAATGGCACTAAAACCCTAGCCACTATAGAAAACCCCAACCACAGAATCATCAGAGAAGCCATAGAGATTGAAAAAAGACCCAAAAGCATGAATAGAAGAGATGATTCCAGCAAACTGTCAATCATTTGGAAGCCTGCACTCTCAAATAGAAAGATCTCCACACCACAAAACAGACAAACACCTGAGCACAAACAGACTCCCTCTGATGCCTCCAACTCGAACACCCCCCTACCAGGCACCCAGGTGAAACCTAGCTTCCTAATGGATAGCAGCCATCCTTTCACACGAAGCCAAGCTGCACTGAAAGCCTCCAACACAGGAACAGTGTGTTGCCAGCCAATCAAAGCCACAAAAAAGACAGAAGAATCCAGAAACACCAATCAATCAAACTCCAAGTCCAGTGAACACAGACCAAGACTCCCAGCCAATCAGAATAGGCCAGCCTCGAATTTGAAACCAGAGGCTGTGAGACCCACATCCATACAGAAGCCTGATGATGGCAGATGGGATTCTGCTGAAATGTTGCTACAACTTTTAAAGCACAACAATGATGTGGGATAATACCCGAAGGAAGCTGAACAGCATACATGTAAGTACCCGCGAAAGCTTAAAAAAAACATATATATATTTGTTTTTTTAAGCTTTTGCTTAAATATATATATATATATTCTGAAACTCATCAAGCCCAAACAGTTCCCAAGAAAAGCTGATGAGAAAGGGGAAGCGGGTGACTTCAAAGACAAAATGAGGGGTCGTAATCAGGAAAGGATTAAAGCAGCATTCAAGGCTGGGCTACCAGCTGAGTTGTTTTATCTACCTCCTCTATTCCCCCCCCCCTCTTTTTTTTGTTTGTGTAAAAAGGCATTCTCTGCAAAAAAAAAAATCCTTCACCATGGAGACTGAAGACTCAGCAAACATTCAAGAAACCCCTTTTCTGGCTGCGGTCATTAAAAGTGGCTTTTCGGAATTGTTGTTAGGAGAATTGTCTTTAGGAGCTGGCAGTGCAGGAGAAGGGGGAGGGGCAGATTTTTCTTGTGCACAACTACAACACACACACACACACACACACACACACACACACACACACACACACACGATTTCAAAGGATTTCCAACGATTCCCAGATCAGGGGTAGAGTCCCAATCCTTGCAGTGAAAAAGGGGGAGAGTCAGCGGGGAATCACTTTGTTTCTTAAGTTTTCTTCTTCTTCTTCTTCTTCTTCTTCTTCTTCTTCTTCTTCTTCTTCTCCTTCTCCTTCTTCTGTTTCTTTTTTTTTCTTTCTTTTTTTTATTTCTCCTTCTCTTCCTCTTCTTCTCTTTATCCTCCTTCTTTTTCTTTCTCCTCCTCCTCTTCCTCCTTCCCCCTCATCTCCTTCTCCTTTCTTCTCCCTCATCTTCCTCCTCCCTACTCGTTCTCCTTCCCCTTCCTTATCTTCTCCTCCTCCTCCCTTCTTCTTCCCCCTCATCTTTCTCCTCCCTTCTCCTCCTCCATCTTATTCTTCTCCCGGAACAGAACCAGAAAAATAAACCAACCAACCAACTTTTCTTTAGCATTCATTCATGTATGTATGTATGTATGTATGTATGTATGTATGTATGTATGTATGTGATTTGTCAATCACTCACAAGATAATAGGTATAAGTATATACATAGTTATGAATACATGAAATGGGTACATATAAGAAAAATAAAAGAAACAATAGGACAGGGACGGTAGGCACGTTGGTGCGTTTATGCACGCCCCCTACAGACCTCTTAGGAAAGGGGTGAGGTCAATAACAGACAGTCTAAGGTTAAAGTTTTTGGGGTTTGGGAGAGAAACCACAGAGTCAGGTAGAATATTCCAGACATTGACCACTCTGTGGCTGAAGTCGTATTTCCTGCAATCAAGTTTGGTGCGATTAACCTTGAGTTTGTATCTATTGTTTGCTCTTGTGTTGTTATGGTTGAAGCTGAAATATTCATTGACAGGCAGGACATTGCAATGTATGATTTTTTATACTATACTTAGATTGGATCGAAGGCAGCATAATTCAAGGTTTTCTAGGTCTAGAATTTCAAGTCTGGTGGCACAAGGTATTCTACAATGAGTAGAGGAGTGGAGAACTTTTTTTTTGAAATATTTCTGGACTTTCTTAACTGTGTTAATATCAGATACGTAATGTGGGTTGCAGACTGATGAGCTGTATTTTACTAGTGATTAAGAAATACATCTGCATAGGCAGGTACAACTTTTTCGGCACAACTCGAAAAAAAATATGTGGACGGATTTGATGAAAAGAGCATTAGCTGTGGAAAGTAAAGCTCACTTCATCAGCTGCACTGAGGTGCTGGCTCTGGGTGGCATTCTCTGGAAAGCTTTGAATTAAACATGTCAATGGAGAAAAATATCACATTTTTTATTTTTATTTTTGCTACCATAGAAGAACAAAGCTCTTTTCCTGGAGGGTCTTATATCATAGAATGAAATTTGGATCTACTGAAGCCAAAATATAAACTACGTAAATAGGAAGGAAAGAATTGGTATTTGATTGTGTTGACCTTTTACATGTGTTGACCACACATCCTGGACATGAACTGTTTCAACTCCTACCCTCAAAATGACACTATAGAACATTGCACACACGAAAAACTAGACACAAGGACCATTTCCCCCCCGAATGCCATCACTCTGATAAACAAATAATTCCCTCAACACTGTTCAACTATTTATTAAGTCTGCATTACAATTACTATTAATCCTCTGATCACTTGTGACTGTATGACTGTAACTTTGTTGCTTGTATCCTTACGATTTATATTGACTGTTCTGTATGGAATGTGGTAGGATCCAAGTCCCTCATTCTGATTGGCTGAAAAGGCCACTTACGGATTGGTTGATTAAGAACCAATCCAGGAAGCCGCCAAATGGCAGGAATAGTTAAATGAGTGTCATTGGTCACAAGCCACAGGCAAGCCACTATATAAAGGGCTGCCGCGGCTTGGGCTATGTTCCATATCTTTTGCCTTGCAAGTTTAAATAAAATAGTTGTTGTTTGGAACCCGGTCTCACGTGCTTCTTTCTGGACAGAACACTGGTGACGAGGATGGGATTGTCGATGAAGATAACACCGAAGCACGCGGTGATCTGAACCAAGTGAGAGAGATGGCCGGTAAAAACATGCCGCCCACACCATTCAATCCTGATGAGGAGGATTGGGAATCGTATATCAATCGCTTTCTTATGTTCTTAGAAAGCAATGAAATGGAAGAAATCTCAGACCAAAGGAAGAGGGCTGTCTTCCTTACACACTGCGGACCGGCCGTCTTTAAAATGGCGAAGGCACTGGCAAAACCCAGAGATGTCAAACAGATGACTTGGTCCGACCTGAACCGAATGCTCCGAGCACACTACGCACCAGTGGTCTTGAATTTAATAAAAAGGCACGAATTCTATAAGAGGGACCAGAAGGAGGATGAAACTATAGGAGATTTTGTAGCAGCCTTGAGACACATCGGAGGAGCCTGTGAGTTCCAGAACATGGACGAGGCAATGAGGGACCGCATGGTCTTCGGCCTGAAGGACACTACCTTTCTGAGTAAACTCCTGAATAGGCCAAACATAACCATGGCCAAGGCCATTGCAGAGGCAACCACCAACGAAGCAACAAAGAAGTCAGCAGCCACCATGCGGCAAAGGAACGCAATTCCAGACTTGCCAACCCAAACCAGGGAGAAGGCAGAGGGAGGAAAGAAACAGCCCACAGTGACAGCCCACTACAAAGACATTGAATCCCAGAGTGATACCGAGGATGACAATGAAGATGTCCATAGACTCCATTCAGATAAAAAATGGCGCAAAAAGAGGAGAAATCAGCAGGAGTTTCGATGTGCGGGCTGCAGAGGAAATCACCCATGAGCTGAATGCAGGTTCCTCGATGCAATATGCCAGGCTTGTAATAAGAGGGGGCAAATCGAAACGGTCTGCCACAACAAAAAGAGCTATAGTCCAAAAAGACACAGAAGCAACCCCCCCAAACATGAAGAAAGACAAGTCGGCAGTAGATGGAACCGTACGTAACAAGAGAACTGGTGACAGGGAAGAAACGCATCAGACAGTCACCATTGGCAATGCCAGGGTGGAGAGTGGAAAGAAGGCTCGGATAGAGGTGAGCATCGAGGGGAGATCCTGTGAGATGGAAGTCGACCCAGGGTCGTTCTTATCGATGGTATCCTGGAATACCATCCGGCACCTGATACTGAACATTAAACAGAGAGAACTACAGAAATAAAGACTAGTGCTAAAAGACTATCAGGGAAATCGAAAATGCCTTGGACATTTTCTTGTCAAATTTAAAAACCACACTGAAGTCTTGCCTCTGACCATCATCAACTGCGACTGCCCTAGCCTGTTAGGGATCGAATGGTTTGCGTCCCTGGGAATTGGGATGACCGGGATCAACCGCATCGCTACAACCAACTGAGAGGAGAGCCTGCTCCAAGAATTCCAAGATGTTTTTGATGGGACTCTAGGCAAGTACAAGGGGACCCCAATTTCATTTAGCCTAGACCTGAAAATAGCCCCCATCCGTTTAAAGGCCAGACGCGTCCCATTCGCGTTAAAACCAAAAATTGATGAGCAACTGAATAAATTAATAGCTCAAGGGGTTTTAGAGCCAATCGACCATGCCAGGTGGGAAACCCCTATCATCACACTGGTGAAGCCAGATGGGTCAGTGCACATCTGCAGAGACTATGAGGCAACCCTGAACCATGAGCTCCAACAAAGTACATACCCACTGCCGGTAGTGCAACATTTATTGCACTCGCTAGGGGGAGGAAAATTTTTTGCAAAGCTCTACCTCGCACAGGCCTATCAACAACTACCCATTGATCCCATAACAGCAGAGGCGCAAACTATTGTAACACATAGAGGGGCATTCAAGTGTAACCGCCTCCAGTTCGGTGTTAGCGTTGCCCCAGGTGTGTTCCAAAGCCTCATGGAATGCCTGCTAAATGGAATCAAAGGTGTCCCCTACTTCGACAATGTACTGGTCTCAGCAAAAAATGCCAACCAGCTAGAGACCAGTTTAAGAGAAGTCTTTACAAGATTTAGGAAATCAGGCCTCAAAGTAAAAAGGGAAAAGTGTGAATTAGCCACTAACCGGGTTGAGTTTTTGAACTATTTAATTGATGAACAAGGCATTCACCCCACCGAAAAAAAAGTGAAGGCTATCAAAGATGCTCCCAGGTCCAGGAAGAAAACCGACCTTCAAGCGTTCCTAGGCATCATAAATTTTTACGTGTTCCTGCCCCATAAGGCAACAATAGCAGAACCCCTACATCAACTGCTAGATAAAAAAAACACTTGGACATGGGGCCACCAGGAACAGAAAGCCTTCCAAGGTATCAAGTACCTATTAACGTCAGATACCACTGTCATCCAGTTTAGCAATACCCTGCCTTTGACGGTCACCTGTGATGCCTCGCCTTTTGGGGTCGGCGCCATCCTACCAGATGGCAAAGAGGTACCGGTCGCCTTTTACTCCAAGACGCTCTCCAAATCGGAACACAATTACAATCAACTCGATAGAGAAGCCCTAGCAATTATTGCCGTAGTCTAAAGATTCCATGAGTACCTTTATGGTAGAACTTTTTCTATAATAACTGATCACAAGCCCCTTCTTGGAATCCTAGCAGGCAACAAGCCAACCCCGAACATTCTGTCACCTAGAATGATGAGGTGGTCTGAATTCCTCGCTGCCTACTCCTACATGCTGTTGCACCGGCCCGGCAAAGCCACCACACACATTGGCGCCCTGAGCTGTTCCCCACTGCCCGTCACAGAAGACGACCCTGCTCCAACCACCTCCACATTTCAGCTTGAGACCTGCCCGGAGCTACAACTGACTGCAGCCAACATCGTGAGAGCCACAGCCAAAGACCCTTTGACAGTGCGCATACTGAATTGGGTAGGTAAAGGCTGGCCGGAGGAGAACAAGACAGACTGAAATGTCTATAGAAAAGGGATGCATTTTATGGGGTGACAGGGTGGTAATTCCTAGCAGTCCTCCAGGAAGACGTTCTGGGCATGTTGCATGAGGGACACCTGGGCATAGTCAAAATGAAAGCCCTGGCCAGGAGTTACATCTGGTGGCCAGGGCTGGACAAAGACATTGAATGCTGGGTTGCAACATGCCATGATTGTCAAAAATCAAGGCCTACCCCCCCCCCCCCCACAGGCACCAATAAGAGACTGGGAAACTCCCCGGGGTCCAAGGTCTAGTGTACATATTGACTTCGCTGGGCCAACGAAGGGAAACAGTTTTTTGATTGTGGTTGATGCATACTCAAACTGGTTGGAAGTCATCCTCATGGATTCCACAACCACCGAAGCTGTAATGAAACAGCTAGACAAACTATTTGCGACACATGGGCTACCTGATGTACCGGTTTCAGATAATGGGCCCCAATTTACAGCCTTGCAATTCGAACAATATCTGGCTGCCCAGGGTATCTGACATGCCTTAACTGCGCCGGTCCATCCGGCTGCGAACGGCAGGGCTGAATGCATGGTTCGGTACACTAAAGAGGGCCTAGACAGAATGGACAAGGGGGACGTGCAGGACAAACTAAGCCGACTACTAATCTTGTAGCATATTACCCCTAGCAGCACAACCAATAAAAGCCCAGCAGAACTTCTAATGGGTAGGAAACTACACTCCTACCTGGACAGATTGCACCCCACTTACACCTGGGACAAACCCCCAAATTCCTCCAGCAAATACCGTACGTTTGAAATCGGCGACCTGGTCTTTGCCAAAAACCTCACCGGGGACCCATTGTGGCTTCCAGCCACCATCACCCAAATCACAGGCCCCCAGTCCTACCGACTACTTTTAGATGACAGTCGGGAATGGAAGTGGCACATAGACCAGCTTTGTTCCTGCAACCTCGAACGAAAAAACACCATAGAATCAAAAATAAATACCGACTATAAAACAACCAGGGGGGGGGGGAAGTACAAATAAATAAAAAAGGGAGAGACAAACCTCCCATATCAAGACAAGAAACTATGCAAAAAGACAATCTAACCAAATAAAAAGAGCACTCATGGTTAGATGAACCCCAAGAAAGAAGTCTGGGATCAGGAGAGCGAAGCGAGGCCTTCCTGGAAGGAGGCAGCCAGGCTGGCTTGACGAACCTGGTCAAACCAGGAGGGAGCTGTGGAGCCATCTCAACCGGCCTGAGAGACTCAGGCAGGACCGGCAAGGCTGACTCACCCTTCCAGGAGGTTCCATGGAGAAGGACGGGAGAAGCAGCGATACCGTCCGAACCGCTAGAAGACCAAAACGAGACTGAGCTGCGCAAGTCAACTAGGACTAGAAAAAGCCCCACCTACCTGCGTGACTACATCACCCACGTTGGACTAAACTAAAGGGGGAGGGGTGGTCTGTATGGAACGTGATAAGTTCCAAGTCCCTCGTTTTGATTGGCCGAAAAGGCCTCTTACGGATTGGTTGATTAAGAACCAATCCGGGAAGCCACCAAACGGCGGGAACAGTTAAATGAGCATCATTGGCCACAAGCCACAGGCAAGCCACCATATAAAGGGCTGCCACGGCTTGGGCTATGTTCCGTATCTTTTGCCTTGCAAGTTTAAATAAAATAGTTGTTGTTTGGAACCCGGTCTCATGCGCTTCTTTCCGGACGGAATATTGACGGTTTCCTAGTATGATTTGATTTGATTGCCTATTTGTACCCTATGACTATCATTAAGTGTTGTACTTTATGATTCTTGAAGAATGTATCTTTTCTTTTTATGTACACTGAGAGCTTGTGCACAAAGACAAATTCCTTGTGTATCTAATCACACTTGGCCAATAAAGAATTCATTCATTCATTCATTCATTCATTCATTCATTCATTCATTCATTCATTCATTCATACAGAGGTACCCTGGTACTCATCATTAAGGCATGATGAGTACCAAAAAAGACTATTTTTTTCCCCTTAAAGAATGATATAGTGAAAAAAGTTCTTACCTTGCACCACGAGTCTTCCTTGGGCTGTCCTCCTCACCCTTGTGCCAGGCTTATTGGCTGCACATACATATATCCCAGAGTGCTGGACGGTGAGGTCCGAAATCATCAGATTACCAGTTCCAAGAACCTGAATTCCTTCTACACCAATTGGGCGCCCATCTGAAATGGGGAAGGATGAAGTAAGATTATTTTCCCCCTGTCCTGCTTATATAGACTGACCAAGACAGCTGGGACTTATCCTCCTTAAAGGTAGAATTCTACCCACAGAAGAGAATGTAATAGAAAAGTATTAGAATGTGCAGAAATGAATAAACTAACACTTAAAATTAAGGATAAGGAAGACACTGACTATTTTTTTTAATATGGAATTTGTTTTATCAATGGTTAACGAGAAGAAACAGAATTTTAAAAAAATATAAGAGAATGACTAATTTTGTAAAAATGGCTCACCAAATGGATATGTAAGCACTACTGTCATTATATGTCTATTATTAATGTTATGAGGAAGCATAACTGCTATTATTTGATTAATGTTCATGTTATGAATATTATTATTATCATAAGACTTCACAGTGTTTTTACAGGCCTCTCTAAGAGGTTTATAGAGTTAGCAACTTGCCCCCAACAATCTGGGTCCTTGTTTTACCCACCTCGGAAGGATGGAAAGCTGATGATTATGGCTCAAATTAATTGTACCCAGACAACACACTTTTTATAGAGACACTGAAATATTTGTTCTTTCTACATTTAATAAAAATAAAAACATTGAAAAAAATGAAGTAAAAAATAAAGTAGAATTGTGAAGCGTGCATTTTCCATGCAACAAGTCAAGATGGCAGCTGCAACAGTGCAATTCAAGTTTTGATTGCATTGTATTAGCAACCATGCTCAATTTTTTTCGACCAGATAATGGGGGTACTCCTGACCCATCTTTAAAAAGATTTTTTAAAATCCCATCTTTATTATTTTTCTAAATAACTCAAGGTGGCGAACATATCTTAATTCTCCCTTCCCCACCTATTTATCCCACAACAATAACTCTTTGAGGTGACTTAGACTTAAAAGAGAAGGACCGGCCCAAGGGCACCGAGTTAGCTTTCATGGCTAAAGCAGGACTAGAACTCCCAGCCTCCCACTTTCTAGCCTGGTGCCTTAACCTCGAGATCAGGGGTGTCAAACTCAAGGCCCAGGGGCCGGATCTGGCCCACAATTGGATTGGTCACATGGATGGTTTCATTTACAATCCTCACAAGTTATGATCATGATGAACAGGCTTCATTATAGTCATAATTGAGGACTATCCATACATGGAAAGTCGTTTTAACCTGGAAATAAGGAGAAACTTTCTGACAGTGAGAACAATCAAACCGAGGAACAGAAGTTGCCCTTGGAAGTTTATGGGAGCTCCATCACTTGAGGCTTTCAAGAAGAGATTGGTCTGCCATTTGTCAGAAATGGTGTAGGGTCTCCCACTTGGGTTGGTGGTTGGACTAGATGACCTATAAGGTTCCTTCCAACACTGATGATCTGTCATCTGTCGTCTTCCAATGGGAGTGGGAATAAGCTAAAAGGACTCCCCCCTCCTGCCCCTCCAAAAATTACATTTAAGCTATTGAGTTAGTTCGCATTGCAGTGTTTTTGGCAATTTCAGAAAACATTTATTAATTCAGGAATCCAACATCGGTTAGCTCGGTTTAATGGTGGAGAAGATTCCAACCTATCTCCAACCTCAAACTATTTCCATTTCAAAAGCTATTTTGGGGGTGGTTGGGTGAGTTCAGCAAAACTGGGGAAGGCCCTTTTAAATGTTCTAATATCTGGGGAAGGCAGGTCATGCATGGTCCAATAATTTCTTCCATTAAAAACAAGTTGGCTGACTGCACCTCATAGTAAAAAAAGGAAACTTAAAAAGCAAAATCCACCTTGAGGTTTAAGAAGTGAAACTGGTTGGCCGGAGCATTTGACAAAAAGGCCTGCCTTAAAATTCAGATTCAGGTCAATCACACCTTTCAACAGAAAACCCTGGACAAATTATTTACACTCAACACCCAAATCTCATCTCTTTCTGCCCATGGAGGGGAAGAGGTGATTGAAATGCAGGAGGAAAGCAAAGCTGAAATGGGTGCTGCTTTTTTTCCTAAAGCATTCAGGAGAACTGAGAGAGTTGTCAGGCAGAAGGAGGGGAAAATGGCAGCATCCTGTGCTACTACATTATCCAATTAATTGGGCTCTACTTGCTGTCATGTGGAGGGGTGTTGGAAGAGGAGGGTAATGCTTAGTTATTTACTTCTCACTATGCCCCCCTCCAATCTGACAGTATTCCAATAATCTGAGTCTTTTTTCTTTTTGCTTGCATTTCCAATTCTCTAAAAAAAACAGACTTGTTAAGTTAGTGATCCTTTCATGGATGTCAAAAACCTCAGAAACCTGTAAGAGAAACATTTATCTGCAAGTTTTTCAAAGAAAAGGAACACAACTAATTGCCGTGTATTCTGAAGGAAGCATCTAGGTGTGTGTACATCTGTTGAAGGGAAGAAAGTGTCAGAAAGATGAATATGCATTTCAAACATGAGTAGAGAACAATTTTCTCTTTTCCTGGGAAAAACTGAACTCACCATTCCTCGGGGGTGGGGGGGGAATGACCTTTTCCTTTGAATTTGTAAGTTACTTCTCCCCCACTGAGTAAATTGTTAGCAGAGACTTTGCTCAGTTCAAAAGTATTAAATCAGAAGAATCTGATAGCTAACCATTTTTTTATAGCTAACCAATCTTTTCTAACTAACCATTTTTTTTATTAAAAGGCACAAAAACTTTCACGATCAGCTAAGATCTTTTAGCAAGGTTTGTTACTTGGAAAAGATAAACCTAATCCTTCTGTATTTTTACCATGAAAAATTAACTTGGCTTTCCTCCTACAATGACTTTAAAAAATATCAACTAAAACTTAGGTACTTAACCAGTTCCTATTTTGCTCGCCCTCTTATATAAACTGAATCCATTTTCTTCTGAAATTTATCTCGGAAATGATACTTCAATTTTTGGGAACCAGAGATCATATTTAGCATTTTATGTGATGGGCACTTTCACAAAATGCCTGCCGGAGTAGGTGTGATATTTGCAAGATACTTGCGTTCCAAGAGGCAAAGCAATTTTCTAAGCATATGTTTTGATGTCTCTATGGGCCTTGAAGGCTCTGCACAGTGCTAGGCTTTTCTTTGTGTTTTATACTAAATCTAGAGTAGTTTTTGGCATCCAGGTAGGTCCATAGACTTCAAGTCCCAGAATTCTCATTTATATCTCTGCTGGTTGCGGAATTCTGGGATCTGAAGTCCATACACCTGGAAATTCTTATGTTTTAGAAGCTAATCTATACAAATAACATTGAGCTATAGCAAGGATCTTACTGGAATGCTCATTGATCTTCTAGGACAGTTTTTCCCCTCCTAATCCTGATCTGATGCACTACAACAGGGGTGTCAAACTCGGTTACATTGACGTCTGCATCAGGGTTGTATTTGACCTTGGGAGACGGTGGGTGTGGCCAGCACGACATCACTTGTATTGGGGGGTGCCTGTAGTGGCCCAAGAGCTCTGCCAGCAAAAATGGGCTCCTGAGCTTCGTTTTCAGCAGCAATAGCCTCCTGGAACCTCTGCCAGTGAAAACAGAGCTTGGGAGGGCCTCCATTTTTGCTGGCAGATGCATGGCGGGCTGGGCCTTCGCTGCTTCCAGGGCAGTCCTATAGGCCAGATCTAAGCACTCAGCGGGCTGGATACGGGTCCCAGGCCTTGAGTTTCACACTCCTGCACTACAATATTCCCACCACTCCCATTCAATATGTCAGACATCTGGAGAGCAAGGGGTTGGAGAAGGCAGTTCTGAACCAGCTTCATCATCCATCATCCTACAAGGTATATGTCAACTCATAAAACATTCCTATGCCTGTTTTAGTAGTTGCCATTAAAAAAAAAAAAGGGGGGGGAGAAAATCTGGAAGAGCAGCTGAAAGCGAAAGTACATTCCAACTCTTCTCTTTAAAAGATTGTAACTAAACTACCAGAGTTTTTGCCTGTGAATATATTGACTTGGAGAAAGTGATTGATGACACCCTGCCTGTGAACATGCTCAATTGGAGAATCTGGTTTATGAGACACCCAGTGGGGAGGGGGGAAGCAGGTGAGTTGGCTTCATACATGGCAGTACCAATAATATGTCACCTCTAATGAATCCTTTGAAGTTTTTTGAAGTTTGGCTCAAGAATCATGATTTAATTAGAGAGATTGCT
This sequence comes from Laticauda colubrina, assembly GCA_015471245.1. Classification (NCBI taxonomy): domain Eukaryota; kingdom Metazoa; phylum Chordata; class Lepidosauria; order Squamata; family Elapidae; genus Laticauda; species Laticauda colubrina. Next base: position 6,508,653 of record BLBF01000077.1, on the reverse strand, counting down.
GGAATCCTGATAGCAAGCTAACTCTGGCATAAGGAATTTACAGTCCCCTGTATGCTGGTCATTCCCATAGGATATAGAAGAGAAAAGAGACCAACCACATTGAAAAGACATGCTGGAGAAGTAAACTAGTATCTGATGAACGGCTTCATTATTTGGGCTTGAAACATTTTCAAACAAGTTTAATACACAGAAAATAAAGCAATTCTAACATAAATAGAGAGATATGGTTTGGTTAAGACACTGGATTAAAATCATGAGCTTCTCGGGTACGAAGGCTGATTTGGTAATTTTAGATTATGTCTTTCCTAGCTCAACCAATTTCACAGAGTTGTGGTGGTGGGAAAAACAGAAGGAGGAAGCCTTGTAAAGATGAAATATAAATCTAACAATATATTTTAAAAAACATTCTCAATGCATCTTAAATCCAGTTGTTTATATGCAGCTGCTTTCAATATTGTCACCATGAATGAGGCCAACTCTTTACCCAATCAAAGAATAAGATGCCAGGAGATCCTCTTATCTAAACCAAAATAATAACCAAACTCCCCTGCCAAGAGAACAGGCTAGATCAATTCCTCAGTCAGCAAAGCTTTTCTGGGAGTTCTGAGAGATGAATTCTGGAAATTGAAGTCCACAAGTCTTAAAGTTGCCAAGGTTGGAGACCTCTGGGCAAGAATGTTTGGATACCTACCAAGTCGACTCCAGGAGACGATAGGCCTGGGATTTCCAGTTGCAACGCATTCCAAGATGGCAGTCTGGTGCACCGTCAGAGTCAAGTTCTCAGGTCCCACAAGGATCATAGGGTCTTTGTAAACAGCAGAAGGAGAGCCTGTGTGGTAAAGAACAGACACCAAAACTTTTTGTTGTTTCCCTTTTGCAAATATTTTATATTAGAAATGAACAGGACCTGAGGTTTTAAAGGAAAGGACTTTCAAGATGTAGGGGGACTTCCAGGTGGAAACATGGTGGACTAGTTCAACTCCATACATGGGGGATAACGCAGAGGTGAAATCCAGTAGCTTGCAGTGCCTTAAGCTTATAGGAGTTTCTCTGGGTAAGGAGGAAGCTGTGAGATTGCCCATTTAAGCTCTGGAGAGCTGTTCCTTGTGAGGAAACTGACAAGATCTAGAATGAACCCGGAAGCAATTCACAAGCAGAACACTGGGAGCCAAAAAAGGATATAGCATGTTCAAGGGACACTGGGTTCACCCAGTCCACTCTCTAAAGCATGGTTGAGTAGTAACAATTTCAAAGTTCTTTCTTTAATTTAAAGTGAAACAAGACCTTTAATCCAACCAATTCAATAGAGCAGTGGCCCCCAACCTTTTGGGCACCAGGAACTGGTTCCATGGAGAAAGGTTTCTCTGTGGACCAGAGGGAAACCATGGTTTTGCATGCTGCTGCATCCAGATTTGCTTTGGCTCTGCGACCAAATAAGACAGATGTAGACTTCAACGGATAATTACAACTGCAGAAAAAACAATTGCTACAACCTGCCTTCCATTGAAGCACCTATACACTGCATGAGTAAAAAGAGGGCTGTGAAAATATCTACAGACCCCTCACATCCTGGACATAAACTGTTTCAACTCCTACCCTTAAAATGATGCTATAGAGCACTGCACACCAAAACAACTAGACACAACAACAGTTTTTCCCTGAATGACATCACTCTGCTAAATGACTAATTCACACAAAACTGTCAAATTACTTAGTAAGACTGTGTTACTGTTATTCTTCTCATGCTTCTTATTACCTATCTCTTCCCACTTATGACTATAACCATGTTGCTTGTATCTTTACAATTTATATTGTTTTGTTTTCCTAGTATATTTTGATTGTGTATTAGTAATCTATGTATGATTTGATTGCTTATAGTAACCTATGACTATCACAAAGTGTTGTATCTTATGATTCTTGATGAATGTATTTTGTTTTTTCTTATGTACACTGAGAGCACATGCATCAAAGACAAATTCCTTGTGTGTCCAATCACTCTTGGCCAATAAGGAATTCTATTCTATTCTATTCTATTCTATTCTATTCTATTCTATTCTGTTCTGTTCTGTTCTGTTCTGTTCTGTTCTGTTCTGTTCTGTTCTGCTCTGCTCTGCTCTGCTCTGCTCTGCTTGTTTACATGGACCATGTCTGGCATGCCAAGGACTGGTGTCAGTTCATGGACCAGGGGATGGGGACACCTGCAATAGAGGACATCAAAAAGCAGAGTACCAAAAGCCATCCCAGAGGGTGTCCTTTGATTCTAGAGAAAGGACAGTTTTTATGAAAGAGCTGGAGAAAGGTGTAACTGGAACAAAAAGAGGGAACCACGCAACATTAACACACAGCTAAATGAGGAAGAGATGCTGCAGGTATAGGTTTACAAGAAAAAGTATGGATTTTAAATGCCTAATATGCAATATAAACAGGGCAAAAGTCCCTCAAATGAGAAAAACAAGATTTTTTCATTACTTGAAAAAACTAAAACAAGATTTAATATGCTTACAGCAAAGATAAAAGGCTGGAAACCCTTTATGGTCTTTTCACTAAAAATGAAACAAAGTTTTCTGGCTTAGATGAAGGATTGAAATAAGGGTGGAAGGGATATTTCTAATATTTAAGAAAAAAAGGTTAAAGGTTGTTCATATTTTCTCACCTTATCTCTTTCTCTCTTTTTCTTTCTTTCACTGTTTTGCTTTCCCCATTTTCTCTCTCCTTTGTTTTGTATTTATCTTTCCTCACGTAAATAATTCTTAATAAACTGTACATATCAAAAGGGATTTCAAAATGTAGCAAGACAGACAACTGTGGCCACCTTCTTTCCGATGATATATTAAGGTGACCAACCATCCTCCTTTAGGGAGGACAGTCCTCCTTTTGAAAGTTCTGTCCTCCCTTGAAAAGTGTCCTACATGTCCTCCTTTTTGATATTTGAAGACTAATCTGTAAATCTCCGTATTTGATTAATGCCGAGCCGATCTGTTGTGTGTGATGTGACATATTTGTATTTGACATGACGATTCATCAAGGCTCGGTACAGTGCGGCGAGGAGCGATGATGAGACGCATGTGCTCTGCACAGGGGAATTGTTTTGAGAGAGAGTGTCATGCACAAGAGTGCGCCATGCATAAGTGGCTTTGGTTTTTTTCTTCAATTTATTTGTGTCCTCCTTCTCATTGTAAAAAAGTTGGTCAACTTAGATATATTATTGTACATTAAATCGATTTGACTGACAGCTCATACCTTTTGCTTTTAATTACTATCTGAAGTCATGTACTGAAGCTTTGACCTGGTCTGTGATTGTAACAAAGCTGATTGATTGGGAATCTCTGCTCTGTTGAGCATAGAAGAACAGAAGGGACAGAAGGGCCTTCGTACCAAGACCAGAAAAATCATACAGCTTTATCCTACCAGTCAGCACTTTCAGTAAATGAAATCTCTCTATATAAAAGCGAAATACCACTCACGCATCATCACAAAATCGTCAGAACCTCCAAACTTGAAATTTGGCACGTATGTTCCTCTTGGCTTCTAGGTGCTCACTAAGAAAGGATTTTTCAAAAAGACCATCAGAGCATTAATATTTCCTATATTATTATTATTATTAACATGCTCTGATATTAAGGAGTTCTACTCTCCTTCCCCACTTGAAAAGAAATCTGTTCCAAATGCAAAACACAAGCAGAGGAGAGGAGTTTCAGTTTTAGTTTCACAGCACCAAGCAGCTTTAGTACAGAACAGTTGAACTAAGCCATGCCCAGACTCCTTGCTGTCTCCTTCTTGCTCACCCAGCAAGTACTGTTTCAGTTTCCAAACAGACCCAACTCTCTCACACACTGACAGGACATTAGCCAGATGAATACTGATGGATGCTGGTAGGCAGACGCAGATTTCCACCCCCTTATTTTCCTCCACAAAAACTAAGCCCGACCAGATCGAGCTAGTGTCTCATGAAAAGAAGGAAAAGGGGAGACATGATAGCAGTAGTCCAATGTTCGAGAGATAGCCACAAAATAGAAGGGGTCAACCTAGTCTCCAAAGCAGCTGAAAGCACAAGAAGCAATGGATGGAAACTAATCAAAGACAGAACTGATCTAGAAATAAGGAAAAATTTCTGGACAGAGAGTACAATTAACTAGTGGAGTGACTTGTCTCCAGAAGTTGTGGGTGCTTCAGTACTGGAGGTTTTCAAAAAGAAACTGGACAGCCATTTGTCCAGAATGCTAGAGGGTCTCCTGCTTGACCAGACAGTTGGACTAGAAGATATCCAGGGTCCCTTCCAACTCAATCAATCAGAATAGAGATGGAAGGGACCTTGAAAGTCATCTAGTCTAGTCCCTTGCTCAAGCATGAGACCCTATTCCATTCCAGCAAAGTGGCAGTCCAGTCTCTTCTGATAAGCCTCCAATGATGGAGCACCCACAAACTTCTGAAGGCAAGCCGTTCCACTGGTTGATCGTTCTTGCTGTCAGGAAATTTCTCCTTAGTTCTAGGTTGCTTCTCTCCTTGATTATTTTCCATCCATTGTTTCTTGTCCTGCCTTCTGGTGCTTTGGAAAATAAATTGACCCCCTCTTCATTGTGGAAGCCCTTCAAATCCTGGAATATGACTAGATGGATTCTTGTCTCTGTTATTCTGGTGAAAATTGGGCATTCTCTCATGAAAGAGACTGGTGTCTCGGTTATAAATGATGACAACAATCAGCAACAACAACCTGTCATTCCAAAAAAAGAGGTGTCATATTGTTGTGTGGCCTTGCTTTGGGAGCTCAAAGGAAAACACCCATTATGGGGCTGATTGATGCCAGGAGAGTTTTTCCTTCGCCTTTATCAATTGGTTTTTAACAGGGTTTAAAATGATTAAAAACATTTTTATATATTTTTTAAAATCAATTCTAAAATTTCAACTCCAATGCTTAATTTTTTTTTAGATTGCTTTTCAATGTTGATCTTTTATTGTACACCAAGCAGAATTCCTCTTGGAAGGAGATGAGTGGTACAGAAACATAAAATATAAATTAAAAAAATATACTAAACAGATACCAAAGTAAAACAGTAGAACTTGACAGATGAAGCACCTTAAGCCCATTTCACACTGGCAACGGATGCAAAAAGGACACAGCGGATGAGCAAAATGTTCGATCCGTTGTTATCCGCTCTCAAAAGGGGCGAAAATTTGCATAACCAGAGCGGATAACACGGACCTGGGGAGGACGCAGGGTGGATGCAAAGCGGATGCAGAACGGAAGCCCAGCGGATGGAAGTGGATGGGAGCGGATGGGAGTGGGTAGCACATTCGCAGGGCTTCCGGGGGTCCTCAGCGAAGCGGACGTGGAACGGAAAGAGCGGAAGCAGAGCGGACGCCGAACGGATGAAGCGGATGCAGAGTGGAAGCCTAGCGGATGCCTGGCGTTCACTGCGCATGCAGGGAGGATATAACAGAAGCAGCTCGGAAGGAGGACACCATTGAGAGGAAAGACCTGCTGCCGAACACATCGACTGCCTTGCCTGCCCTGCCTGCATGTCTGCCTGCCAGCCTTGCTACCAGCCTTGCTACCAGCCTTTTTGGCAGCCTTGCTGCCTGCCTTCCTGCCAGCCTTGCTTCATGTCTGCCTGCCAGCCTTCCTACCAGCCTTGGTTCCTGCCTGCCTGCATGGCTTGGTGCCTGCCTGCCTGCCAGCCTGCCTGCCAGCCTTGGTGCCTGCCTCCCTGCCAGCCTTGGTTCCTGCCAGCCTCCCTGCCAGCCAGCAACCCCACAACCATGCGGAAGCACAGCAAGCCTCATCCATCTGCTGCCAGCCCTGGCAAGAGGGACAGGGTTACCATCCCACCCCCTGGCCCTCACTCTGGTTCTGCTGGGGCTTCTGCAGCACGGGCTCACTCTTCTGGGGCTGGCGCTTCTGCTGCTTCTGCTTCTGGAGGAGCTGATGACAAGCACTCCAGCACCAGCCATCTCCACAGCACCTGCACCCTTCACCCCTGGGACTGAGCGATCAAGAGAAGTGCCAGAGACTCATTTTTGTCTTATAGCTTGTTGTTAATAAAGTCTATTTATGATTCACACACTTGCTTCATTTCTTTTTTTGAATAAAGTCTTGCTGGAAACTGTTAGAAATGGTTTAAGCCTTTGCATGCTTGTGGGATGGGTAAGGATAGCTGTGGGATGGGTTAGGATACCTGTGGGATAGATAAACCTCCAGTGCAAGCATAGTGGGACTGTATGGTCCACCCTCCCAGGTGCCACACCTATGGCCCTTTATTATCAATAATAATGTAATAATTATCCACACATGTCAACAGAAACACAACTCTTTATTAAACGCCCTGTTCATTGTAGGCCAACCAAACATACATGGCCCAATCTCATCTGTGTGATGAGACAGGCTGAAGGAAGCATCCATTAAGCATCGACCATCCTGTCTTGCCACTCCACTGCTCCAGCTGGGGAGTTGCACCATTGTCTCAGGAGGTTGCGCTGCTTCTTCGCTTCATTTGAGGCTCTGTTGGGGCCTTGCACATCCTCAGTGTCGATCAGGTTTCGCCCTTGCCTCCATTCCCCAAGCTCCATGACCCCATTGGCTTGTTGGAGGTCCACGAGCCTGTTCTGCAAGACTGGGTAGCAGGTGCGCATGAGATTGTGCAGGATGCAGCAAGCTTCCATGATCCTCCTCACGGTCTCTGGGCGATGCTGCATGTTGGTGAGAAGTACCTGGAACCTGTTGGCCAGGATGCCAAAGGCGTTCTCCACCACCCGCCTTGCCCTGGACAGCCTGTAGTTGAAGATCCTCTCTTCACGGGTGAGGTATTTGGAGGTGTAGGGCTTCATGAGGTAGGTTGTGAGGGAGAAGGCGTCATCCCCCACGATGAAGTAGGGCACATCTTGTGTGTCGTTGGGCAGGGGGACTGTATCTGGGAAGCCCACGATGAAGTTGCGTTCCAGCTCCTCCTTGAGGTGACTGGCGTTGTATACCTGGGCATCTGAAGATGAGCCGCTGCCTGAAGCATCGATGTACATGAATTTGTAGTCAGCATCGATCGTGGCGAAGAGGATGATGCTGAAGAAGCCCTTGTAGTTGAAATAAGAGGACCCCGACTTGGCTGGCGCTTTGCAGGCCACGTGCTTGCCATCTATGGCTCCAACGGTGTGTGGGAAGTTCCACCTCTGATACCACTGCTCTGCAACTTTCTTCCATCCTTCTTCAGTGGAGGGGCACTGGAGGAGCTCCTCCTTGTATTCTTCGATGATGGCCTGCACCACTTCTCTGACCACAATGCTGATGGTGTTGGATGGCACCCTCCAGCCGTACTACATGCTCCTGCAGGTGGTCCCTGAGGCCAGGTGGCGCAGAGTGAGTGCCACCTTGAGCCCAGGTTCCAGGCTGGGCCGGAAGCTGGTGTTTGCCTTGGTCAACCTGGGTGTCAGCTGCTGCACAACTTCGTCAAACAAGGCTGGCGGCATCCTCATGAAGTTCTGGAACGCCCGAGTGTCTTCGCTCCTGAGCTCCAACATCAGCTTGTTGTACAGTCCGTCCTCCGCTCTACTGGCGAACCATCTTCGGACCCAGACTCTTTTTGGGTGGTTCCTTTTCTTCTTGCAGTAGTGTTCACAGAGCCTGCAGATGGCTTCGCACTGTTGCAGAACGATGGTGGCTGCCGAAAGGACTTTGTTACAATCCACGGTGGACATGACTGGATGCTGTGGAAGAGGAAGAGGCAGATGAAGGCTGCAGAGGTCTGCACCGCTGGGCTGCTGTTCTGAAAGTGCAATGCAGGCGAGTTGCTCCCCCTTTTTATAGGCAGTATAGGTTTTCCGCTAGGCATCCTCTAGGTATCCTCTAGGCATCCTGTAGACATCCTTAATATCTGAGATAGGTCCCCTCTGCGAACGTTTTTTCCGTTTTAAACGCTTTGTTTCTGTGCTGCATCTGCTTGGCATCCGTTCTGCATCCGTTCTGCATCCGTTCCGCTTCCTCCCTGCATCCGAGCAGATGTGAGTTGCGCAGATACGTAGCGGATGCCTGGCGGATATAGCGGATGCATAACAGATGTGTAACAGATGTGTAGCGGATGCATAGCAGATGCAGAACGGACGAACTGGATACATTTTCTGCGCAAAAGTTTTCGGTAGCCCAAAACTTTTGGAGCGGATGAAACGTCCATAAATGGATGCTGGATGGATAGAGAGGAAGCAAAACGGAGGCAGTGAGTACAGAACAGATATGTCGCGTTAACCAACGGATGGTAAGCTTTTCTGTTCGTTTTACATCCCCTTTGCATCTGTTTGTTCAGTGTGACATGGGCTTTAGGTATAGTTCTTGACTTACAACAGTTCATTTAGAAACCATTTAAGGTTACAACGAACAACCGTTTCAAGTTACAACGGCACCGGAAAAAAGCAACTGATGACCGTTTTTCACACTTACAACCATTGTAGCATTCCATGGTCACGAGATCAAATCGAGGTGCTTGGCAACCAACTCGTATTTATGACGGTTGCAGTGTCCTGTGGTCACATGATTAGATTTTGTGATCTTCTGACAAGCAAAGTCATTGGAGAAGCCAGATTCACTTAACAATAGTGTTACTAGCTTTACAACTGTAGTGATTCAATTAACAACTATGGAACAAATGTCTTGCTTAGCAACAGAAAATTTTCAGCTCAATTGTGGTCATTAAGTCGAGGACTACCTTTAATCCTTACCCCTGCCCCATCCCACTCTGCTGTCCAACCAACCTGATACGGTGAGCCTGGCTCCTCTGCTAAATTTCACATTTGCAATGTTGCTGGCGACACAGTGGAAGATCCCAGCATCTTCGGCTCGCAGTCCTGTGATTTGCAAAACCCCCTTGGGAAGCAGTGTGTACCTGAGGGATTCGGAAAACATACTTATTTGGGATAGATGCTTGGAATATACGGCAATTAAGGGAAACTTAACACTGGGAAATAAGCCAGGTTTTTGTGAAAATTGAAGTGATAGCATTAGAAGAAATACAAGTTCTGAGGCAAAAGGCACAGAAATCACATATAGAAAGTTGTCCCATGTCCCCACCCCTAATAGTTCAAACTGGCCATCCAGTCCAAGGTGTGTATAATGTCATATGGGTACATCTTCAGGTGGCATCTCAGGCATCTGGTATGCCAAGACGGATGAACTTGTCCTGGAAAGATAAGTGGCTGCATTTGCGCAGTAAGCAAGGAAGCACCCCAACTTTTACAATTCACACAGCTTCACCTCCAGCACACTTCCCTCCATAAGGCCCAATTATTCCCCCCCCCCTCCATTTCTATGGCAGCCAGAAAGAGTCAAGCAGAAGACAGAATCTTTGAGGTTGATAGCAACCTTCCCTTGGAATGGGAAGGGATTGGAGATTTTGCAGTAACCTTCCCCTACCACTCCTGCCAAGCCAAACCCACCAAGCTGAGCCATGCCCACCAGGCCACCCCCATCAGACCACACCTACAGAACTGGTAATTAAAAAAAATTAATCCCACCACTGGCAGGAAGGATGTTGGTTGCCCCACTTCAGTCAGGTTGGAACAGCCTTGTTCTAGACAAGAGCAGGGTTGGGCAATTTGTCTGTGTTGTGGTTTGCAGGCTGAGGAGCATGAGAACTCAGATGAGGGGCCAGGACCATTAAGGCCCGGTCCCACTGGCTGACGGACGCAAAACGTATGCAAAAAGGACACAGCAGACGAGCAAAATTTCGGGGGTGGCTCCATCCATTGTCATCCGCTCCAAAAAGTGGTGAAAATTTGCAAAAACAGAACGGAAAAGAAGGGACGTGGGTAGTATGTAGCGGGGATGTTAAACAGATATTCATAGGAAGCCTAGCGGATGGAAGCGGATAGAAGCGGATGACACCTCTGAAGGGGTTCCGGGGGATAATTGCGAAGCGGATGCATAGCAGATGAAGTGGATGCATCATGTACGTCCAAAGGAAAGAAAGGGGATGCCGTGCAGATGTATATCGGATGCAAACCGTTCACTGTGCATCCTTTCTATTTCCGTGCTACTAACGATGTATAGACGTTCCATGTACCTTTTCTTTCCTCCCTCTTTCCATTTTCAGCTGCAGCGGATGTGAGATGCGAGGATGCCCAGAGCATGCAGAGAGGATACAGCGGATGTTTAATGGATGATAAACGGACATAGAACGTTTGTTGCTCGTATGTCATGGATTTACATCGTACATGGCGGAAAGTTCATCCGTTCACAAAGTTTTGTGCAGCTCAAAACTTCTTACACGGATGAAATCACAGTGGACGGATCCTCAACGGATACAGCGTATGAAACATGTATGCAATGAGTACACAACGGATGCATATGTTTTCCAACGGATGGAAAGCTTTTTTTAACATTTTAAGGCCTGGTGCCACTGCACTTACGGATGCAAAGAGGATGTAAAACATTAAAAAAAGCTTGCAATCGTTGGAAAATGCTATGCATCCATTGGGTACTCACTGCATACGTGTTTCATACGCTCTATCCGTCAAGCATCCATCCACTGAGATTTCATCCGCGCAAAAAGTTTTGAGCTGCACAAAACTTTGTGAACGGATAAACTTTCCACCGTGTACGATGTACATCCGCGACATATACGGGCAACAAATGTTCTATATCCGTTATCATCCATTAAACATCCACTGTATCCTCTCTGCATCCTCTGGGCATCCCCTCAACTCATATCCGCTGCAGCTGAAAACGGAAAGAAGGAGGAAACAGAAGGTACATGGAACGTCCACACAGCGTTAGTAGCACAGAAATAGAAAGGATGTAAGCAGATGCATCTCGTATATAAAGGATTAAAACGGACAAAACGTTTGTATCTGGGATGTATCTCGGATATTTAGGATGTCTGCAGTATGTCTAGAGTATGTAGAAGGACACTAAGCAGACAACCGATATTTTCTATAAAAAGGGGGAGAAAATCATCTGGATCTCAGTATGAGTCCAGCAGCCGTGGTGTACAGACCTCTTCATCCTTGGTCTTGGTCTTCAACATCATCAATTGTTCTCCACCATGGATGATGACACAGTCCGTATGATAGCTGCGCTCATTCATCACCAGAACCAAACCCTGTTCAGACTGTTTCACCTTTTATACACAAGGAGAAGAAGGAGACGTCCAAGAGCTGTGTGGGTCCAAGGATGGATCATGAGAAGAATAGAGTTTGGACTGTATCACCAGTTGATGGTGGAGCTGAGGAATGAAGACCCTCGTGCATTCCGTCACTTCATGAGGATACCACCAGCCATGTTTGATGAACTTGTAGAGCGTCTGAGACCCAGGTTGACCAAGCCTAGCACCAACTTCTGTCCCAACCTGGACCCTGGACACTGGCAATGACTCTGCAGCACCTGGCCTCTGGAACCACATACAAAAACATGCAATATGCGTGGAGGGTGCCACACAACAGCATCAGCAAAGTGGTCAGAGAAGTGGTGCAGGCCATCATTGAAGAATACGTGGAGGAGCTCCTCAGGTGCCCCACCACTGAACAAGGCTGGAGAAAACTTGCAGAAGAGTGGGATCAGAGGTGGAACTTTCCCCACACCGTTGGAGCCATAGATGGGAAGCACGTGGCCTGCAAAGCTCCAGCCAACACAGGGTCCACTTATTACAACTACAAGGGCTTCTTCAGTATCATCCTCTTCGCCATGGTTGATGCTGACTACAAGTTCATCTACATCGATGCTTCAGGCAAGGGTCAGCTTCAGATGGCCAGGTATACAACGCAAGTGATCTCAAGGGTGGGCTGGGATGCAACCTCATCATGGGTTTTCCAGGTCCAGACCCCCTACCCAATGACACACAAGATGTGCCCTACTTCATCATTGGTGATGATGCACTCTCCCTCAGAACCTACCTCATGAAGCCGTACAGTTCAAGACACCTCACCCGTGAAGAGAGGATCTTCATCTACAGGCTGTCCAGGGCAAGACAGCTGGTGGAGAACACCTTTGGCATCCTGGCCAACAGGTTCCATATACTTCTCACCACCATGCAGCATGACCAAGAGACTGTGAGGAGTATCTTGAAGCTTGCTGCATCCTGCACAATCTCATGCTCCCCAGTGTTGCAGAACAGACATGTCGACCATCAACAAGGGAATGGGGACATGGAGCCTAATGAATGGAGGCAAGGACGTAACCTGATAGACACTGTGGATGTACAAGGCCCCAACAGAACTTCACGTGAAGAGAAGAAGCAGCGGAACCTACTGAGATACTAGTGCAACTCCCCAGCTGGAGCAGTGGAGTGGCAAGACAGGATGATAGATGATTAATGGATGCTTCCTGGAGGCTGTTGCATAACACTGATGAGATTGTGCTATGTATGTTGAGTCATCCTACAATGAATAGGGCATTAATAAAGAGCTTTGTTTATTTTAAAATGTGTTGATAAATGAATAAATTGTTATTGATAATAAAGGTCCATATGTGTGGCAGCTGGGATGGTAGACCATACAGTCCCACTATGGTTGCACTGAAGGTTTATCTATCCCACAACTATCCTTATCTATCAAGCATGCAAAGGCTTAATCATTTTTTCAAAGTTTTCACCAACACTTTATTAAGTAAAAAAAATGAACCAAGTAAACTAAGTGTCTTAAGTAAAGATAAACTTTATTAACTTTCTTAGGTAAACTTTATGACTGTATTAAATAAGCAAAATGAACCAAGTAAAGTGTCTTAAGCAAAGATAAACTGAACAAGAAAACAACTCAATCTCTGACACTATTCTCAGTTACTCTGAGTCATGTCCATAAGCGGGCAGGGACTGTGGAGGTGGCTGTGGCTTGAGTGCTGGTCTGAGGCACCATTGGGGTGCTTGGCCCCGAGGCTACAACAGGTGGTGGTGTGTTCAGGAAGTTATCCGAGAGCTGACTCAGTTCCATGAGGTTGAGAGGCCCTTCATCAAGGACTTGAGATCTCAGGCCCAATACTGATGACAGATTGTCTGTTGACGGGCTTGGCTGTGGGGTGGAGGAAGAAGGAGTGTAGTGGGGCTGTCTGGTCTGCAGCTGGGTGAGGACTGGCGTCTGTGGCGTGCAATGAACCTGGGCCTGGACTGGGAAGTTCTGCTTCTGCTGTGGGAAGTCCTGGTAGTCGTAGTCTTGGTAGGTGAGGGGCTGTTGAAAGCCGTGGAAGGGCTGTGACATCACCTGGGGTGGAGCAGCACACCTGGACTGGGTAGGAGCAGCTTCAGCTGGGCCTTGAGGGTTGTGCAGAAGTGCTGTGATCTTTTGCTTCATCACCTGGTACTGGTCCTCGGGCAGGTCCCTCAGGGTCTGGCTCACGTAGGTGATGAAGGTGTTCCGGCCCGAGGATGCTCTGTCCAAGTGGACCAGCTGAGAGAGAAGTTCTGTGCTGGTCTTCATTGCGTCCCTGATCTCCAACAGCACACTGTGGTCCTGGCCCTCCAGTCTGCCTCTCTGCCTGCATCCTCTGGAGTTGGGGGTGGGGGTGGGTTGGCCTCTGGTGGCTGCTGCTTCTTCCTCCATTTGTGACAGCAGGGCATCATCCTCCATGGGATCCTCCAAGTCTGCCAGCATGGGGAGTACAGCTGTTGAGGGGGTCTCTGCTGTGGGGCCCTCTGAAGACACCTGCCTGGACAGGGTAGCTGGCTCCTGGCTGGAAGAGGACTGGCTGTCTGTGGGCTGTCTGAGGGAGAGGGGTCTCAGAGGGGCTGCTCCTCGGTGGCGGATCTCACCCTCCAGGAAACTGCACTTGGCCATGACGTACATCTCCCAGTCAGTGAGCTTGACAGCGGCCTGCCCGGATTTCTTGAGGTGTAGCTTGCCATACCAGGTGTGCATGTGCTTCCACCATCCAAGGAGTACATCTGCAGTGTACCCCAGGCTCTCTGCCCTGTCTCTCCAAGCTGCCTGCTTCTTCTTGGTGTCCTGATACAGTCTGTGGCCCTTTCTCCAGAGGTACTCGTTCTTCCTCAGCCATTCCAGCACCTCATACTCATGCTCCTCAGAAACGGTGTACTTTTTCCTCTCTCCCTTCTCCTTCCCTTGCCTCTTCCTCCCTCTGGCAGGGGCTTCAGCAGGACCTTCAAGGGCTTTAGCATCAGGGCCTTCTGGAGATTGTTCAAGGCCTTCAGGGGCTTGAATAGCAGGGCCTTCAAGGGCTTGAGCAGCAGGGCCTTCAGGGGCTTGAGCAGCAGGGCCTTCAGCAGCAGGGTTTTGAGGGCCTTGGGGCTGGTCCACCACAGCAGCAGCAGCAGCAGCAGCAGCAGCAGCTTCAGAGTCAGTGCCAGGGGGTGGGATGCTGGTTCTGGCCTTCTTTACTTTGCCAGGGCTTGAACAAGTAGGCACGGGTTTCCTCTTCTTGCCTAACTGACAAACAATGGTGTTCCTCCAAGATGTACATGGCAGCATGTCTTTCCCCTTTTGCTGACTGCATGCGTGCTGCATCCTTTTATATCCATGGAGCTGACGCAATTCATACTCCCTGCATGCGTAGTGAACGCTTTGCATCTGATATACATCCGCGCAGCATACCCTTTGTTTCCTATAGGCCTCCGTGATGCATCTGCTTCATCTGCAATGCATCCGCCCCTTCCGCTATGCGTCCGCTTCGAAATTCTCCCCCGGAAACCCTTCGGAGGTGTCATCCGCTTCCATCCGCTTTCATCCGCTAGGCTTCCTATGAATATCTGTTTAACATCCCTGCTACATACTACCCACGTCTGTTCTTTTCCGTTCTTTTCTGTTCTGTTTATGCAAATTTTTGCCACTTTTTGGAGCGGATGACAACAGATGGAGCCACCCCGGAAATTTTGCTCACCCGCTGTGTCCTTTATGCATACGTTTTGTGTTCGTCGGCCAGTGGGACTGGGCCTTTACATCCTCTTTGCATCCGTAAGTGAAGTGGGACCAGGCCTTTAGGGAGTGGAGTGCTGCCTTCAGAGACCATGGGGGCTGGCAGCAGCAATGAGGAGGTTCCGAAGGAGCCTGTGCCAAGTGCGCGTGCACGTAGGATTGCTTGCAGAAAAGAGCAGTTACAACAGCACAGGAGACTCAGGAGTAAGGCTGCAACTAATGGCCCCTCCCTCAAGAAGATAAAAGCCAGCTATGAAACAATCCTTCTTTGCAGAAGGCAAAGACATTTTGAAACTCAGCCTTGTGGATATTACAGTTGGTATTTGAAGACTCTTGTGTTTTAAACTATTTCTAATCTGTTGGTTTTTCGCAGTCTTGCAAAAGCTTGGCAAGGCTGTTTCTTGTCAGAGCTAATTAGTTGAAAGCAGCCTTTTATCTGTGAAGAAACAGAATTCATGAAACAGTAAAAGATTGTGCTGCTGCCTTTGTCTTGTGTTTGCTCTCTTGGAAACAGGTTGGGTCAGAACAGTCTGTCCCTCTGATGCCAGGGTGACATTTCTGAGATTTTAAAGGATAAAACAACTGACAGGCAGGCACTTAGCCCACCATACAAACGTGGCTCAGTAGATTTCTGGGAAGGAAACACGTCTTATTTTCCTCCCCAGTTTTTGGTTCTTCGGGCAGGGTTACCTGTCATTATCTGTGCTGATAGGGAGATGATTCTTCTGCCACATTATCATGGGCTCAGGCAGGCCATGGATCTGGCACTGAAAGCGGGCAACGCCTCCTTCTTCCACCACTGCACTCTGGGGGTGTACATGGAAGTCAGACATCGCTAAAAGAAAGAGAAACAAGACAGGTTAGAACAGAATAACGAAGTTGGAAGGGGCCTTGGAGGTCTTCTAGTCCAACCCCCTGCTTAGGCAGGGAACCCTATACCATTTCAGACAAATGGCTGTCCAGTCCCTTCTTTAAAAGATTCCAGCGTTGGAGCATTTACAACTTGTGGAGGCAAGTTGTTCCACTGACTAACTGTTCTAACTGTCAGGAAATTTCTCCTTAGTTCTAAGTTGCTTCTGTCCTTGATTAGTTTCCATCCATTGCTTTTTCTCCTGCCTTCAGTGCTTTGGAGAATAGTTTGATTCCCTCTTATTTATGGCAGCCCCTGAGATATTGGAACACTGCTATCATGTCACCCCTAGTCCTTCTTTTCATTAAATTAGACATACCCAATTCCAGCAACAGTGGAATTATACCTCTTTCTTTCCTTCCTTCCTTCCTTCCTTCCTTCCTTCCTTCCTTCCTTCCTTCCTTCCTTCCTTCCTTCCTTCCTTCCTTCCCTCATTCACTCTTCCCTTCTACACATCTTTTCTTCTTCCCTCCCTCTCTGTGCATCTCTTCTACATCTCTTCCCTTCCTCACCTCTTCCCTTCCTTCCTTCCCTCCCTCTCTTCCCCTTTTTACACCCTTCTCAAGGTCACCTCTAAATTCCTTTATGAATTAAATGGAACAGAAGCTTTGAAGAAACTGACTTCTTCTCATCCAACTCTTCCCCAAGTTTCAACCCAACCTTGATGTGTGTGTGTGTGTGTGTGTGTGAAACCTCAATTCCTGGCTGCCAGCTGTCCACCCCTTCCCTCCCCTCACCCACCAAAGGACATCTTTTGGTCCTGCTTCCCCCTTGTTGTCTCCTGCAAGATGCCCTCAGGCAGCAGAGTTAACACGCCTACACGTGGTTGCCTCCATCTTTGCTCCCCCACCTGCCCACAACGTACATCAAAGAGAACACTAGTGCCTCTCTCTTGAAAAGGACAGGACCAAGATGTCAGACAAGACTCATCACTCATCTTCAGGGTCCCACTGGGCGCCAACAGATGGGAGGCTTCTCATGTCAGGTTCATACATTAAAGATGGGCTGCCTGCTCCCACAACCCCACCCCTCAACCTCCCTGGCTCTGAGTGCCAGATTGCTGCCTTTTCAGGAGAAGCCCTTCCTGATTCAGCCTTAGCTTTTCTCTTCCCTCCTTCTCATCCTGAAGGGAAACCTTACCCAAACTCGGATTTAATGCAATTTGGGAAGTTTATTGAATTAGAGGAGCTCCTTCAACACTAATGGTGTTTTACTGCATTAAGAAAAGAGCTCTGAGCATCAACCAACGGAGGCGGAAGCCACAATAGAATTATTGTCGAGTGGTTTTATTTACACACACACACACACACACACACACACACACACACACAC